>JAJJWW010013618.1:0-452589 GCA_023531295.1 Papaver armeniacum
GAAGAGTGATGAAGAGTGAATCTGATTTCTGAATGAAGAAGAGAAACTGCGCCTCTGAGAGCGAACAGAGAGGAGTGAGAATTGACAAAGGTTTAGCCGAAGCAGTTGGGCCCGGAAGAATTACCTAATAGAGAAACGAACTCTCATATAGCAGTTGTGGAAGAAATTATCAAGGCCCAGTTGGGAGAGGGAAAATCTGTTCAAGTATCAGTTTTGGGCCAAAATATTGGTGCAATCCATAGGAATTATGATTTTAGGCATACAGAAATCTTTTAGGGCATACCAAGTAAAGACAAAAAAGGAGTGTAAATAGCAAAATCAGAAGCCCCTTAACTAAATATTTTTGGTAATGGCAAATCTGCCCTTTTAGGATTAGTGTTAATACTAATGATTAGTTAAAATAATTCTGATTAGTGATTAATGATTAGTGATTAGTGATTAGTTTTAAGATTAATAAAAAAATTTGAGTAAGAAAAAAAAAAGTTAGGTTTTTTTAGAAGGAGAAGGGGAAAGTGAGAAATTTAGTTACCCTTGAATTGTAGTCATTTAGGCTGTTCGCGGGAAATTTTCACTAAGGTTCGGCAGTTCGGATGAGCAGTTCGGCTAGCTGAAAGTGTTTATTATGAGCCGAACCTACCTTGTAGACCAGAGTTCGGCTTGGTTCGAATTGTCCTAACAAGCTAGAACCCTACACCGAACTCGTACGGAAGAAAAAATGTTTAGGGTCTAGAAGCTTTATATTTAGAAATTGTAAGCGCCAGAACTTTGTTGAAACACGTTGTTCGGCAATTTGAATAAGTAGAATATAAGCCGAACCTGATCATGTACATTTCTGGGTTAATAATTTTGTATTGGGTTCGGCACATATTGTGAATATCGTAATAGCCGAACCTCGTAAATGTGCTAGGTTCGGCACATATTATGATTATCGAATACGCCGAACCCCTCGTGCATCTCTTTTCGTGACTAGGTTCGGCTTGAAATTTCATGAAATTTCAAGCGGAACTATTCATATACACTTACTGAGGGAAGCTTTTGTGAAGATAAGTTCGACTAAAAACGCAACTCAATTTTGAAAGAACCCAACACCGTAACCGTCATTTAATCGATGAAAAACAACAAATAGGAGATTGGGTTTGTAAAACTTACTTTCTTATCCTCGTTTCCAGAGTTGTAGATGCGGTTGGTTCACTTTTCCGGTTCAATTGGTGGTTGATTTTCGTTTCTACACCTTCATCTTCAATTGGTTCTTCTTCTTCAATTGATGGATTAGAAGACGATTTGGTTTGCCTAGTCTCACTTTTCTTTGTACGAGTCATTATGTAATTAGGTTTAATCGACACTCAAATTTTTACGAATCGACAATTAATCACGGTGATGAATTTTTTTTTTTCGCGGGTAGGGAAGAGTTCGGCTAGAGGAGGAAGAAGAAGAGATGTTAAGGGAAGCTGATTTTGATTTTTTAGAAAACTGATTTTAGATTTTTGTATTAAGAGTATATAGGTAATTGAGCTACCCATAGGTTACCCCTTATAAGGTCACTCAAGATGGGAATATCATTTTGTATGCCCTGAAAGTTTTTTGTATGCCTAAAATCATACTTCATCCATAGAACTGTTTCCTGTACAAGTCACCGTATGCAAATACCGGAGCACATTCGTGTAACAAACACCATAGTGATGACATAATGAACGAAAATATCAAAGAGAAGCAAGAACAATTAATGATGGAGAAGGAAAAACTCCGTAGAGCAGTACAAGTTGTGGGGTGTCTAATGGGATTACCATTGAAGGGGATAGAGAGTATAGTAGAAGAAAGTATAATGGGGGGACTAATGATGGCGCGCGATGGATAGAGAGAAAGCTAGGATTGCTAAGAACAAAAGGGTGACACAAACTGGTATTACTGATGATTCTTTAACGGGGGTACATATGCTACTAGGAGAAGGTAATGAAGAGGTTGGTAAGAATGGGGATACAGGGAGAGAATCAGAAAGTGGGGATATAAGTGAATTGGAAAGAGAGGATAGGTGGGAAGACGTTGGCGATGGAGAAAGTGAAGACATGGGAGAAACAACACCAATCCCGAGCTTTTGTGCGAATGGTTTGACTAGTTTGAGTAGAGAAAAGAATAGAATAGGCTACAAAGCTTACTAAACAGTACAGAACCGGAGGGGTCAAAACAACATAGAAGAAGTAATAGCGCTAAGGGCAGATGGTTCCCATGATAGGGAAAACTCTTTCAGGGAACATAAGGGGTTTGGGTGCAGTAGATAAGCGTACGGCTACTAACTCAGTGTTAACAAATTGGAACCAGATGTGGTGTTGTTGCAAGAAATAAAGCTAGAGAATTTTACCTTGCAACTGAGAAGAGAAGTTTGGAACAATCCCAATGTTGATTACTGTTACATTCCTTCTAGGGGCACAAGAGGAGGCTTAAGCATCATGTGGAGGAAAGATAAAATAGAACCTATAGATAAGTTGGAAGGAATCTATTCGCTTTCTTGTTTGTTTGGGTCGACTGATTCTAATCTTGTGTTTTACATCTCTAACATATATGCTCCCAATGATAGGAAGAACAGACGTACTCTGTGGAAAGAATTGGGAGAGGTTATGGGAATTTGGGGTTACCCGGGGGTTCTTAGGAGGGGATTGGAATGTTACTAAATATGTCGCTAATAAAAATAGAACAAGAGGTATCAGCAGAGCCATGAGAGACTTCGTTAGTTTTATCTCAGATTTCGATCTTTTTGACTTGCCCCTCAGTGGCGCGAAGTACACATGGTCTAATTTCCAGGTGGATCCTTACTGCAGCAGGATAGATAGGTTTATTATTAATCCTATGTGGGAGGCAATGTTTCCGGATACATTGCAAATAGCGAAGCCAAGACCTGTGTCAGATCATACCTCTTTGATGCTAACAACTACTATGATGAACTCGGGCCCGAGACCCCAAAAATTCGAGCTCATGTGGTTGGAAAGTGATGATCTAAAAGTCAGAATGCAAGAGTGGTGGACTGAGTTGACGTTTAATGGTAATCCAGGATTTGTTTTCTGCAAAATAATATGGACTGTTTCGGCAAGACTGAGTTGACGTTTAATGGTAATCCAGGATTTGATGGCTGTAAAACAGAAATTAAGCATTTGGAATAGAGACTATTTCGGCAAGACTAAAAGAAGATGGACGAGATTTTGCTTCAAATACAGATGGTGGATTATGCAGACGAAGATAGAATCATCATAGAAGAAGACATTTCTAATAGGGTGAACTTAAAGAAAGAGTATCTGCAGTGGGCTAATTTGGAACACAAAAGGATCAAGAATAAAACTAAGGGACAGTGGATCGAAGATGGAGACAGGAACACTCGTTTTTTTTTCATAGAATAGTGAATCAAAGGAGAAGAGCCAACACCATTACTAGCATTAGAATTGACGGTGGGCTGACGGAAGATCAAAAACAAATATGGGAGCATTTGCAGGAGTTATATACCGAGTTATACAAAGAAGATGTGGCTCACAGGCCATTCTGGAGGACGTACAGTTTGAGCAAATTACAACAACCCAAAGTGATGAGATGGAGATGCAAATTACAAAGGAAGAAGTAATATTAGCTATCAAACAAACGGAACTCAATAGAGCGCCTGGTCCAGATGGGTATCGGATTAAGTTTTATTCACACTTTTGGGACATCATTAAATAGGATTTCATGAGCATGGTCAGCTTCTTTAGTACAACTGGGTTTCTGGATTGGAGAACCAACACTAGTGGAAAACAGCCGTTTTAAGATAGTCTGATAGTGTCGTTTTAGCGAGTTATAAGACATTTCCAGAGTGCCGCTGAAAGTGTTGTAGATTCAGTGTCTTTTTCTGGAACGACACTTTCCTGCTGCCCCTGAATTACGATGCTTTTAATATGCCGCTAAGCACGACATCTGTACTACGTCGTAGATTTAATTTATTTTAATATTAAAAATATGTCAGATCTGGCTGGCTGAGGTCATTCTGACTGGGCTGAAACAATTCTGACTCAAATTCAAATTACAGTCACATTGAAATTCAAATGACAATTTAATAATACTAAAACTCAAATTCAAATTCCATATATTAAAAAATGACAACTTCATTACATTGAAATATACTCATAAATTTAGTCCAAACTCAAAAAAACAAAAAAGGATACAGTTACAAATTAATAAGTTCAAGGTTTCTTAAAGAGAAGTGATACAAGTCCTAAAAATTTCGACAATTTCAGTTATTATGATCTTGGCACCAGCTTGCTTGAGAGCAAAACTCAGAAGCACAACCCTCTCCAATATTTCCTTACCCAGCAGCAACAACGATCTTACCATCAACCATGACATCAGTGACCCTCATGAGACCATCTGGAAGAGAGTGAGGGCATTCATAAAGGTATCGAACTACATTCAGAATACGAGTAAAATGTCAGACCTATAGTCAAAATGATTTCAATTAAAATCAATCATGACATTTGAGTAAAATAGTGCAGATAACATAGAAAGGTTTATTTGGTTACTAACACAAAAGTATGCTCATATAGGGTATTCATAGTAAAGACGAATGGCAGAAAATCACCTTAGAGAAGGGGTAGTCCAACCCAGTTCTGAGGTCCAATCCAAGGATAGGCGCGTAATTCTTTCCCAGGGACTACAGAAGATCCTTCTTCACCGTTGTGAGATATTGGAAACTGAAGCAAACCAACAAGACAAGGTCATACACAATAAGGAAATGGTGAGAGTTTACTGTCAAAGAAAATCGACAAAGATCTAAAAAAGTTATGAAAGCCAATGTTGATATCTACCCAGCCAACGGTTTCACTCCCGAACAACAAAAACAAATTAGATTTACCCATAATTTTATTTGGAAGAAAGCATGACCATCATAATTTATAAAGAAAAATGAAAAATCAAGACCAGAGTTGTGTAAGGAGTACTTAGAAAGCGAAACTTAAACCTACTGGCCGAACTTTTGGCTTGAAATGTTCTATGTACCTTTGGTGCAAAACATTTACATGTGCTTGACATCGAGAATGAACAAATAAAAAGTGACTGTTAATAAGCATATCAATTCAAAGGTGGCTTCAAGGATTAAGTCTCTGAGATCTTTTCTGATTATATAGAGCAGGTTTCAATATCATAAGCACGATAATTCAGTAGCGCATCTCCTGATTCAAGATTTAAGAAAATGAACCTTGCAAATAAAGGTATAACTCGAGAATTATATCATGAGAGAGAGAAGGATAACCTCGGCTTCGGGGATGGTAGTGAAACCCCGGTCATTCCTTTCATCCAAAATTCCACCTCCCATCATATTCCGAGCCTTTTCTATGATCAGAACAAGCCTTGCAAGAAGTTTTCAATCAGGTACATTCCTCTTTAACATTTTTCAAGTATTAAACAGCTGAAGAACAAAAGGAGACATAGAATTCGTACCAATCATGTTGCCCGTAGGTCATTTATAACAGGGAAGGTGTTCACCCAAACGACAGGAACCACATTTAGATGTGAACCCATGATCATTTACTACCACTACGAAACTGGTCCACAACTATACACGTTAACCCTGATAAAAATGATCAAATGGCAATGCTATAATGCAAAGAGTGAAACGGGTTGAAATAAGATAACCCTCCTATTTCCAGTACTTTGCATCTACCTTGGGAAGTTCTTTCCGGGACATGTAGACATCCATGTGAATTGCCTGTAGCCTATATGGAGAATTGTGCAGATGCGTCGGCCACATTGTCACATTTCCTCCAAATCCGTTCCCAGGTAGCCGACTGATGCACAATTTTAATCAGTATACCTGCAAATACAATATATTTACATTTCTCATTTCTAGTAGTGCTGGACTTACTTATACACTTGTTATTTTATAATACAGTGTCATGTGTAATCTCTTTAATTTTAAAAATCGAAAGATGGTAGCGTGGGTCCTAGTGGACAATCCAACCTTTTAAAAACTCAAAGATAGTAAGTTGAAATTCACGCATTTTGATAAATCCAATACCTTTGCATTGTTCTTACGAACATATTCCAAATTGTATACTAGAAACCATCTGCACACACAAATAAAAGTCAATACAATTCCTAGCAACTTCAAAAATTCAGTTATCAAACAGTCATATACTTCATAACTAGTCATCATCTTCCTCCTACAAACAGAATTCATGAGAACAATTAACACGGCTATTCATATCCAAACTCAAATTGATGAAGAATAGAGCTATAATTTCAGTATGGACAAACCTCATCACTTCCTTCTCTTTCATTAACTTCAGACTGATTCTTATTCTTATTCTTCATCGTCACCATTTGACCCTCCATCCTAAAATAGTGTAACAATTTCATGATAATTAGCCTAATTCTTTAAAGTAATGAAACAACAGGGAATGCGAATTTCTAGAAAGTAAAATATGTAATAATATTTGCATATGCTCCAATATGTAATAATCATTTCCCAAGCTGTTTGGTGATTCAGGTTTTAGGCATTATCTGATTGAAAACCTCATCAAGTCTTCTAGCAAGCCGGGTAACAATTCTCCCAAGGATATCAATCATTTCTAAAACACCTCATCAAAAGTAGCACCTGGAAGCAACATCCATGTAAATAGAAGTAGTAAACCAAACAAATTCAAAGAGTTACGCAAGCTAATAACTAAAGATCGAACTAAATTGAACTTCATACATATTTATGAAGGAAAATCTGTAATAATATTTGCATATGCTCCAAAATGAACATAATTACCTGCACATTCAGTTTATCACTTTTTCAGTCTACCATTTTTCTTAAGTTGCAAAGCTGATCAGTACCAACAAGTATAAAAACCTAAAAGTCAAACAAAGAACGCCAACTACCAGTTTGGGTTAAAGATCAATCTGGAATTATAAGTTATTCTTCAAAATCAGATTAAGGGTTTTCTTTTTAAAACCAAAAGAATGTGAAGAGAAATTACCCATTTCAGGTTAGGGGTTTTCTTCATCTCAATTTCATCCCCGTTTCTAAATCTTTTAGTCAAAAAAATTACACAAACACACATTTCTAGAGTTTGAGAAAAAAGACAGTACCGATTTATTCCCTTTGTCTCCAAATTTATAAGTTGGGGTAGCCAGATTAGCACCAAGACTGCATCATACAAGATTCAAAATGAAGTTAGGACTTAAAAAAGAAAATAATTCATGGCTAAACGAAAATATGGTTTTGAATTTACCAATTTCATATGAGCTAGATCCGTCTTTCTCATTCAATTCCAAGAAACTTTCGTTGAGAATCTACAAAATCAAAATCAAAACCCATCATCAGATTTTCAATAAATCAAAGCCTTATTTAAGCAAAATCCCAATAACGAGAACAAATTAGAACATCGTACATGGTTGAATCAACGGGTGAGAAGGATGAGAAGAAAATGGTTCCTATGTGGGAACTTTACTTCTTTTTTTTCTGAAGTCGAAGCAGCAGCAACATATTCATAGAGATAGAGACAGAAAGAAGGGTAGATAGAGAGAGGTAGGTTGTATGGTTTATCAAGTTCATAATCATCGCCTCTTATTTTACTTCTCGGCCATGAAAGTGATGATGGTAGTGGTGAGGGAGGAAGAGAATGAGAGAGAAACCAGAGAGGCGGAGAATAAGGAGTTTTCTCTCTCTTTGCTTTCGAATAGATAGGGTGCGAGGATATTTTGATCCACCCATTCATTATCTTTTTAGTGTAAATCTGAAATACCCTACCAAGCAAAAGACGCTATGGAAGTCTAGTTGTCTAAGTCAACACAAGTTTGAACGCAACGATTCTTTGACTTTAGTCAACGTCATTAGAAGTAGTATCGTTGTGTAAGTCAACAAAATTCTTAATACAACGAAAATTTGACTTTAGTCAACGACGCTTTGTAGATGTAGATTTTTTGCGAGCTTTAGTATGTGTCGTTCCATTGTGTCTCTGATAGCCCATTCTCCACTAGTGCAACAATACTTTCATCACTCTTATTCCCAAAATACACAATGTGGAGTTCGTCAAAGACTATAGACCTATAAGCCTCATCAATACATGCTACAAAATTATCTCCTACGTACTATCAAATCGGCTCAAGAAGGTACTCCCCATTATCATATCTAATTCTCAAACTGCTTTCGTAGCTAAGCGTCAAATAATTGACAGTATCTTGCTCGCAAACGAGTGTATTAATTCTAAGATTAGGGAGGCTTCAAATGGGTGGTTGTTTAAACTCGATGTTGAAAAGGAATATGATAAAGTTACACTACACCATTTTTAGGGATTCGCAACGGAGTCTGGTCATTGCTGACCGGGCTCGCAACGGCAAAGTGACGTTTCAAAACACGGTGTTGCATTTTTTCGCAACGGCATAAGCTCCGTTGCGACTCTTGGTCAGCAACGAAGATTCGCAACGTACTGTGCCGTTGCGACTCTGTTTATTCGCAACCAAGGTTTGCCGTTGCTAACCTGTTTCTAATTACAGGAATACCCCTACCCGGAACTAAAATATTATTGATTCTGGTTCTAATTTACTGGTTCTGGTTCTAACTTAGCAACAGAATACAGACGTTGCTAATTTTTTGCAACAAAAAAAAAAGGTCAAGTCTTCATTGACCTGGTCAAAATCCATTCCCCCCACATTTACCCACCTGCAGTTACCCAGTTCCCCATATTCAGCATTCCACAGATATACAAACCATGACACATTCATTCACTTTCATTTCCACATTCAACATTATGAAAAAGAATTCTTCAATTGAAGTTAACAACAAGTATGAGTTTTTGATACAAACTATGTCATTCATTTAATGGACATAATACACGAAACATACTTAATTCCTAAGTTCGTTTGTAGAAAGTTCTGAAATTCCTAAGTTCTGAAAATCCTAAGTTCTTCTAACTTAAATCTCTATAAGAAGATACTACATTATAACTTACAAATCTTGCAAATCGCTAAGGGACCTAATAGCTGCTGCTTTCTTTTTGTTCTCCAACCTTTCGATCTCATGAGCATCATTCAATTAACTCCGCGAACAAAGCATCACAAATTCTTTTAATCAGAAGCTAATACAAGGATGCAAGATATATAAACAAATGGATTAACTACAATACAACAACAAAGTTACATATGCAAGTGAACTACAAACTGAATATGCTACTAAGCTAAAGCATGAGATGGAGATAAACAACTAAGTTATAACAACAACAAGAAAATAGAAGACTAAACGCATATGCGGTCGTTCCTATATGCGTTTAATACCTTCCAACAGGTATTAAAGGAACAAACTCGATAACAAAATTTATTACACAGTCTTCAAGCACTTGATAAAAAGAAAAGCCACTTTGAAATGACGAGAGTGTATTTGACCTCAAAGCATCTTCACCGATCCAGCCTTCCCACGAACTATGCCCTACAAGAAAACCAAGGTAAGTGTTTGATTACTTAAACGATTTTTTAAAAGAAAGTTGCTCTATAACAATGCTTAGCATGACATTGAGTTGACGAAATAATCGTAACTATGGTAACTTCGCGTGTAAGTTATTAATGAATACGAATTTGGAAAGGTCGCGGGATGATAAATAATGGCTCAAAGATGCTATTGTTGATAGTCCAGGTTATTGAAAGCAAATTAATTCACTCATGCACTTCATACGCCTAATGAGATCCACAAAGAGGAAAATTAAGAAAATATGGATTACAAGGGAACACCGACCATAGATTCGCATCGAATTGGTACAACAAAGTAGCTAAAGGAAGTATGCACTTTGCTATGGACTACAAGGACGATGATAACTAACATAGATTGCCCTCCACAGATGAAATGACTCGAGGCATCCGTTTCGATACCCGCACATACTCAAAACAAAAAAGAAACAAAAGAGTGATCAACATTTATTAAGCCAAATGATCTGCAAAAAGTTTTTAAAAGAGAGAAGAATTTGTTCTAATACTTGGAAGTGGTGTTACAGTTGAACATGGTACAAGCTTCTGCTCGTGGAGGTGACTCTTTTAGTGATAATGGTAGTGGTTCTGGTTATGTTGGTGAAGTTGAATATCGTGATCGTTGCGGGGAGCCGGTGGTGGTAGTAACGAAGATGGGTCGGTAACGGTTCAAGTTTGATCCGGATACGTTAGCTACTCCCGACAAATGACAAGCACCAGCAGTTTTCCAAATAACAAATAGTAAATATTGCGGGGAGAAGGATGTTATTTACCTGAAGGAAATAATAGTCCTAAGAGAAATGTGGAATGTGTTACAAATGGGAGACACAACAATGTTATTTACTGCAAGAAGAGTTTCAGTACATAAGAAAGAGATCTTTGGTTGATTAGCTAGTCTAATGCTCCAATACAACATGAAAAGAAGATGGAGGTTTTAAGTGGTAGCCAGAATAAACTAGCTGAGGACCCGACCTACAAAACAACAAGAAGAAATAAATAAAATTAAACCCCTGACTATCAACGTGGAGATTCATGTGCAAACAACTATGTACTCGGTGGTGTAGATACTCGCTTCATGCTTAACACATATGCGTGATATCAAATTCCAGATGCAAACAAGATAAGTGCACACCTGTATAGGTTCAGATATGATACACTAGATGTTTGGAACACTCCAGCTCTCGAAACGTCTAAGAGATACCTCGAGGTGGTAAAGTCTAGGCGCCAAACTCAAATCAATGGCGTAAACTTTCTCGCCATTGACAAAAGGATCCTGAAAACAAAGAAAAAAACAACAATCGTTTATCAAAAATACTGCTAAAAAAACTAAGTATAGTACAAACACCACGAGCATGTAGAAACGGAGGAGGGATAAGGGATGAGAAACACATACATCAACAGCAAAAAGTTCATTGCATTTGCAATAATATTTAATAGCAAAAAGTTCATCGGTACCATAAACACTTCCTAATTTCCCATAGCGTATTTTTCTTTTCTTTGCAGTAGACGTTTCTTAATTTCAGAACTAGATGTACTCAAAGACCTAATATACTGCAACAATTTGAATGAGATTTTAACAATGATTAAGAGCTAAAAATATGCCCTATCGTAAAGTCAGTAAACACTCGGAAGCAAGTACCATAGACAATTGCAATAATTATACTATGCGGGTAAAAAGAATACGCAGTAAAGTCAGTGTGTCAGATTCAGACAGACAAAGGGAGGATAGCTTTGAGCTCGTCTGTCAGAAAATTAAAGATTTATTAAGTGATAGTCTGATACTGAGATGTGTTTGGTGACTCAAAAAGCTATCTCTGTGTAGAAATGAAGCTTTTACTTTCACTTCTTCCCACCCACCCCTACCTGAATCCTTTACACCTGAATACAACCACACCCTCAACAGCAGCATCTTCTTTGTTACTTTCAACATCCACCTCATCTCCTTCCTACGAATATCACAATTACAATTGCAATCACATTCAATAAAATCAAAAAAATCAAAAAAAAACAACCCAATAAAAGATTATTGATTGATCCACTTACTCATAACACCCTCAACTGGTTAATCCTCGTATCGTGAGTTCAACAAATCGATTCAAAAAGCTCCAAATTACGTAAAAATTGGAAACCCTAATTGAAAATTTTAGGAAAAATTGATAAAAAAGAATAGTGAATAGAGAGTTATATCAAATACTTCAACACGAGATGAATAAATTGAATATTACTTAGTGAAGAAGAAAAATATACCTTGGTAAGATCAAGGTTGATCACATGAGCAACTCTAGTGACATCTAAACCACGAGATGCAACATCTATGGCGACCTGGACAGTGAGTTTGGAGGTGAAGTCGTTGCAGGGGTGTAATATAAACTCTACGCATTTATTTAACTTAATTCAGATACAGAAGAGCATGGAGATACCAGAATATTAGCTGAGCTATTTCGATAATTGCGAAGAGCTACTTCTCTTTCACTTTGGCTACGACCACCATGAAGAGAAACAACGTGCAGAGATGTTGAGACCATTGTGAGCCTACATCCAGTGATGTTGAGCCCACTGTGATATTTTTCGATAACAAGACGCCGTTGTGAGTTTTTGTAGTCGAGCTATCTCAATTGTTCTTGGACTTCGACATGGTCGAGCTAGCTCAATTATTCTTGGACTTGGACAGTTGGACATGGTTGAAAACCCGAGCTTGTATTTAACTCATCTACAAATAAATACGTTATTAGAAAATTTCATATTTGACAGTATAAACAAATATGTAAGTGGAATTGAATATGTTCCTATCAAAATCCTGATTTTGACCTGTGAAGACAATCATTAACCTCCATAAGACCTAATTTTGGACATTCAGTTCTTACCGCAAAAAAGCAAAAACATTGGCAGCATGGTATCAGCTAGAGGACTAAATGAACATATGCTAAGTCTCAAATTCCAAACGAAATATCTCTAGAGCCCAATACCTTAGTTCCATAACTCGACCGCATCTTCAAGTTTTCCTTTACCTAGAGTTTGTTTTCGAGGAATCCAAGAGTTGTGGTTCATATCTTGATGGGCAAACAACTTCCCCGCAAAACAAAATTAGATACGATGAATGAAAGAGCATGGTTATAATTAAATACCCCTATATCAATACAGATTTATAGCTATAACATGATTTTTTTTTTCTTTGTAATGTTAACCCATGAAGCGAATACTGTAATCAAGCTCAAGCAACGAGCAACCAAAGAACACTCATTATTATCATCACCACCCTACAAGTCAATAACCAGAGATCCGTCAACAAAAACCTCCCAATCAGATAAAATATCTTATCAATATATCCTAATAACCCACCATGGATCTACATTTATTGCTGCTGCTGAGGAGGATCTACATGGTAATAAGCAAAATGAAAAAGGATAACAGAAAAACTAGATTATTACCAGAATTTGATGATATACAAACGTACTAAGAGCCTCCCCACTGACTGTTTTTATTTCAGGTTTGAAGTATTTGACAAAATCCATAAAAGAAATATACACAACACACTAGTAGAAATCAGCAGTTTCTCGACCGCCGAAGCAAGTCATTTAACTCGTTTCTATGACTTGCTTTGTCGGTCGAAGAAAGGGTCGCTGTTTGAGCGTCTTTTTCAATCGTGACGTGGCTAAGTGGGTCGCGGTTCAACGAACATTAACGGTCAAGGTCTTGCGACTGATCCCAAACGGTCCTTGATATACATTTTAATATAAAAAAAAATAGGGATTGCTCGATCAATCTGTGCGCCCGATCAAAACCAAATTAAACCCAAATGACAACCAAATTAAAGTCAAATTAAAATAAAATTTAACTCAAATTGAAACCAAATTATACTCAAATGAGAATCGATTAAACTCAAATGGAAACCAAATTACATTCATTGATTCATGTTCAAATTACAAACAAAAAAAAAAAGCATTCAAATTACAACAAATAAAAGGTTCAGAGCAATACAAGTTCTTACAACAATAAAAGTAACTAAGTTCTAAGATTCGGTTGTAGAATTATAGATTAATAATGGTGTACTTTTTGAAAAAATAAGTTCCCCCATCGAGGTCATAATACTTAATCGAAAAAATTGGACAACTTTTATCTTATCATTAATCAACTAATAATCGAAACATCAAAGAAAGACATACCCCGATAGTGAGATAATCTTCATGTGTAGCAGCCTTGGTAAAGCAGAGACCAATAATCGCAAAACAAAAAATCAATAGATCATTTTCAGTTCACAAACAAATGTCAAAACCTTGATTTCGCACTCAACAGATTTTGATCAAACAAAGTGCACTAACATAAGAAATAACCCGACGACGTATAGAGCAACTAAACACTTTAACACATAAATGTGTCTAAATCGAAGACGCATAGCAAACTTTAAGGTCCTTAACAACCAAGAAGTGAAATATGATGGCAAAGACAACATACAATATGACACACGGGATGGCGGACATTCAAATTTATATCAGGTTCACCAAATTAAACCAATTATGGAAAAGTATAATAAGGTATGATATGCAAAGTACCGAACAACTCCAATGCTTACCACCTTACGGATGCAATTTTCGTGAAAAGAACACCACACAACAAATTTAACACCTAACACATTTCTCGGGAGTCGGTTAACACTAAGGAGATGTAATCGAGATGACGACAAGTCGGTTTTTGCAGAGTTTAATGTTCAAGAGCTGGTAGCTGAATTCTAAAATCAGAACTAACCCAAATGTTGAGTTAAAGCAACAAGTAATTAACAGAGAAACAACACACAACACTTATAAACAGAATCCTGGTTCCCGATCTTTGGATTGGGTATCTCTTTTTCGATGAAAACGTGAGTCAGTAGTCAACTAGCGTAATCAGGCCTTCCACTATAATCACTTCTACAACATGTATTAATCGGGAATGGCTAGCACAATCAAAAATTTCAGATCTAAATATGGTTATTTGAGATGTTAGTGAAATGCTAAATCGAGAAGCACAATAGAAGATTTACTATGCGAGAATACATGACTAATCTTATTTTGCTAAGACAATGATGATGGTATGAAAATGCAGGTGAACAAAATAATGAAGTTAAAAGAAAAACTACAAAGCTACAATAATTTAACAAACTATATACAAGATTGAGCTAAAATCAGCAAAGTAATGAAGAGAATTGCGAATATACATACCTCGACAAAACATTATGATTCCATATATTTCATGATCCACATTCAGGTAGTTCCCTGATAGCATAAGAATTTGAATAAATGCTTAAATCTCAATGTACATAAACAATGTAAAAAAATAAAATCAAACTATACAAGTACCGAATATCAATTTTGTAGACCGAAAATCTTCATCCAAATACTCATCATTTAACTGAGCATCTTCATTCCAAAACTCATCTTCTCCCAAAAGTTGCCAAAATTGTGAGAGCTTCACTTGCGGCTCCAAGTGAAGACAAATGGATCTTCTAAAGCGTTCTTGTTGGGGTCTCGATCTTATTGGAGACTCCAAAACCAAATTCCAATCTTTGCCTTGTCATATCTCTACAAAGTAAAAGACTTGTCTAGCTTGAGAAGCATGGATGATTGGCTCGTCGACCTCTCTTGAGTTGTTCATAAACTTTCTAAAGTTGACAAACCTTAACTTTGTATCTGCATCCACGTATGATCCGTTTACTTTGTCTGCCATTCGCACCCAATCACAGTTGAAAACAACTTCTGTAAAAATTCCATAGTCCACTTCAAATATGTCTTGCAGAATGCCATAGTAGGTAGTATCATCATCAACCAGGTTAGTATCCCTGACACTTGCTCTGAAGCTAGTAGAAGCATTCATGGTAACTCCACTGTTTTGTGTAACAAAGTGTTTTTCAGCTTCGGCTGTATAGAAAAGATATCCATTAACAAAATATGCATTGTAATTTAAACTGCCGAGAAGGAAGGACCAATTGCCGGCCTACGGAAATCTTTCATGGTAGTGCCTTCAAGTTCCTCAAGTTGGTCCTGTAGCCATGGAACGTAGTCTAAAGGCTTCATCCTTCCCGCACAAGTTTGGTTAAAATTATGAACATATGTATCGTATTTCCTGTCAAACAAAAACAAAAAAAAAGAAAGAAAGCGACAAGTGAGAAGGTTACTTTTCCTTCAAGTTCCTCAAGTTGGTCTGTAGCCATTGAAATAGAAATCAACTTAGGATTTACTTACGCTTCCCATTCAAGTATTTTCATCCGAATGTCTCAATATCCACAAACGGATTTGTTCATCTTTGTAAATTGGTTAGTGAACATTGTTTTCCTTGCGAATCAACTGGGTATGGACCTTCGTAAGCATCACTGGGCATTGCTATCTTTCCACGACACTTAAAAGACTTTCGATTCGCCTCGGGAAGAATCTCTGCACAATGGCGCGCTCCTTCATTGACAGAATACTGTTTTGTAATAGACCCTTCTATATAATTTTTGTTGCGACCAAGAACCTTGTAGTGCCTCATCATCCTGCACATGTAATCAGTTAACAAATATTTGTAAGCTTACTGAGTTCATAAAATAATAAACCAAAAGGATGCTTATGACTAAAGGATTGTACCTCTCGAAAGGGTACATCCACCTAAATTGAACATGCCCCAATTGATGTGCCTCTTCCGGCAAGTGTACAACAACATGAGTCATACTAACAAAAAATGCAGGTGGGAAGTACATTTCAAACACGCATATCGACTCTACAACACGATCGTGCATTATACGAAGCTCAGCACGATCAATAACCTTAGAGGTTAGGACTTTGAAAATAACGATAAGTTTCTAAGCGCCTCACGCAATGGCTTATGTTTCTTGAAACAATGCATCATAAAAATAGGCATTAAACCTTGCATAAGAATGTGATAATCATGCGACTTAAGACCCTTCAATTGGAACTCTTTCATGCATACTCTTTTCTTCCAATTATCACTGTAACCAATGGAAACTTTAAGTGTTTTAAAAGTTTTACAGACAACTTCCCTTTCTTTCTTGGACATCCAATAAGGTGCGGGAGGGAGTATCTCTTTTCCATTCCTTTCTTTTAACCACAAGCTTGGCTTTAACTTTAGCAGCTTCAAATCTCTGTGTGCTGGAGCCCCATCCTTGGACTTATCCTTATGGCACATAAATATTCCAAACAAATTCTCTGCAAAATTCTTTTCCACATGCATGACATCCACATTGTGCCGGATTTGTAGAAACTAATAAGATTTATGAAGTTAGAATGACAAACAACAAAACTTATTAAACTAAAGTAATGCAAGATATAATAGGTCAAGCTAAACTTACCTTCCAATATGGGAGACAAAATAAGATTGACCTCTTCGACCAAGGAGACTCAATTGCGTAGCCGCTTTACCAACTTTCCAAATTCTTTATCGCCATTCTTTGTCTTGTTGAACAATTCGACGCCACTCAAACGTCTTGGTGCAACCCCGAGATCCTTTGATCCATTGAATTGAGATGTTTTTCGTCTATAAGGGTGAGACCGATCTCTTAAAAACCTTCTATGACCCATATAAGCAAACTTTGAACCAAATTTAAGCCACCTTGCCTCTGTATTTTCTCCACACACAGGACAACCATATCTTTCAGAAGTTCGCAAACCAGAAACATGGGCATACGCAGGGAAGTCATGTATACACCACAACAACATCGCTTTCATTGTAAAGTAAGTCTTCATATGAGCATCGTAAGTTACCTTTCCGAGTGACCATAACTCATTTAACTCGTCGATCAATGGCTGCAAATAAACATCAATGTTATGGTTGGGACCAAGTGGACCAGAATCAAAGTGTTAACATTGTGAAATCTTTTGCCGTGCATTCGGATGGTGGAAGGTTATAACAAACAAGCATAACGAGGCCTGGCATCATGCGTGCTCATCATTCCAAAAGGATTAAAACCATCCGCCGCTAGTCCTAGACACACGTTTCTCTTCGAAGCAAACTCGAGTGCCACTTCATATCAATAGACTTCCATTGTGCAGAATCCACCGGATGTCTCATGTGTGTAGCACTTTCTTCAACTTTAGCATACCACGTCATCAACTCGGCAATCCACGCCTGTGCCATACATACGTTGCAACCTTTCCGTGACTGGAAAATACCTTAATTTCTTCACTAGAATCTTTCTAGCAGTTGGACTACTCCTTCGGTGGTTTTTGCCATCTACTTTCACCACATTTAGGACATTTATCTTCATTAGCATAATCCTTGCGATAGAGAATACAATCGTTAATACAAGCATGAATAATTTGCAATCAAGCAATTGAAATGGTTTAATCATATTCTTAGCTTTACTACAAGTAGATGGTAACGTGTTCCCATCCGGTAGAATTGTTTTCATATATCCCAATAACTCGAGTCATAAAAACATCGAACATTGATACCTAGCTTGCATATTGAGCAACTCAACTGTTATTGACAGTTTTGTATGTTCTTTGTCACATCCAGGGAAATAAGGGTAGCACTTTGCATCCTCCAACCTCTTGATGCAATTGTGAAGAGCCCTATCTTGAACATTACCTCCAGAAACATCTTCAACGAAGCACTTGGCAAATAAGGTCCATGAGAATCATTAAGGCATTCTTCGTGGTTATCAAGACCAACTACATGTCCTAGTGAATCATTGAACAAGTCATATATTCTTGAATGAGATGCGGCATCATAATTCGCAATATTATTTAAGGGTAAGGTGCGAGCATTAACATTATTCACCCAGGTTGCTCTCCATGATGAATCCACGTCGGTATGACACATCGAACCCATGATCTAGGATATGCCCATGTACAAAATCCAGAGATTTTGGTAAACTACCAAAGTTCTTACACTTCATGCAAGGACATCTAAATTCTTTGATACCTTCGCCAAGACTCTCTGTTGTAAATTGGATGAAAGATTAGACACCTATAATCCATCTAGGTGAACCCTTGGGTGCGGTCATCCATTCTTTATTTGGAGTAGTTACATGATCTTTGAGACATCCGCAAAACAAAGAAAATACGCATATAAATCGGAACCTTAATTGAGATGAAACTACATTAAAGTACAATGATCTACACTATAGAATGGATGCAAATATCATCAAAGAAGAACAAGGGTTAAGAATGCTTACACTCCAAGGAGAAATGGCCAAACCCTCGCCCTAATGCTTGGATCAACACCCGCACCGACAACGACAAGTGAGAACTTATAACAACAAATATGAATAACATAAGGGTCTCGCATCAAGGAAGCTTATAACATAAGGGTCGCATCAATGAAGCTTAAAATAATGAAGTCTATATGAAATGACTCGCACCACTCCAAACTTTTTTCAAAAACTTAATTCCACCATCACTTTGAATTTCCCATCTTCATCGAATAGATTTTTCCAAACTTGAAGTAACTTCATAAACAACTTTTAGGAAAATTTCAACTTTTGGTTTAGTGGGATTACTTCGAGTTACCGAGGAAAGCTTTAAGTAATGCAATGTTAAAAAGCAAAGCAAAGATATGGAAGAAGTGAAATAACTCACACCACCTGCGAACTTTCTTCAAAAACTTGACTCCACCATCCCTGAATTTCCCATCTTCGTCGAATAGATTTTTCCACTGTTGATTCAAAAGTGGATGTTTTCTTCTCCTAAAAGACCATGGTGATCTTAGATGCCCCCCTGAAAAATGAAGAATGTTCAATTACAACCGCTAATCATATAAATTGGACTAAGAAAGAATGAATAATAACCGAGTAATTAACAATGAACAACAAAACCCCAAAATTCACATAGAAATCTATGATAACAGAGTAATCAAATCCTACAACAAGTTACTACTCATCAAATTCATCACTCACTTACTTATTTTGACCTAATTAGCTGTAACCCCCCCACCCCCACCCCTAAATTTTTTTTTTTAAAGATACATACATAAAGCGATTTAGAAACTCTAACCCTAACTTTCCAACTGAAGTTCAAATCAATTAGGCTAGACCCAAACAAATTTTGACTAAGAATGAAGTGTTTACCACGATAGCTTGTTGAGATGGATATTTGAGTTATAGAAAGGTTTTGAAGTTCGGAGAGAATAATTTTACGAGTTATGAGAGTTGATACGTGTAGAGAGAGCTTTACCTTTTTCTCGGATAAGAAGCTTGTGGTCTAAAACAAGTCAGTTTTGTAGCTTACTCAGCTAAATGGGCTGAATTGCCTCTCGATGGATACTTTAGTCTGAAACGAGTCAGTTTGTAACTGATTTAGTTGAATGGAAGTTTTGCTCGAGTTCATTATTTGAATTTTCTGCATTCACATGTCTTGTGATTGAAAGCTAAGATTATAGAGTAGAAAACTGAAACAAAAATTAAAAGTTATGTAATATGAAGATTTAAGAGTAGAAAACGGGAAAAAAAAAGAGTTGATGAAACTGAACTAGATTGAAACAAGATTGCAAATATAGTAAAATCAAAACAAGATTGAAAATTTAGTAAAATCAAAACTGAATCGAAAATGATTGGTGATACTAATATATTTTCAATTAGATTATAAAAGCGGGGCTCGAAACCTACCAAGCTACAAATCCATAAAAGTTGCAAGACACTTCTTTACATGTTTTGAGTGTCTTCTTCATCACAAAAAAAAAAGAAGAAGATGAGACTTAAAACCATACAAACTTGCAAGTCTAACCCAAAATACTTACATCTCAAAAAAGAGATTCCTATAACTAGTTACATATACTGCCGAGTACGTAATATATCCAAAAAACTTACATGTATACCAACCATGTATATATACCCCAAAAAGTCCCAAAATGTCCCAAACCTCCACATAAAACCAGAACTCCAAATCCATTAAATGCAGCACCACCATGCAAATCGGGAAAACAAATTTGTTGTGGCCACATAACCTTGTCACCTATGGAAACATCTCTAAAGTTCCATCACCTTCATAGAGATTCTCGGAAGGTAAACAGACTTCATCAATGAGGACCAAATGACATTCATCATCTATTGGAGGCCTATTGGTAAATATATTGCCCTACCGCAACACTCTCTTTCTCATGTTCTTCGAGAATTACTCACGAGATCCATTTGGTTGACAACCACCACCATTCATACCCGCAGAAGATATAAGCACACTTAAATAAGCAATAAGGTTTTACGCGGTGTCTGAGAAAAAAGATGCTTTATGAAAATGGAAACAACACCATGTATACGAGAACACACTCTTGAATCCAAACTATTATCAACAATCAACACATCTATTATGGCTAATACAACTCGATCAAAAGTAGATGAATACAAATATGTAAGTATATATGTGGCATCCTTGTCCAATCTCATCTCACCGTATAACATACTTCAAATTATTTTAAACAACCATATACACCAAGTTCTTCATCTAATCGCTCCCTAGCATACAAATAAGAATTAAGCAAAATGACCACTACCTACCGAGATTTTAAGTAAAAATGAATATTTCCTTTTGCTAGACAAAAATTTTAGAACAATGTTTATGATTTGAAAACTAAAAAACTAGTTATAGAATGTTATTACACGAGCATTAGAAGTCTTGGGGTTAGGATTGCAACTTAAACCGCCATTAGCGTCTCAACAGCTTTCTTCAAGAGTACGGACACGATCTTCTCTGACTCTAGTCTTCAAAGACTTGTTGTCTTAATTGCTCCCTAGGAAGTGTGGAAGCAAGCGGTTCAGTCTTTGATATCCCACCTCCCATTCCTCGAACACATCCCCTATCATCAACTCCAAACACCTATTAAGAAGTAAACAAAATTTGTTAGCTATAACTAACAACATTTTTTTGCAAACAACAATACAAATTAATCGCACCCACCTTGGCAAATCGCATCTCTGTCCAAGTGGGTTTCCTCTCTATATCGCTCGGTTTCATGCGTTCTCTTACTGTGCCTGCAATGTACATCGATTATATGTATAAGGGAAATCATAACTACAAGGAAAACCAACAAAGAAAATATATGCTAGTCAATATAAAACCAACAAATAAAACTGGACTTACGAGATATTGTCTCGCATTTTACTTCAGAACAATCGGGGTCCATTACATCAAGTGCTTCTTGAGGGAGTTCTTGGTAAACATGTGTTGCCAAGTATACAACAGTTCTTGACACACCGCCGGTTGGACTTTTTTGTTCCATAATATGACGACGACGTGCAATGCCATCTCTTCCAAGTAGTATGCAAAACCTTGAGTAGCTTCCTTGATTCCTTACCTATCTCCCTTAGTTTCTTATCTTCTTCCTCGAATCATGAAGTTTCACAAATTTCACCCAATCCTCGCTCTTCACACCTTGTGGTCTATTGTTCATTCTTTCAGCAACAATAACAAATTGGTCACACCATTTCCTTAAAATTGTCTTTCTATTCTTCCATGACTTATTTGCCATCCTCAACGCCTTACACTTGATAATTTCAGGTACCTTGTACTCATTCTTGATGGCTCTCCAGATTTCTTCCTTGAGACCACATGGAACAGACCTCCAATCCTCGATACATTGTGGGACAATATTCCTGGCTATTATTCCAACTCTAGTAGCATATTTCTTAGAACCATCCTCTATTGGTTGTCCCAGAGCATTGAATTGAATGACCAAACGGTGATCATCTACAGAAAACAAAACAAATGGAAGGTCAATTGATAGCATTATATATATATATATATATATGACATAAAGGAAACTGAAATAGAATGTCGTATGTTACCATTAATCCCACTTTCCTCTGTATTGTCAGCTTCAATATTTTCTTGATGAAAAGCCGCATGCCATCCATTTTCCTCAAGATGATTCTCATTGCCATGGATTGGAGAATGATCACCATTTGACGAAGACACACGATGACTCCCTTCACTTGGACTTGGCAAAGAAGATGACCACCATCATTGATGGAAACCCTTGTGAATTGAGCAAAGCCCTCGGACATAGGGGTAGTACTTGCAGACCTAGTATTTGCAGACCGGGAACGGCTACTTGCAGGATGTCTCGGCATAGTTACCTGAAAAAATATCAATTTGAAAAATTAACCACCAAAATACAGACCTAGCTAGCTTGGAATAAAAAACAACATCATTCTAAATCATAAAGTATACTTGAGAGCATTCAAGTCATTCAACAACATTACAATCTAAAACCGAACTATCCGGAGGAATCATGTTGCCAATAAGATATAAAACTGGTATGTAAAATACATTTAACACATGCCAAACTATAATGAAACTAGAATCAAATGACTGGACCAATGGGGCTTAACAAAATTATAATTAGGACATCCAAATATTGATCTCAATAAAGAACTTAAACTTAAGTCTTGAGTCTACAATGGCATTGGGTAGTTTTAGGTCTACAAACACTAGACAAACACTACTACAAAGTCACCTTGAAGTGCATAAAATTTCACATGACATCAGTAAAGGCTATATAGAATAGCAGGCATTAACACATGAGTACTATCTAAAACAATATAAGATAAGCCTTAACACATGGGTAACTATTGTAAAAGGGTTACAAACCTAAAACATAATTATGTTCAAGCAACACAAAACCCAAAACATGATACACAAACCAAATCAACAACATAACTTAACTAACCCTAATACATGATCCACATACTAGATTTAAACTCATAAATTAACCAACTATCAAATCAGCTATACCTGATGAAAAACAAAACTGCAACTTAAGTTGTAACTACCTTAAATCAACCAAGAAAACAACAATTGTTAAAACCCCTTGAACAAAATCGACCAGTAAAAGAAAAAGAAAACTTAAATCCAAATCCAAATCCCTAACTGTACCTAATGAAGATTTGAACTACAACTAAAATTGGTGATATTTACCTGAAATCAAAAAATAAAACACTAATTGTTAAAACCCCGTGAAGGAAATTGATCATTTAAAAGAAAAGAGAGGAAAAAGAAAACTTCAATCGTAAAAACCCTAACTATACCTTGTTTGAACTACGATCGAAATTGTTGAGATTTACCCGAAATCAACAAACGAAACACTAAAAATTAAAACCCCATGAACGAAATCGTTCATTAAAAGAAAAAATAGAAGAAAAAGATAACTTCAATCAAAAAACCCTAACTGTACCTTATCTCAACTACAACTGAAATTGTTGAGATTTACCTGAAACAAACAAACAAAATATTAATTGTTAAAACCCATGAAGGAAATCGATAGTAACAGAAAAAGAGAAGGAGAAAAAAGAACTTCAATCGAAAAACCCTAATTGTAGATTTACCTGATGATTTTGAAAATCAAACCTAGTTGCTACACAAGATGTAAAAGGTTAATCTAAATGAGGTTTTCTAATATAAGGGCTTAATTAGATTTCATTGATGGAGCTTGAGAGAAGAAGAAGATTTTAGGATGTGTGGGTTTTTTTCTCCGTGTTTTTCTTTTTTTCTCTGTGAGTGAACTAATGGAGAGAGAGAGAGGATATGGGGAGATATATATCCATCGTTACTAACGAGGTGAGAAAGGGAGGGAAACGGGTTAGAGTTCCCGCCTAAACTAGAATCACTGATTCAACTAGGTCTAGCCGTCTCAGTGTGGGTTAATAATTCGGGGACATGAGTGTAATTAAAAAATTTATACAACGACTGTTTTTAACCATCCGGGGTTGTGCTCAGAAAATTATTATATCCTAGACCGTCTTGACCGGTCCACGGTCCATGGACCGCTGATGAGGGTCGGGGTGGTGGGTTGAGATTACCCCCTTTTCTACTAGTGGCACGTTGGTTTGGGTTATGACATTCAGAGCCAAATTCTTGAACGTATATGCCAAAAAGGCACACTTCTACACCTTCAATCTCTTGAAACAAGAGAATTACCTGGAGGAAACATTTCCCAATACATCAAAGCTTGTCCCCTTAAAGGCACTAGAATCCACTAACAATTGTATATTGTCCAGAAAAAGCATAATCCAAGATCCACATACTAGATTGTGAGAAAGATAAAATACCTTGGACTTGTAAGGGAATTCTGAAGGATAATTTTCTTATTGAAATATTTTCCGAAAATGTGGATTGACTTCCAACATTTTGTCAGAAGATACAACTCGACTATAAGTGATTACGCACTGGGATCTAGAAACCCCGACTACAATTAGTTCACATGGTACCGGGCAAAGAATAAGAAATGAAGTTGTATAACAAGATCAACGAAAGATAACATGATATAGAAGAACATGGATAATCACCATCGTGCATAATGACATATATAATATTTATGGTGCAATCAATTTAAAAAAATCACCTCATCAATACTTCCCATGGAACTTAGCCCGTTCTTGTTTCTCCTGCATTAAACACTTGAAAAGCCGCTGCTCTATCTGATCGCTTAATATTGATTTTGGAAGATCTTTTGCACCAAGAACAACATTCGAGGAATCCAAGAGTTGTGGTTCGTCTGCTGATGGGAAAACAACTTCCTGAAAACAAAATTAGAGACGGTGAATGAAAGAACATGGTTATAATTAAATACCCCTATATCAATACAGATTTATAGCTATAACACAATTTTTTTCTTCTTTGTAATGTTAACCCATGAAGCGAATACGGAACTGCTCAAGCAACGAGCAACCAACAACACTCATTATTATCATCACCACCCTACAAGTCAATAACCAGAGATCCGTCAACAAAAACCTCCCAATCAGATAATATATTATCAATATATATCCTAATAACCCACCATGGATATATCAAAAAATTACCCTCCTTGGTGAAAAGAATCACCCTCAAATCACCACCGCCAATCAAAATTAAATGATTTCAATCATCACCAAAACCTTCACAGTTACAATCAACACATGCATAATTCCCATGTCCCATCACTATGAAGTTATGATTTCGAACATAAAGAATTTTGATAAATTGAAATCAACTGAACGAATTAACAAAACAAATCATTAGAAAGTTTTTATAAAAATTGTACCTGAAATTTGAATTTTCTTATAATTCGTTTGACCTAATTTTACTTGAGACAGGTTATTCACCATTGAGATCGACTTGAACGATTTCAAAATTGGTCGAATTGAAGGAAAAAAAGGCTAGTATTTCTCGATAGACTTAAGATATGAACAAGACTGGATGATAAAAACAAAGTAAAAGAATTAGATTCAAGAAATTAGCAATCGATTACCAAAACCCATGTTTTATTTTGATGATATTAACGAGAAAAGAAAAGAAAAACTTACTTTTGATTGTTAAGAAGATGAAACCCGAAATTCAAACACGAGATCTGAAGTTAACCTTTACAAAGAACCTTCAAATACATGAGATCGATCTTCTTCTGCTTTAACACGAAAATTTGAGAGAAAAAGAGAACGATATCCGTAGAAGTATGTTGTTCTATATGTTTTTTTTTCATGATGAAAGGAGAACTAGTATCACTAGAAGAATAAAAAGAAGCAGCAGCGGCAGCGACAGAGTCTGAGAGAGAGAAGACTAGATAGAAAGAGGCAAGTTATCTTAGAATCTAGGGTTTAAAGGAAAGATCTTTGAAGGGTGAAAACAAAAATTAGTTCAGCTGACCAATGTTTGACTTGGGCGGAATAATATAGCATAGTGTTCCCGACCACACACGTGCTTCACACGCTTGAACCCAGAGCGCTTGCAATTCGCAACCTCATGTGCGTGGTTGCAAAATTCGAATCGCAGCAAATACCGTTGCAAAATATTAGCAACGGGATTAGCAACGGAAATTTTGCAACGGATCTCTGCCGTTCCTAATCTGGGTTGCAAATCCCTTAAAATGGTGTAGTGTTAACTTGGGGTTTTTGGATACTATCATGAGTAAAATGGGAATGGGTTCAAAATGGAGGAGATGGGTCAGGACTCTGATCTCAACAGCCCACTTCTCTATTCTTCTAAATGGCAAGCCTAGGAACCAGTTCAAGAGCTCAAGGGGTTTGAGACAGGGAGACCCTTTGTCTCCTTTCCTTTTTACCATGGTAATGGAGGGGTTAAGCAGAATGGTCAAGAAAATGGAGGAAAACAACCTCTACAAAGGGTTCTCGGTGAAACGAGAATGGAACACAAGTATCGCATTTATTGTTTGCCGATGACACAATCTTCTTCTCAAGTGATGACTCGGCAGATTTTGAACATCGCAGTATTGCTTATTTGCTTTCAAATCAGCTCGAGTTTGAGTGTTAACCCTATTAAAAACATTGCTTGTAGGTTTGGTGATACAAATACTGATGATATAGTGGAACTGTGTTTGGGGTGCAATTTTGAGGATATTCCCACTAATTACTTAGGGATGCCGGCTGGCGCACGGTATCGTAACAAAGGCATTTGGTACTTGGTTATAGAAAGGATAGAAAAGAAGATCCAAGGGTGGCAGGGAAGGTTTTTGTCATATGGGGGCAGATTGGTTACGTTGAAAAATGTGTTAAGTACCTTGTCTATTTATTTGATGTCGGTTTACTCGATTCCGGCCTTCGGTGGAGAAAAGACTTAACAATATCATGCGATATTTTCTTTGGGGTAACAACACAACTGACAAAAAAATTGTACTTGTTTCATGGGATAAAGTGTGTAGATCCAAAGAAGAGGGAGGGCTGGGAATTAGGAAATTGAGATTGACAAATGATGCCCTGTTATGTAAATGGAATTGGAGATTTTCGACGGAACCGCAAGCACAGTGGAGAGTTATCATGAAGGAAAAGTATGGAGTGGATAGGAATCAGAGGGACACGAAAACCATTCGAAGCTCATACGACACATATGTATGGAAGGGAGTTAATAAGAGATTAGCAAAGTTCAAGACTGGTTTGAGATACATAGTGGGAAAGG
Source organism: Papaver armeniacum (assembly GCA_023531295.1). Taxonomy (NCBI): domain Eukaryota; kingdom Viridiplantae; phylum Streptophyta; class Magnoliopsida; order Ranunculales; family Papaveraceae; genus Papaver; species Papaver armeniacum. The sequence goes on from JAJJWW010013618.1 coordinate 27,297, forward strand.
GGAACAAAACACTATTTTGGAAAGATCATTGGATATGCGAGGATACACTTGAAATTAGCTTCCCAAACCTATTCTGGGTCTCTAGAAAAAAGGAAGTTATTGTTAGTAAGTTTTATACAGTACATGAGGGCTCTATAAACTGAAACTTAGATTTGAGAAGAAGACTCACTGATGTAGAGATACTAGAAGCCGTAAGACTTACTTCCCTGCTGGATACAGTAGTCCTTAACGAGAGCGAAGATTCTAGGCCTGGAAGCATACAAATGATGGGATTTTTACGGTTAAGTCTTGCTACAATGCTTTGTCTACAACAAACCTTGCAATTTTTCCCCATAGGGCAGTGTGGAATAGTAGGGTACCAACTAAAATATCATTCTTTATTTGGTTGGTACACCATAATTCTATACTCACCCAAGATGTACTCATGAGAAGGGGAAGACCGTTGGCAAATAGGTGATGTATGTGCAAACATGAGGCGAGACGATTAACCATTTATTACTTCATTGTTCGGTGGCTACTAAGATGCGGAATTTCTTTTATGATGCTTTTGACCGTATTGGGTTCAAGGGGAAGCTGTTCAAATGGTGTTCCTAGAGAACAAAGGGAAGATTTTCTCGACAAAAGGAAACTTTATGTGGGATGTCCTTCCTTTCGCTATCTGCTGGGGTATTTGGAGGGAAAGAAACTCACGGACATTCGAAGGTAAAGAACTGAATACCCACTTGATTATACAAGACATTAAAGCTACCATTTTGTATTGGGCTATTCCCTCTAAAATTTTGGAGGGAATCCATTTTGAAGATCTTATGTGCAGCTGGGAAGCTATTGTACGAGAGTGAGTGGTAAGGTTTCCGTTTGTGGTCACACACATTGGCCTAAATATAAAGGTTTTTGTGGTTGATTTTATCTCCTTGTAATTCATTATTCTTTTATCTATATAATTATTTTTGCTGATAAAAAAAAAGAAAGAAATATTACGTATATCTAGTTTTGAATTCATGAAGAACTTAGATGTGAATAAAAATGGGATAACGCCATCCAAGTTTGGATATGATATATTATTTAGGAAAGGTGAAGTTGGAGACCGGAAGAATCACTTGACAACTTTTATGGCCAAGCAAATTGACCATGTTTTCGAAGCCAAACTGCATGACTCTGGATTAGTGTTTGGCGATTGATATATATATATAGTATAATAGATTATGCATGGTTGAATAAATTAATGTTAGTGTATGATTGATTAGTGTTCCAGAACTGGTTGGTAATAACCAACGGGAATAACCGAGTTGGCTAGGGGTTGAACTCTCGTGTTAGAGGTTCGACTCCAGCGCCAATAAATGAATTCTGTTTGGTTTCTTGGTTGTGTGTGCTTTTCTTTTTTATTTACGAATTCATTTACATTTTTCATAAATTGGGGCGCACATTTTCTATAAATTGGTAATCACAATCCTTTCTGCTCCGCTCAATCCTCGAAATTTCTTTTACCATTTTTTCTCTCTTCTGAACTTCCACAATGCCACTAAAGGATGACTTAACTCATTTTCCATTCAAAAAAGAACTTGGACCTTTTGTTATTCACTTGTCATAGCCTTTTTGCGAGATATATGTTCAAGATGTTTCAGTTTTATGTAAGTCCCTTATTGCATTGTTGGTGACAAATCTTCATCAGTATGCCAAACATTCCAAGAAATTAAGATTATCTGATTGTTGGCATTAGTGGATTAAGTAGCTGATTGAAATTTTGAGCTTTTCGATAAGATTTGTTTCGACGCGGAATACCTCACAACAATTTTTATGGCACTTCAAAAATGAGCTCATGCATGGTGTAAGCTGCAAAATTTAGTTTGGCATGCCAAAATTTTCGAAGTCGAACTCGTAACACCACCCATCATTCATTGCCTTATTTGTACAGTTACTAATTACTACAACAACAATAATAGGTAAAGTCAAATAACAACTTTGACTTAGTCTTTAAAATCCTGATTATTCTTTAAAATTCTAAATATTAGCACCACTGGATATTTGGCATCTGAAAATGAAAAAGCTTATTGAACTACAGGCTGCTTGTGTTGGACGTGCAAAGTTAACCAAATTCCGAGGAGCAGCTAACATTTTTGGGTCTCCCACTCCCAGTTTGTTCCACAAATCCTTGCAACAACTCTCTAAAAATTTCATTCTTAACGGATGATCGATCTGATAACTGTACAGACAAATGATAATTAACAACAATGGAATTAGTCTTAAATTATGAAATTAAAGGTAAATCAGCCGACTACTTATCGAAAGTGGATCTTTGTGTCAATCGAGATAACTGAAATTAAAGGTAAAGTTGAACCCTTAAAGTTAATGTCTTAGAATGTTGAGAGGAAATACCATAATGCTGACAAGGTAAAGTTAATCCATTTATTTGGCAGAGTAAATTATCATGACCACTTCATTTACTGAAGGTGTAAAAGTTTAATTTATAAACAAAAAACATCATCAACTTGTAAACACAAAAAAATGTATGATCAAATAACAACTTGAATTAGTATCATACTATGATTAATCATCAACAACAGTAGTAATAATAGTAAAGTGATCAAATATATAACAACTTTAATTAGTCTCATACTACGATTAATCATTAATCTGATTTACATTTTTCATACACAAACTCTAAAGGAAGGAGATGTTTGAAAAAGAAGATGACCAACTGAAGTCGTAGTAGAGAGACTTTCAGATGGTAGAGGAACCAAGGGCAAGCACATCTTGATTTTATGAGAGGAGAAATCATTACGCTAAAGAATCATATATTGTTGGTTTTGAAGAATCTGTCTATTAACCCGTTGGGATGCTCTTGTTTCCACTGGTAGATCACGATGATGATGAATATCGAGATATGTCCGTCCGCTGTTAAATCTACTTAGGGCTAACCAATTATTTCTTTTTCCTAACCCATGACGCTGGGAAGATATGCCCAAAAATAGGGATTTGCTAATGTAGAAAAAAACCTACAAAAGTGTTTATAGGTAAACAATGATGGTTTTACGAGAGGAAAATCATTGTGCGCTGTTGATGGATATTTGACGGTGTTTTTGCTTCCATTGAGATGAATTATGAAGAACAAAATAAGAGGAGATTTGTTTGCTGCTGCTGTCGTTGTTCTTTTAGGGTTAGGGTTTACAACAAAATAAGATGAGATGAACTGAAAACCTATTCTTCTTATAAGCCTCTCAAATATGGCCCGTTCAGTTTTGGGCTGTACGGTGAACGTTGATAAAAAAAATTTAACGGCTCACATGTATTATACGATTGACCAAAGAAGTAATACCTATTTGTCTCATACAGGCGGAAGGTTATGAAGCTTTGATTATTTCGTACACGCGGAATACCAAGCCCAAGGCTTTGACTGGTCAAACACATTATTAGTCACCGGACTGGATTATTGGTGACCGCATTAATTCTGGTTGACTAGGAGGAGGCGGAGGTGGATGTACCCTGGAGTGGAGAAGATGGTGAAGTAATAAAACTCGGCTAGATCGTAAAATATTGCACTTACACTAGAAAACTTGCTTCTCAAAGCTGCCACACTCGATCCAGGCCTATGAGCTCGGCATCCCATGTAATTAAAAATTTAATTCGTATGTGCACATTTCTAAGCTTGGATCCTGGAAGTGTTTTTGTTCCTAAAAGAACTAAATTTGAATAGTATAGTATTATTATCATTTTTTAAATATAGCTGAAAATAGTCTATTTGAAAAATGATAATAATTTTTTCCCAGAAACGGAAGGAATATCATATACAAATTTTTGACAAATTTGTATTCCATTAAATTAGAAGATTAAAATGATATAAGGATTTATGGTCAACAGTATCCACCATTCTGGAAATTTATTTCTATGGACAACAAGCTGCCTGCAACAGTATGCAAGCAACTTTCTCAACACAATTTGGAATTTTGGTCATTACTTGATTGCCTACCACGTGCTTTGCCATTGTTTGAACCGTTGCGTTTGTGGTATCCAAGATAGCTTGTTGAGCTTCACATGTTGAAGCCAAAGCTTCACAGAAGGAAGCGTCGGCACCAAAGCACTTGCACCCCCATTCCAGTTATGGTATTGTTGGTGTTGATGATTTATCGGAAAAAGGTAGTCTTGGATATCAGGGGCGGATTCAGCCCAGTGTAAAGGTGTGCACTTGCACCCCCATTCCAGCCGGCTGCAAAGCCTAATTTGGGCCCAAAGCAAATTTTTTTAACTATTCATAAGCAGATAAGCTTCATTTTTATTTTTGGACCCCCTAAATTTTTTTATCTCACCAAAGCAAATTTTTACACCCTTCTTAGCGATCTTGGCTAGCAATTCGGGATACGGGAAACGTTCGGGACGACAAACGTACGTGTATTGTTCGTTTTGGCAGAATGAAAATTCGGGCCACTATTAGGTTTACGATTCGTGATTCGCCGATAATTCGGAATGGTATACGTGCGTGTATAATTTGTTTTAGGGATGCAAGTTCGGCAACCAAAATACGGCACATGTTACCTTATACAAAATTATACAAATGTATTTGTTTAATATAATTTCCGAGGTGGGTACTAAGATTTCATCTGTAAAACTGAATATGCATAAAATATGTACAAAATAATCATCAGATAGCACACAGATCAGTGGTCTATTCACTTAATAGTCAACTTGTGGTCGTGTAAGAACTTATTCTGATTTTGATAAGGGTAAAAGTGTAAAAGTGGCACACATGTAAGCCGCACATGCCGCATATTAACGATTTACGGTTTCTTTTTTCTCTCTAGGATATATATTCCTTAATATTTTCCGTTATGGGATAGATCCCCAAACGAATTAGTGAAAAACGAGACATATTCCCAATTTTCCCATTTATTAACCAACATCCCTGTTATTTTGGATGGTCCTTTTGAAACTGATATAGAGAGTGACCTTATGAATAATAGTGGCGAATGATAATATATGACACTTGCTAGTTTGCATTATGACTTATGAGTTATAATTAAGAAACTGTATTTAACGTGTAAATTTAGACTACAGTGAAGAACAGTTCATGTTTATTTAACTAAAAAAGTGACACAAGTTGATTTCATTTTTAAATTTATTCTCAGAAATGTAGTGGATTTTGGCTTTAAAATCCGCCATAGACTTTCTTATCTAGTTATGGTATTGTTGGTGTTGATGATTTATCGGAAAAAGGTAGTCTTGGATATCAGGGGCGGAGCCAGCCCAGTGTAAGGATGTGCACTTGCACCCCTATTCCAGCCGGCTGCAAAGCCTAATTTGGGCTCAAAGAAAATTTTTTTAACTATCCATAAGCTTCATTTTTATTTTTGACCCCCTAAATTTTTTTATCTCACCAAAGCAAATTTTTACACCCTTCTTAGCGATCTTGGCTAGCAATTCGGGATACGGACGACAAACGACGTGTATTGTCTGTTTTGGCGTAATGAAAATTCGGTCCACTATTAGGTTTACGATTCGTGATTCGCCGATAATTCGGAATGGTATACGTGCGTGTATAATTCGTTTTAGGGATGCAAGTTCGGTAACCAAAATACGGCACATGTTACCTTATACAAAATTATACAAATGTATTTGTTTAATATAATTTCCGAGGTGGGTACTAAGATTTCATCTGTAAACTGAATATGCATAAAATATGTACAAAATAATCATCAGATGGCACACAGATCAGTGGTCTATTCACTTAATAGTCAACTTGTGGTCGTGTAAGAACTTATTCTGATTTTGATAAGGGTAAAAGTGTAAAAGTGGCACACATGTAAGCCGCACATGCTGCATATTAACGATTTAACGGTTTCTTTCTCTCTCTAGGATATATATTCCTTAATATTTTCCGTTATGGGATAGATCCCCAAACGAATTAGTGAAAACGAGACATATTCCCAATTTTCCCATTTATCAACCAACATCCTGTTATTTTGGATGGTCCTTTTTGAAACTGATATAGAGAGTGACCTTATGAATAATAGTGGCGAATGATAATATATAACACTTGCTAGTTTGCATTATGAGTTATAATTAAGAAACTGTATTTGACGTGTAAATTTAGACTACAGTGAAGAACAGTTCATGTTTATTTAACTATGAAAAACTAAATCTATATGGTGAAACATTTTTCAGACTAGGAAAGCCTTTACGGTAGGGCAGATAAATGAAGCCTCTGGCATAATTAACAACCAGGCAGGCTCGATAGTTTTGACAAACAGTATGAAAGTGTATAGCCCAAGTGATTCTACACTAATAGGGAAAAATCCCCACAAAACATTCAGTGAAACTTTTCCGAACAAGTGTAATTAAATTGACATGAAAGTCCTCTCCTCAAGAATGTTTTCCTCTGCAGGTGAACAACCCAGCCTTCCTGAATTTTTCCGCGTCAAGGACGGATCAGCATGGCCGATCTTTCCCCTTGGGTCCGAAACTTCTTGGGAGTGTGCTAATTGATATTCTCCGACGTCCAGGGACGGTCGGCGGTGCTATTCTTCCCCTTGGGTCCGAGTCCTGTTTGGTTAGTGGGGTGTGTTCTTGTTTTGTTTCTCTAGAGCTTATGCTTTTTGTTTCTTTTCTCCCAACTCTTGTTAGATCTATCTCCGAGTCTTTTTCCGAGTTCGGTTTTGATCTTGAGTTCACTCTAGTCCCAAGTCGCTTAGGCCATGTTTGGTGGTTTGAACTTGTGTTTGAAAACAGGTCTTAGATAGTTCGAGGTTGTTCCTTGTTGGGTTTTTCTCTGTTAATAGCTTGTTATGGCTACTTTGGTTCGAAGGCTTGATATTGAACAAAAATCTTTTTCATGTAAAAGAGTTGATTGTTCTCTGATTGAGATTTCAGAAAAAGGTCATGGTTTCTCGTGGATAGCTTCATTGACGTTTGAATCCATCACTAGTGGAAATCAGCAGTTCCGCGACCGTCAAGACAAGTCATATATACGAATTATAAGACCATTCTGAACCGTCTCTCGTTGGGGTCTCGATAAAGCGTCATTTGTTTCCTACAACCCGTAGCCGTGGGTCTCAAAATAACGACCGATTTTAAGGGTATCGAGGTGCAGACCCTATAACGTGGGTCTTAGATTTAAATTATAATATAAAAAAAAATTATAGATTGATTTGCCGAAATGCCCGAATCTTGAATATGAAATGATCCGACCGCATCACAAGTCAAAGTCAAAGTCAAAGTCAAATAGAGAAATCAACTTTCATTCATTCATTTCATCCATTGGTTTAAAATTACACAAAAAATGATGAAATTCTGAGTTCAGAACATTCCATGTCCAAGCTAGCTAGTAAGTTCCAACAACAACATGCTAAAGTAATAGACGATGTTCCGACTACATATGACGGGCAAGAATCGAAATGTTAAAGCTGCAGAGCTTATGACAAACCAAAAGAAACATATAAACAATGCCTTGAGACTACCATGCCCTCACTATGGTGTAAGAACCTACATATCAAAACATAACAATTCGTAATCTTTTAGGGATAGGTAACACTCATGAATAATACAAGCTGCAAAGATGAATAACTTAACTCTCAAAGAAGCACATGAAAGCTTACTCTGCAGCTTAAGGAAACAACCTCGCAACCCTTGTCACCACTTTCCATGAAGAATCTCAAGTACATCACCGCATGCCCTAAGCACGTAAAACTTCATTAGTGATGCATAAAGAGCTTTAGGGATCCACAAATAAGACCTCTTCAACAAAAAGTGAAAAAGTATTATCATACTTGTTCATATTCTGTCATATTATAAATTATCACTCACATAAATGTTTTCTAATCTGCCTATAACATAGTCAATGAACAATTGAGAAGACTTTCACATGTTTAAACTCTTGATGGTTATCAACATGGGAATAGACTTTAAAGAAAATCCTGAGACATTCAAAGAGGCAATAAGCTAAATAAAAGGTCCGACAACTTATGATCCTACATGGTACATAAGTTGTCAAGTAAGGAGCATTCTTGATGGTAAGGTCTTCCATGATTCCATCCAGTTGCGAATGATATCGTACATGGGTAAGCAAATGGAAAAACAGTTTGAAAATGCAATTAATAATCCAAGATGAAATTTACAAGACACAATATCAGAACTTAGCCATGGAGAAAGAAAACCTAACTTACTGTTGGTACAACTAGTGCTAGGTCTGCATTTGTACCCCTACACAACCTTGCATTTCCTTCTGCAAAAAGTCACCCATTAACAATATAAGCCTGGTGGTGATCCCTTCTATTTCCCCCTCCTCCATGTCGAACGTTGTCACCGTTGCTCTCGTAGTCATCGGTAGAAGAGCAAATCTACAATACCAAAAATTAATGGTAAGGCTCATTGAATCAAAATATAAAGAAAACAAAACCGAATGCGTTTCGAACGAAACCATTTCCCGACTATTGTTCTTTAACCATTAGCACCGTGAGGCCGTAAAAATGGAACATCAAAAAACACAATGCATACCCGAACTTCATTAAGGTTGATCCCATTTTCACCGAGAAAATCTTTAAAGGTGTCGAGGTTTTCATCGGTTGGGCGATAATCCACCGAATGCGTAAATAGACGCAATAGGATAATGAATTAGAGCTCAAAGGACAGAAAAACATTTACACTTCACTAAACTATTGTTTGTTAGGCAGAGATACTTAAGATTGATTACGTAGACAATAACTCACCTTAATCTCTCCATTCTTCGCAACAAGCCTTCCAAAGTGCTAAAGTAGTTCCTCCAAGCGGGGAAAACTTGAATGATGAAAACACCCTTACTTGTACCGCAGACCGGGGAGTGATGAAGAGCAGCAACATTCTTTCCTAGAATTGATTCCCGTGAAGACTGTCAATGGCCATGTAGGCGAAGTATCCCTGCAGTACCGATGTTGGTATCAACTTAATGACATGCATCTCAAATACAAGCACCACCACCGACTAGGACAGATTGTAATAGATTGCTAAATCTCTCGCTCATTAACCCGAACGGGCAAATGTTGGTCGATGTGCTTCTCTGGATCAAATTTATCCTTCTCTCCATCATCACTTTTCAAGACGGCCTTTTTCAAGCCTTTTAAGTCATTTACAGCTGAACTTAATCGCACACATAATTCATGCAGCCAACATAAATGCGTGAACGTGTTCGAAAGAAAAATAAATACGGATATTATGTTTCCAAAATTCGAAAGCACTTACCTCTTAATATAATAATTATGTAAGATGGGTATTCAAAGAAGGAAATCAAGGGGTTGAGAAATAACAAGATTGGGAAGTTAATAACTTCAAATTTTCTTCATGGATGTGAGAATATTACTTACTATTGGTAATTTGTCCATTTCAATGAACACTTCTTGCATCTTTTCATAAATTTGGAACCGCAGTAGTGTCTTTGAGTCATGCTTTCTTTAGCACTCTTCACCATCTCCTTCGGAATGAACCGCAAATACCAAGTGGTGTTGTTTAAACATTTAAACCTTGTTATCGGGAGCGGTGAAATAGACGGGAATATTAAATTCTTAATTTACTTGTCTCTTAAGAACAATGAGGCTCTTTGTGCCAATAGGAGATCGGAAGTACACCATTGGTAGGAGGAGTCCTAGCAATCCACATATCGAACTCGAAATCATGCATTAAAGTTAAGAAAAAGTAAGACAATAGAGTCATGACAATATGGATGAAAACATATCTTTGTCCAATGATATAACGATGCACATTTCCATGGAACAAGGAGTATAAAACCTTCATGGAACTCCGGATGGAACTTTGCTTGGAATACTTTCGAATGACTTTGTTGTCCACAACATTTCATTAAAAAGTAAAACTGGTTTCTTATAACTTCATCAGCAACAAATTTATACCTCATTAATACGAGCAACAAATCAAGCAATACATAACTCATAGAAATTAAAGTACAATAAGAAAAACGAGAAACATGTATGGGAACATGTTTAATCAAAGTTGTTTTTGATTAGAGAAAAACAAAGGATACCATAAGAAAAATGAAAACATGTATGGGAACATGTGAGCGGAACATGCGTTAACTTTGAATAACTTAATGAGTTTTAGGTGGTTAGAGACATTGTTTGCAACATAATCGTAGTGTCAATGTGTCCAGGTTATCCATGTTCATGTATATCCTTAGGAATTGGATGATACCCTCTTAAAATGAAAAAAAAAAGGAAAAATATATGTATTGATGCCGGTTTGTCGACTCGGTAACATCCCCGCATGAGATCTTGTGTTAATGCAAATTAGAATCTAACTGACCCAATGTTGAGCAATACGAAAATTAATCCCTTTGTGGATTCGGGCATAAAATATGTGGATAACTCCAATTATAAGAAAATCCATGTACTAGTAAGATGATGGAAGAATCCTCACCGCATAATCATTGTACTACATGAGGTACCTAGCCGAATTGAGCTTTACAATGCAGATGGGAAAGTAGCATTTTTGAATACCAACAGTTTGCTTGGTTGTAGTTAATGACAGTTGAAATGTAAATCACGATCATTTTCATCACATAGAAATGCCTACTTGATTAGTTAACATGCGCAGATTCAACTCCAAATTATCTATCGGTTTTGCTAATATGTAAGGACAAAATACACTCCTATATACTGAGAAAGCTCTCAATTTTCACGATTTGCTACCATAAAAACCGGGGTTTAAACGTGATACCAATTATTTTAAAATGCGAGCGAATCTCTTTTACCTTACAAAAGCATTGTTGAAGATATCTCACAACATCATGAGCAATAGAGAGAGACTGGGAATTGTTGTGCAAATAGTTCACCATAGTAATTGCGAGAATCCAATTGCTCCTCACGGACCTAATAATAGTTAATTAAATTAGGTTAATTCGGAAACAAATAGCTAAAAGACTCGAAAGGAAAAATTTAACAAAATTGTTTAGATACCGATACAAGTTAAAATTTAGGCATACCAAAGAGATCATAGTATTTTTCCTGGTGTGTAGGGTCTTCCGACTTCAAAACCAAGCACCTGCATCAAGCAAATGAACTATTAAAATCAAGCAAACCAAGTTCTTTTCCATTTAACATTATTTGTGTCAAAAATTACAAATGAGATTCAAATCGAAATTAAAATTGAGAAAAAAACAACTTACATATCTCGCCATAACCCCCAAAAGTTTAATTATCTAGATACACGAATTATGTGGACAAACTAATCATCTATATACTTCACAAAGAACAAAGAACATGCTCGCCGTAACCCACAAAAATCCCAAAAATCGATCGGTGACAAAAATCCCCAAAATCTTAAAACAAAAGACACCCCGAGTAAAATACCAAAGCAAATCTTGAGTATGAGTAGATCTAATAATAATCTCGGTACCCATATGAGTAAATCCGATTTCAATAGCAAACCAAAAATCAGATTTCAATTCATTATCATCATAAAAAAATTGAAGAAACAAAAACAGAAATAAATGGAGTATTACAATAAATTAACCTTATGAATCGAGAGAAATATAGTTGTAATGAGTAATATCCTTGGAAAATAAATTTCATTCGAAGAACCCTAAATTTCTTCATGACTCAATTAAGAAAAATCTATACCCTAGTTTCTTCATGAATCAATTGAGAAGAAACCATACCCTAGTTTCTTCATGATTCAATTGAAAAGAATCTCTACCTCAATGATTTTGATTGAGAAAAAATCGAGAGAAAGATAGAGATTTCGATCGGTTGTGAAAGAAGTTGTGAGAGAAAACTAAAATGGTAATGGAATATAGATATATAGATGAGGTTTAAGAATCGATGGAGTTTCGGTTCGTTGTGTTTGGAGGATAGCAAATTTTCTTGCGAGAGAAGTGAAGAGAGATAAAGGATAATGAAGAGGGGATTTTTTTCTTTGGTAGGGAAGTGATAAAAACGAGAGAGAATTGTTTCCATCCGACTAGTTCTTTTTAGGAGCAAATCGTGACCATTGAAGTGTGGGGCCTATCAGATCTGAATCGGGGGTTGAGGGTCGTTACATCGGTAGTTCTATGATGGCAAAATAGGTAAATAAATTTTCTAATTCAGAGACGGCTGACTAGGCTCTCCGAATTTTTGCGTTTTTTTACCATATTAGAGACCGCTATTTATGGTCAACGTATCGGCTACGGTTGATGAGGGTCTCTGATGTGGGTCGTTTAAACCCCATTTTCCACTAGTGCATTTATGTGCTAATTGGTTTCTTGAGACATCATTATAATAGAGCTTCGGTACAATATGATTTGGTTAAGTGCCTGGAGAAGGAGTGTAGATGGATTTTGAAAGACAACACAACAAAAATGGCGAGTTTATTAGAGCTTCTCGATTTCTTTACTCAAAAAACAATGGAAAGAAGAACAGTTTTGTTTCCCGATAAGGTTGTGATAGATGGGGATGGGATATGTGGGCTTTTCGGTTAGAAGTGGTGCTCTCAAAGAAGACTAATTCAGTTCAACAACCGCCAGGCAAGATCAGATTTTCCTATATGGGTGGAAAAACCAGAGCCAAAGGTTAGCAAAAGCTTCGCTAAAGCTCTTATTGATTCGGTTGAAGTGAAACAAAACAAAAATTTTACTACAACATGGAATCCCGGATACGAGAGAGAAGAAATTGTAGATTTTGGAATTATTTGTTCTACTTCAAGGTGGAACAGGGTTGGAGAAAAGTGGCTATAGCTATCAAACGAGAAAATGGGTTGGACTCGCAACATAAGTTTGAAACAATTAGATTCCACGCATGCAATCTTTATTGCAGAGAATGATAATCGCCTTCAACAAGTGTTAAGTATTAAATGTTTCTCATTCAATGCCAACAAAATCTCCTTTCGAAGTGGTCATCGGATCAACCACCGGATGTACCAAAAATTTTCTCTCAAAATCATATTTGGCTAAGAGTAAAAGGTCTTCCTCTTGATTTATGGACAGAGGAATCATTTATTCAAATTGGTCTTAAATGTGGAAAGTTAATAGCTATCTCAAAAGCTACCAAAGTGGTTTCTTCAAAATTTCGAAGCTACAATATGTATTACGGGAAAATAGAAAGTATTCCTAAGCAGACCATTCAAATTTCGCTTCAAGGAAGAGAAGTGTTTTTGTTGATTGAAATTATCAAAACAGAAACTAAGACAATATCATGTGTACTACGGTCAATTCGGCGAGAAAAATTGAAGGACTCTTTGGCTCACAATGACGGCATCGAAGTAACTCCGTTCAAAGTTCCAGTGGAGAAGCATGTTAGGATGAAGGGCAACAGGGTACTAGAATCTACTCCATCTCCGGTAACTGAGCTCAGGCGAACTATGAATATCAAGGTGGCAGAGTCAACATCAGGAGGGCAGCAAAGTCCTGAATTTGAATTTTTGAAAACTATTCATTCGTCTAGTCCCATCAGAAAAGTGGTCAACATAGTGCAAGAGGAAAATAGAGAGCTTTTTGTTGTTCCTACAAGCAATCCTAAGCCTCTTATGTCCATGATAGAGGGTATTAATGAGAGAGCGACTTGTCATAAAGACGTACATGCTCAGTTTGAGGTGGAAAAATCAGCGGAGGAGTTTATGGCTCTATCTAAACAAGGTACTTGCCAGCTGATCGTGTTGGAGTCCGAGACAGACACGGAAATCCATCGAGAACAACATGACACCCAACTTCGAACTCGACATTTAATGCTCCATTCCAAAATTCAAGAACCCTAGGAAATCAAAGCGACATGGTGTCGACTCTTGTTTACTAGGACACCGTGTTATCACAGATTGTGCAATACCTAAAGGTTTTTTCGTTAAGTCCAAGGGGTTATGCGAAGATGGTTGTCATATTTCTAGGGGTTCATATGCGGTGTTGGAGGGTGAGCTAGAGAGGAAGGGGCTTTTATTTGATTTGAGCCTTGGCTTGGGAGCGTGCTTGTCCGCTTCTTCTAAGCATGATAAGAAGAAGGTGATATGCGATGACACGAATTTGGAACCTTCGTGAGCGTGGTTTGACGCGATTACACTTGGGCTTAAATAATGGGCCAGCAAATGTAATCCAATGTGATTCCATCAACGGCAGCCCATGTGTCGTACGCAATGTTAATTTTCAGTGGCAACCCATGTGCTATTCCTATGCAGGGTGCTCCGGTTATGTCGGTGGTGAATGGTACTTCTATCTCTCCGTCACAAATCGAGTTAGCGGAAGATGATCTTGTAAGAGATAAGATGTGGAAAAGTTATACTGAGAGGACTACCGTTGGAGGGTGAATCGAAAATTGAAGATACAAAAGGTTGATAGGATTAGAAGATTTAAACAAAAAAGGTTTTTGAAGTTTATTATCCAAGGTTTTTCTATCAAGCTATTTCGTCTATGGAAAAAGTTAAGCCTAATCGGAGGAAATTCCAGTTAGTTGTGAAGTGATTGAAGACGAGATTCGAAGAGTTGAAGCTGGTGCGGTTGTGGATGCTCACATGAACGCTAGCATGGGAGCTCCAATTTCTTCGTGTAACATCTTTTCCGAGGTACAACCAGATTCTAGGGTTTTCGGTTCTCAATTTTTTGGGGATGATTGGCTAGATGATAGGTATTGTGAAATTTTCCCATTATCCGCTCAACTTGAATCAATTATAGTAGAGAATTTATCAAGTGAGATTGTTAGATTTACTAGGAAGAGCTATTTTGATGAGATGGAAGATGTCAAGTATCGGTGCCAATTGAGGGGGATAAATGTATTAATGGATTTTAACATCCTAAGCTATAATATTAGAGGTTTGGGTACCGAGGGAGAGATACCGCTATTAGCTCATTGTGAAACTTGAAAAAGTCTTTTGTGATTTTTATTCAAGAAACAAAGATGGAGAATATGACCGATTCAATTGTCGAAGTCTCTGGGGTTGTGTATGCATCAATGGGCATAAGAAATTCGGTTGGTGCTTCGGGGGAATGCTAACTATGCCGGGATGATGCTATATTTAATTGTGTAGAGGTGTTCGCACAAACCCATTGTTTATCCATCAGAGGTACGAGGATTTGTGATGGTTTTGATTGTGTTCTTACAAATGTTTATGGTCCAACGGGAGATGCAGATAGAACGAGAATATGGTCTGAGCTAGAGGAGGTGAGATTGAAGTGGCTGGAGTTACCTTGGTGTATAGGTGGAGATTTTAATGTTATCAGAGTTGCCTCGGAAAAAAATACCCCTAGTGTTTCAGATGTAAACATGAGTCGGTTGGACTATTTCTTGCGAAGACATGAGCTCTGCGATTTGCCGTTGAATGGAGGGCTGTTTACTTGGTCAAATATGCAAACTAATCCAATTTTATGCAGGCTGGACAGATTTGTAGTTAGTGGTGAGTGGGAGGACAAATTCCCTTGATGGCGCAATGTGTTCTTACAAGGACGGTGTCGGATCACTCGCCCTTGTCTCTTAGAAGTGGTGGTATTGTTTTTGGCCCTTTTCCGTTTAAAGTTGAAGTATTCTGGTTTGAGCATCCCTGTTTCAAAGAGTTGATATTTTTCTGGTGGAATAGTATGTGTTTTGAGGGTTCACCGAGCTTTATTTTCGCCAAGAAGTTGCAAATGCTAAAGTCGGTTTTAAAGAGTTGGAGTAAAGAGGCCTTTGGAAACTTGGATAAGAAGTTGAGAGATCTGGAAGTTCTAATCGACCTTCTCGACAAAAGAGAAGAAGTTGCTGCTCCTCTTTCAGATGTTGAGTTCTTAGAAAGGGCTGGTCTTCGTAGGTCATACAATGAAGTGCTACTGCTGGTAACTAAGAGGTGGAAATCTAGAGCCAAATCTCAATGGATGGTGGACGGAGATAGGAATTCAAAGATTTTCCATAAAATCGCCAGCGGTCATAGAAGAAGAAATGCGATGTTTAAGTTAAAAATCAAAGAGGAGGAGATAGTGTGTCAAGATCGTATCAATAAGGAAGTCATTGATTTTTATGAAAAGCTATACTCTAGAGATCAGGAGGAGTTTGTGCAATTGGATGAGCTCATTTTTTCTGGCATTTCTGAGACGGAGAACATATGGCTTGAAAGAGAAATTTCAGAAGATGAGATTCTTTCAACCATCAGATCTTTCAAATTGAACAAGTCCCCTGGGGCCTCGACGGATTTCCTATTGAATTTTATAGAGCATCATGGGATGTTATTAAGGTCGACTTCATGAAGGTTGTGGAGGAGTTTAATGATAAAGGGGGTGTTGACTGGCGATTAAATTGTACTTTTCTTTCGTTGATTCCAAAGAAGAACGCAGCAGTTGAGTTGAAGGACTTTCGGCCTATTAGTTTAGTGAGTACTATTTACAAAATTTTATCCAAAGTTCTTGCAAACAGATTAAAAGTGGTAATGCCGAATTTGATTTCTCAATCTCAAGGAGCTTTTCTAGCAGAAAGACAAATTGTGGATGGTATACAGATTGCAAATGAACTTATTGATTCAAGAAAAAGACAAGGAAAAGAAGGGATCGTATGCAAGTTGGATATGGAAAAAGCTTATGATCATGTTCGTAGGGGGCCATTGACGGTGTTCTTAGGAAGATGGGGTTTGGTTGGAAGTGGAGACGATGGGTTCGTTACTGCATCACTACCGCAAGGTTCTCGGTGATTATTAATGGAGCGGCAAAAGGTTTTTTCAAGGCTTCTAGGGGGTTGCGGCAAGGAGACCCACTCTCGCCTTTTTGTTCTTATTAGTGGTGAAGTTTTTAACAAACTCATGAACAATGCAAAGGCGAAGGTTTTCTTATAGGTTTCTATGTCAAGGAAAATGGTATGAAAATATCACATCTTCAATTCGCCGACGATACGATTGTCTTCTTAGATGCGAAGGTGGAAGAGGTGCAGAAACTTATGGAAGTTCTAGAGGGATTTAAAGCTAAAACGGGTTCGAAAGTTAATCTCTCCAAGAGTTCCATGGTGGGTATTGAAGTTACGCAGAGCAGATTCAAAGTTGTGCAAGTTTAGCAAAGTGCGTGGTTGCCGAGTTTCCTATTACTTATCTTGGAATTCCTATAGGGCGCCCACAAGGCTAAAATCAGTTTGGAATATTATAATTGAGAAGATGATACTAAGACTAGCGCCGTGGAAAAGAAAGTACCTCTCGAAAGCGGGAAGAGTGGAGCTCATCAACAAAGCACATTGGCAGCTATACCGTTGTATTATTTATCTCTTTTCCAGATCCCTGTTTGGTGGCAAAGAAGTTAGAAAGGCTTATGCGAAATTTTCTTTGGGGAGATACTATTAATAAGAAACGGTTACATTGGAGGTCATGGAAAAAAGTTTGTGTTCCAAGAGTGAAGGCGGGCTAGGTATAAGAAATTTGAAGACTACTAACGATGCTTTGTTAACCAAATGGCTGTGGAGATATGGAGAAGACAAGACTAGCTTATGGAGGAAACTAATATGTGAGAAATTTGGTGGTGTGGAAGAAGCTTGGGTTCCTAAAGATTCAAAGATAACTTATGGGTGTGGGTTTTGGCGAGGTATTCTAAATCGGTGTGCAATCCTCAAAAATGGGTCGAAGATATCAGTGGGAAGAGGTAATAAAACAAGATTTTGGGACGATGTTTGGTGCCATGAAAAAGCGCTTAAAGAGTTGTTTCCAAAATTATGGAAAGTGAGTAGAAAGAAAGAAGCTTTAGTTGAAGATTTGAACAATGGAAATGTAGAAATGCCGTGTTGGAATATAGAACCTTGTAGAAGGCTTAAAGAGCAGGAGTTTCAAGAGGTAATGGAGTTCTCTAGAATTTTAGATAATCAAAGATTGCTTGCGGCAGATGACAAACGAGTATGGATACCCGATTCGCGAGGTATGTTTTCAGTAAGTTCTTGTTATTCTTGGCTTATGCATGATTTAGGTCGTACTTCGCCAACAAAATTTCCTTCCGACTATATTTGGAACAAAACAAGTCCCTCCCAAAATTAGTTTCCTAGTTTGGGGGCGTGACTAATAGAGAGTTCCAACTCTTTCTATGTTATTGAGAAGAGGTATGGTAGTGGTGAATGTGTGTCCTTTTTGCGAGAACAGTGAGGAGTCAGTGGAACACCTTTTCCTCCATTGTCCTTTCGTATGGCGGATTTGGGAACATTTTTTACAGCAGTTGGGATTTGCTTGGGCGCATCCAACGACCGTTCTCGAGTTCCTATGGAAGTGGAAATTGAAGGTATCTATCAAGCCTCTTGTTTTCTTAAGATATTGCTTGCCGTTTGCTATTTGGTGGGTTGTGTGGTTGGAAAGGAATGACATTTTGATCACTAAGAAACAAGTGAAAAAGCCTTTAAACTCTCTTATTGTAGACATCAAAGTGTTGCTTCTTAGTTGGTCCATTAATGTTGAATCTTTTAGAAATGTAAAGTTTGATGATTTCGTTTTTGATTGGGCAAGCTTGTTTAGAGAGTAGTTTTGTTGTAAGCTCTCTAGGCGCTTTGCTAATCTCTTCTTGTATCTTTTGAAGGTGCTATCTTGGCACCCTTTCTTATTTATTTATCTTTGCCTTTTTCAAAAAAAAAAAAAACAGTATGAAAGTGTACGACGACGGGAAGGCTGGGACTCCTAGCTACAAGGCGACTCATGCTTCTCTTATCTGGATACTGAAGTTCGTCATCCAAGGTAAACCTACCTGCCTAGTAAGAGTTTTTGCACCTTTTTTAAAATGGCTGAGTAAAAGTTTCTGCTCGTAAATATGCCTTGATATGGGTAGGGAGATATTGACTCCATGACCCATGATGTCAAAAACAAAAGAGAACTGCATGCTTAAGTTGATTTGGAAGTCTGCAAAAGGCAAGAGCATCTTTTGCACAGGCAATCTGTTATCCCGTTTGCACAGGTGATTGCTATCAGATTTTGCATATTCAAAGAGCCAACTTGGTTCAAATTATAGCCCACAGTAGTACATGTCTGTTTCTAAAATCCCAAACGCTTCTTTCTTTATCAACATAATTATCAATTAACAGATTAAGCAGGCTCCGTAATACAATCCAACAGTGGTTTCAAAGAAAAATTGACACAGCGGAAACGATTTGAAATAAACCGACAGGCGGAGAATCCACTCCGGTAAACATGACCCAATAACAATAATCAACTCCAATATCCAGGAGCAAAGCGACGATAAACGATCAAGACGATGATCAATCTCTCAAAGAGAATAAACTGGTTTTAACCAGGATGGTATTTTCATTAAACGAGCTAATCCAAGCTAATTACAATGATAAAGGAAATGGCTATTTATAGCCTCCAAACATAAAACCTAGAAATCTAGAATGTTCCTAAACTAGCCTAGAAAATATATTATTCTCATAAAACATGGTAAATCTAATAAAGAAACTAATTATCCTAATAATTAAAATAATAAAACTAACAAATATCCTTATCAATATCCAAGATATTAGCTAGATCCTGGAATATACGTGACTTGCCAAATACGTCCCGTATCAGGCTCCCCTACTGCGACGAAACTCGTATCAGGCTCCCCTACTGCGCTGACTTCAACTCATTCTCCTTTCCAAAGAACTTGGATCTTTTGTTATTCACTTGTCATAACCTTTTTGCAAGATGTTTTAGTTTTATGTGCTAGCGCCCAATATTGCTTTGTTGGTGACAATTCTTCATCACTATGCCAGCCAAACATGCCAACAACTTAAGATTATTTGAGTGTTGGCATTAGTGAAGCTGATTGAAATTTTGAGCTTTTCGACGAGATTCGTAATTCCCCACAAGTTTTTATGGCACTTGAAAACTGAAATCGCATGCATGGTATAAGATGAAAAGTTTAGTTTGACATGTACATGCCAATACTAGATGGTTCAACAGTTTCGAACTTGTAACACCACCCATCATTGGTTGCCTCATTTGTACAATTACTACATTCATTTTGAAGTGATTTCTGAGTGTAGAAGAAAACAACAACAACAACAATAGGTAAAGTCAAAAAATAACTTTGACTTAGTCTTTAAGAGTAGTCCCAGTTTGTTCTAAAAATCCTTGCAACTCTCTAAACAAGTAACAATTTCATTCTTAGCAGATCTGATAACAGGAAAGACTGGAATTATGATTAATCTTTAAATAATACAAAAACAAGTAATTAACCCAAATATTTTCTAAAAACATGTAATTGTGAAAATCGCTCATTTCCTTTCTTGCATATGGTAGAAGGTGATGTGCCTCCAGAATTCCTCCAACGAGTATTCAGATTCACCAGCGGATTACATATCTAAGAGGGACTTTAGAGAAAATCGAAACCGAAAGATAAATTCAACAGGTGATGAGAAAAATCTTAATCTCTTGAGAGGAGATACCATGATGCTGACAAGTAATCGTTGTAGTCGTCGAAACGGCCATGAATTCTTTGGTTGTGAATCTTGTTTCCGATCATGATGAACATAGATTTCTTCTTAGGTGTCGGCTGGGTGTTGAGTTGAATCTTGAGTTAGGGTTTGGACTGAAAGCGCAAAACTATTCTATTTATACGGTTAGAGCATCCACAGTGGGAGACCAAAACCAAAATTTTGGTCCAAAACCAAGGCAGATGGAGAAGGAGTAAAGATCAAAGACCAGGACTAAAACTAAAACCGACCAAATATAGTCTTTAGTTTGGTTTTAGTCGGGCGTAATTTAAAGTTGCTCCCGAACGGGCGTAATTTATAACTCCGCCCGTCATAAGAAGACAAAAAAAAAATTTGGGGCGCAACTAAGAGTTACGCCGATTGGGCGTAACTCAAAGTTACGCCCCATTGAAAAAAAAAAAAAAAATTAATGGGGCGCAACTTGAAGTTGCGCCTGAATCAGGCGCAACTTTAAGTTGCGCCCCATTTGGTTTAATCTTTCTCCGTAGCGTGTGAACACGGACTAAACCCAAAATTTGGTTTTTTTTGCTCTTTAGTCTTTGGTTTATGATCGCACCACTGCAGTTGCTCTTAGGGCAATATTATTGTCGTTGGTAAGCAATCTAACGGCATGATATGCATTTTACAACTGACCGAAGTATCTCTCATAGACACGGTTGTCATTGTGCCACGTCCATCCATAATAAACCTGGGAATAAAAATCCAATGTCATGATTAGCTGAACTTACGTACATTTTTAAATTTCTCACCGGATTTTTTCTTCTGCTCTTCAATTGATATACTATGACGACAGCGGCAAAATGCAATTTTTTTAAGAGCGCATTGCACAAGCCTAGTAAGGGTCAGTCGAGTAAGCATGTGATTAGAAGCAGAAACCTGCCTATAAACTAATCTAAAACTTAAGAAAATAATACTTGCTGTTTATTTTAATTTGTAAGACAATTATATTTCACATGCAGCTTGTGATACATGTTTTGACACTGGTATGGAGGGTGGAAGCATTTTGTCTCGTCTCCCTCACTTCGCCAACAAACTACTTGCCTCCCTCAAAGATTTCAAGAGAATTGGAGGTACAGTAACTAAATTTGTTGATAGGGATGCATGGGTGTGGTCAGTGTGTGCTGATACTTTTATCCCAAGAATCATGGTGATTATGATGCGCTTCAAACAATTTCAGCAGCAGCACTTAGATATATCGATCAGATGAAGGCCGACATGACAGGAACTATAGATTATCTAAGTGTTCGGGTTTGGTTTAGAAAAATGAGAGAACTCAGGTTTAATGTTCTTTGTACATACTACATACTCTATGCCAGGGACCAGAGTACGTAAATACTAGTCTAATTAATTTACTGTTGATATTGGTTTTTCAGGTCCTGGCTGTTCATCAGTAGCTTATGGTGCATCAGAAGAAATAGGTGGGTTCGGGTTAAGCAAAAATGATACATGTTTATACTTGAACAAGTTCTCAGGGAAATCCATAGCCAATTTACTCTTCATCGAAAGTCCCGCAAGATGTTTATACATCCTCGGACTTGTTAGACTCCGGCATCCGTACTTACTTTGATAGATAAGTATTTACATTTTTGTTTTGAAACGATGATTTTAAGATTATCTGATGTTGGCAAGAGTGTTTGCACTTGCATACTCAAGGAACACGTAAAGTTTTGTTTGAAGTTTCTTAATTATGGATTGGTAGTCATCCCTGTAAAATGCTTATGAATTTAAGAAACTAGGTGATATTTTGAGAGGTTAACTCAAATGTTTGGCTAATTTATCCCAAAAGGAAACCACCAATATAACATTAGATGGTTCAACAGGTTCTAACACCAGTATACTTCATTTACTGAAGGTATAAAAAAAAAAAAACAATTTCATTGAAATGTAAATTACATATTTAGTATATTTCTGATTACAGAAAACAACAACAACAATAGTGAAGTGATCAAATAACAACCTGAATTAGTCTTATATGATAGATTAATCATTAATCTGATTTACTTTTTTCATACAGAAACTCTAAAGGAAGGAGATCTATGAAAACAAGAAGAAGACCAGCTGTGATCACCTTTTTCTTCGACTTCGATCCTGGAAAGAAATTGTAGCAGAGAGATGCTTGAGTGGTACAGGGATTATCTACTCGTTTATCTTAATTTTTTGAGAGGAGAAATCATTATGCCGGAGAATCGTCTTCAAGAATAAGAATCGTCTATTAACTCGTTGTGATGCTGTTGTTTCCAGTGGTAGATCATGATGATTATGAATATCGATTTCCAGATGAGATGTCTGTCGGCTGTTGAATTTACTTAGGTTTAGGGTTTTGTTGAATCTACTTAGGTTTAGGGTTTTGGTCGCCACACAGATTTGGGACTTGTCGAGGAACAACTACTCTTCTTATATACAGGGCTTGCTACAGATTTAGTTTAAGGGTTTTGATCTAACGGATGATCTCTGTTGGTGATATGTTTTCTTTTATAAAACTAGTCGGGGGGTGCATGACATTTTTATCTTGCATTTGAAGTGTTATTGGCAGGCAGACTTTATATGTGGCTTAAATGAGAAATGATATATATACCAGGACTTTATCCACAATTTTCAAATGGTTGCATACAGTGACAACCACTTTGGTGTCGGGAGACTAGTAGATGTTTATGAATGGAAATGTAGGTACGTGGAGGATAGTGCTCATAAATTGGTGGAGTATGCATGGAATGAAAATATGTTTGAATATTTTCATAATTATTTAGTTTATTTTAATTAACTAGCAAAATATATTGCAATTAATTAAGTTGTTTCCATTTATTAAGAATATTTTAGAAATAGAATTATTTATTTAGGGATTTCATATTAGTTTAGAAAATATCTATTATTTAGGCAATAAGTATTTTGATAATTTATTTATGAAATATTTGATTATTTGGAATGGAGTTATCTATATAAAGAGCTCCATGTATTTGTATTAGGGGAGAAGATTTTGATTAATGAAAAAGTAATGTTTTCCTTGAGAGTGGTATTTCGGAAACATGTGTTTAAGATAGTTATTCTGTTCAATGCTTCCGCCCTGCATCATAAATGCAGATGGAGACTTATAAGCTTGCAACAGAGAACAACGTTTTAGCCTTAGCTTGCTCCCACCTGTACTAGAGACTGACCCAAGCTTGGCACACAACAAAAAAACATGTTGCCAATGTGCCACGGTGTTTCAATAACTCAATAGCCCAATATTGTTTTGTTGGTGACAATTCTTCATCACTATGCCAACCAAACATGCCAACAACTTAAGATTATTTGAGTGTTGGCATTAGTGGATTAAGAAGCTGATTGAAATTTTGAGCTTTTTCGTAATTCGGCACAAGTTTTTATGGCACTTGAAAAATGAGATCATGCATGGTATAAGATGAAAAGTTTAGTTTGACATGCCAAATGAATAGATGGTTCAACGGGTTCAAACTTGTAACACCACCCATCATCATACTACGTTCATTTTTGAGAAAACAACAACAATATATAGGTAAAGTCAAATAATAACTTTGACTTGGTCTTTAAAACTAGTTTGTATGCCACTCCCAGTTTGTTCTAAAAATCCTTGCAACAACCAATCAAATTAAAATGAAAACAAGTAAAAATTTCATTCTCAGCAGATCTGATAACAGTAAAGCCTTATGATTAATCTTGATACAAAAATAAGTAACACAGATATATTTTGTGAAAGCATCCCATGTAATTTCATTAAAATGTAAATTACATTTTTAGTATATTTCTGATTACAGAAAACAACCACAATAGTAAAGTGATCAAATAACAACTTGAATTAGTCTTATATTATGATTAATTAATCACTAATCTGATTTACTTTTTCATACACAAACTCAAATGGAAGGAGATTTGTGAAAGAAAGCACAAGACCATTTGAGATCACTTTTTCTCCCGACTTCATTTTAGGTTTGAAGTTCTGCCAGTAAAGTGATTTAAAGTTTGGTAGAAGAATGATGTACAAGGACATCTTAATTTTGTGAGAGTAGAAATCATCATGGTGAAGATTCGTCGTTGTTGTTGGTGGTGTTGAAGAATCGTCTATTAACTCGTTGTGATGCTCTTGTTTCCCTTTGGTAGATCATGAGGATGAATATTGATTTCCAGATGAGATGTCCGCGGCTGTTGAATCTACTTAGGTTAGGGTTTTGGTCGCTACACAGATTTGGGACTTATTGAGGAACTATTCTTTTTATAGGGCTGGCTTATTACACCGCCCGTTTATTTATAGATTTAGTTTTAGGGTTTTGATCTAACGGATGATCTCTGTTGTTAACAGCTCACGTGTGCATGCAGGTGGAGATTGATTAAAATGGTAAATATTATTGATCGCGATCGTATTTTCTCTTTAATAAAATATTAGTCGTCGGTTGTATAATTTGAGTTGTACTGGCTTTGCACATTATATATGCCCGAGAACATTAAATAGAAGCCAATTAGTTCCTTTTTTGTTCCGATTAGACCAAATTCTATTTAGCTGCTAATTTTGTCGACTCGCTTAGTTCTAAATAAACAACTTAAGAAACAACATCTAAACAATATACCCTATGGAGGATATGATTAACCCGTTGAGAGCAATTGGTCCCATGCTGAATGCCATGGGACCCGGTGAAAAAATCCATGTGAGTACCGGGGACGGAGTTGAGAATATTTTTCAAGGGGGCTAATTTATAAAATACATATTTTAAGGGGGGCTTGTTATGGGATTTTTCTTTCAAGTAATAAGAATACCAAGGGGTCTTTAATGAATTGTCAAAAAATAGGGGGGGCGGGGGCCACCCCCACTAGTGGAAATCAGCAGTTCCGCGACCGTCAAGACAAGTCATATATACGAATTATAAGACCATTCTGAACCGTCTCTGTTGGGGTCTCTGATAAAGCGTCGCTGTTTCCTACAACCCGTAGCCGTGGGTCTCAAAATAACGACTGATTTTAAGGGTATCGAGGTGCAGACCCTATAACGTGGGTCTTAGATTTAAATTATAATATAAAAAAAAATTATAGATTCAGATTTGCTGAAATGCCTGAATCTTGAATATGAAATGATCTGACTGCATCACAAGTCAAAGTCAAAGTCAAATAGAGAAATCAACTTTCATTCATTCATTTCATCCATTGGTTTAAAATTACACAAAAAATGATGAAATTCTGAGTTCAGAACATTCCATGTCCAAGCTAGCTAGTAAGTTCCAACAACAACATGCTAAAGTAATAGACGATGTTCCGACTACATATGACGGGCAAGAATCGAAATGTTAAAGCTGCAGAGCTTATGACAAACCAAAAGAAACATATAAACAATGCCTTGAGACTACCATGCCCCTCACTATGGTGTAAGAACCTACATATCAAAACATAACAATTCAGAATCTTTTAGGGATAGGTAACACTCATGAATAATACAAGCTGCAAAGATGAATAACTTAACTCTCAAAGAAGCACATGAAAGCTTACTCTGCAGTTAAGGAAACAACCTCGCAACCCTTGTCACCACTTTCCATGAAGAATCTCAGTACATCACTGCATGCCCTAAGCACAGAAACTTCATTAGTGATGCATAAAGAGCTTTAGGGATCCACAAATAAGACCTCTTCAACAAAAAAGTGAAAAAGTATTATCATACTGTTCATATTCTGTCATATTATAAATTATCACTCACATAAATGTTTTCTAATCTGCCTATAACATAGTCAATGAACAATTGAGAAGACTTTCACATGTTTAAACTCTTGATGGTTATCAACATGGGAATAGACTTTAAAGAAAATCCTGAGACATTCAAAGAGGCAATAAGCTAAATAAAAGGTCTGACAACTTATGATCCTACATGGTACATAAGTTGTCAAGTAAGGAGCATTCTTGATGGTAAGGTCTTCCATGATTCCATCCAGTTGCGAATGATATCGTACATGGGTAAGCAAATGGAAAAACAGTTTGAAAATGCAATTAATAATCCAAGATGAAATTTACAAGACACAATATCAGAACTTAGCCATGGAGAAAGAAAACCTAACTTACTGTTGGTACAGCTAGTGCTAGGTCTGCATTTGTACCCCTACACAACCTTGCATTTCCTTCCTGCAAAAAGTCACCCATTAACAATATAAGCCTGGTGGTGATCCCTTCTATTTCCCCCTCCTCCATGTCGAACGTTGTCACCGTTGCTCTCGTAGTCATCAGTAGAAGAGCAAATCTACAATACCAAAAATTAATGGTAAGGCTCATTGAATCAAAATATAAAGAAAACAAAACTGAATGCGTTCTGAACGAAACCATTTCCCGACTATTGTTCTTTAACCATTAGCACTGTGAGGCCGTAAAAATGGAACATCAAAAAACACAATGCATACCTGAACTTCATTAAGGTTGATCCCATTTTCACTGAGAAAATCTTTAAAGGTGTCGAGGTTTTCATCAGTTGGGCGATAATCCACTGAATGCAGAAATAGACTGCAATAGGATAATGAATTAGAGCTCAAAGGACAGAAAAACATTTACACTTCACTAAACTATTGTTTGTTAGGCAGAGATACTTAAGATTGATTACGTAGACAATAACTCACCTTAATCTCTCCATTCTTCGCAACAAGCCTTC
Source organism: Papaver armeniacum (assembly GCA_023531295.1). Classification (NCBI taxonomy): domain Eukaryota; kingdom Viridiplantae; phylum Streptophyta; class Magnoliopsida; order Ranunculales; family Papaveraceae; genus Papaver; species Papaver armeniacum. Next base: position 54,240 of record JAJJWW010013618.1, read on the forward strand.
CAGCTGCTAAAGTAGTTCCTCCAGCAGGAAAACTTGAATGATGAAAACACCCTTACTTGTACCGCAGACCAGGAGTGATGAAGAGCAGCAACATTCTTTCCTAGAATTGATTCCCAGGAAGACTGTCAATGGCCATGTAGGCGAAGTATCCCCAGAGTACTGATGTTGGTATCAACTTAATGACATGCATCTCAAATACAGCACCACCGACTAGGACAGATTGTAATAGATTGCTAAATCTCTGCTCATTAACCCGAACGGGCAAATGTTGGTCGATGTGCTTCTCTGGATCAAATTTATCCTTCTCTCCATCATCACTTTTCAAGACGGCCTTTTTCAAGCCTTTTAAGTCATTTACAGCTGAACTTAACTGCACACATAATTCATGCAGCCAACATAAATGCGTGAACGTGTTCGAAAGAAAAATAAATACGGATATTATGTTTCCAAAATTCCGAAAGCACTTACCTCTTAATATAATAATTATGTAAGATGGGTATTCAAAGAAGGAAATCAAGGGGTTGAGAAATAACAAGATTGGGAAGTTAATAACTTCAAATTTTCTTCATGGATGTGAGAATATTACTTACTATTGGTAATTTGTCCATTTCAATGAACACTTCTTGCATCTTTTCATAAATTTCAGAACCAGTAGTGTGCTGAGTCATGCTTTCTTTAGCACTCTTCACCATCTCCTTCGGAATGAACTGCAAATACCAAGTGGTGTTGTTTAAACATTTAAACCTTGTTATCAGGAGCGGTGAAATAGACAGGAATATTAAATTCTTAATTTACCTGTCTCTTAAGAACAGCGAGGCTCTTTGTGCCAATAGGAGACTGGAAGTACACCATTTGTAGGAGGAGTCCTAGCAATCCACATATCAGAACCTGAAATCATGCATTAAAGTTAAGAAAAAGTAAGACAATAGAGTCATGACAATATGGATGAAAACATATACTGTCCAATGATATAACGATGCACATTTCCATGGAACAAGGAGTATAAAACCTTCATGGAACTCCAGATGGAACTTTGCTTGGAATACTGAATGACTTTGTTGTCCACAACATTTCATTAAAAAGTAAAACTGGTTTCTTATAACTTCATCAGCAACAAATTTATACCTCATTAATACGAGCAACAAATCAAGCAATACATAACTCATAGAAATTAAAGTACAATAAGAAAAACAGAAACATGTATGGGAACATGTTTAATCAAAGTTGTTTTTGATTAGAGAAAAACAAAGGATACCATAAGAAAAACAGAAACATGTATGGGAACATGTGAGCAGAACATGCGTTAACTTTGAATAACTTAATGAGTTTTAGGTGGTTAGAGACATTGTTTGCAACAGTCGTAGTGTCAATGTCTGGGTTATCCATGTTCATGTATATCCTTCAGAATTGGATGATACCCTCTTAAAATGAAAAAAAAAAAGGAAAAATATATGTATTGATGCCAGTTTGTCAGACTCGGTAACATCCCCTGCAACAGATCTTGTGTTAATGCAAATTAGAATCTAACTGACCCAATGTTGAGCAATACGAAAATTAATCCCACTGTGGATTCAGGCATAAAATATGTGGATAACTCCAATTATAAGAAAATCCATGTACTAGTAAGATGATGGAAGAATCCTCACTGCATAATCATTGTACTACATGAGGTACCTAGCCAGAATTGAGCTTTACAATGCAGATGGGAAAGTAGCATTTTTGAATACCAACAGTTTGCTTGGTTGTAGTTAATGACAGTTGAAATGTAAATCACGATCATTTTCATCACATAGAAATGCCTACTTGATTAGTTAACATGCGCAGATTCAACTCCAAATTATCTATCGTTTTTGCTAATATGTAAGGACAAAATACACTCCTATATACTACTGAGAAAGCTCTCAATTTTCACGATTTGCTACCATAAAAACCAGGGTTTAAACGTGATACCAATTATTTTAAAATGCGAGCGAATCTCTTTTACCTTACAAAAGCATTGTTGAAGATATCTCACAACATCATGAGCAATAGAGAGAGACTGGGAATTGTTGTGCAAATAGTTCACCATAGTAATTGCAGAATCCAATTGCTCCTCACGGACCTAATAATAGTTAATTAAATTAGGTTAATTCGGAAACAAATAGCTAAAAGACTCGAAAGGAAAAATTTAACAAAATTGTTTAGATACCGATACAAGTTAAAATTTAGGCATACCAGCAGATCATAGTATTTTTCCTGGCTGTGTAGGGTCTTCCAGCTTCAAAACCAAGCACCTGCATCAAGCAAATGAACTATTAAAATCAAGCAAACCAAGTTCTTTTCCATTTAACATTATTTGTGTCAAAAATTACAAATGAGATTCAAATCGAAATTAAAATTGAGAAAAAAACAACTTACATATCTGCCATAACCCCCAAAAGTTTAATTATCTAGATACACAGAATTATGTGGACAAACTAATCATCTATATACTTCACAGCAACAAAGAACATGCTCTGCCGTAACCCACAAAAATCCCAAAAATCAGATCAGTGACAAAAATCCCCAAAATCTTAAAACAAAAGACACCCTGAGTAAAATACCAAAGCAAATCTTGAGTATGAGTAGATCTAATAATAATCTCAGTACCCATATGAGTAAATCTGATTTCAATAGCAAACCAAAAATCAGATTTCAATTCATTATCATCATAAAAAAATTGAAGAAACAAAAACAGAAATAAATGGAGTATTACAATAAATTAACCTTATGAATCAGAGAAATATAGTTGTAATGAGTAATATCCTTGGAAAATAAATTTCATTCGAAGAACCCTAAATTTCTTCATGACTCAATTAAGAAGAATCTATACCCTAGTTTCTTCATGAATCAATTGAGAAGAATCTATACCCTAGTTTCTTCATGATTCAATTGAAAAGAATCTCTACCCTCAATGATTTTGATTGAGAAAAAAAGCGAGAGAAAGATAGAGATTTCGATCGGTTGTGAAAGAAGTTGTGAGAGAAAACTAAAATGGTAATGGAATATAGATATATAGATGAGGTTTAAGAATCGATGGAGTTTCTGGTTCGTTGTGTTTGGAGGATAGCAAATTTTCTTCTGCAGAGAAGTGAAGAGAGATAAAGGATAATGAAGAGGGGGATTTTTTTCTTTGGTAGGGAAGTGATAAAAACGAGAGAGAATTGTTTCCATCCGACCGTTCTTTTTAGGAGCAAATCGTGACCATTGAAGTGTGGGGCCTATCATATCTGAATCGGGGGTTGAGGGTCGTTACATCGGTAGTTCTATGATGGCAAAATAGGTAAATAAATTTTCTAATTCAGAGACGGCTGACTAGGCTCTCCGAATTTTTGCGTTTTTTTACCATATTAGAGACCGCTATTTATGGTCAACGTATCGGCTACGGTTGATGAGGGTCTCTGATGTGGGTCGTTTAAACCCCATTTTCCACTAGTGCCCTAGGATGCACATAGCTCCGTCCCTGGTGAGTACGTTGTTTTTAGGTTGTTTATATACACGGTATGTAAAGAATTTTTGTTTCTAAATACGCAAGAAATATAAGACGTGGTAATAAGAATTTTACCATGTCATACTTGATGTAGCAGTTTAGAGAATGTATGACTTTGCATTTCGAATGAAAAAGTTTTTATCACAAGCTACTGTTTGTATCATACAAAATCCAGCTTCCGCGGAAAAGATACGCCTTTTGCTCAGGGGCAGAGGCAGTCCATTGCAAGTCCAGCTGCCTCCAAAGCTCATTTCAAGCCCAAATAGAATTTTTTTTTAACATTTAAGCCTAATTTTTCATTTTTGCACCCCCTTAAAAAATGTTTGCACTCTATAGCAGAATTTTGCACCCCATCCAACATTTCTTGGCTCCGCCCCTGCTTTTGCTACCATTTTTATATCCATCCAATACCAACAAGATACAAGCAAGATGCACACACAGATGATCCAATCTGGCGAATGACATTGCGGTAATGAAAATATGAACTTCTATTAGATGTCCAGCACAACCAAGAAGATCCACCACATAATCATAGTGCTCCAAGTTGTTCCGGGACTATTGTTTTTTGACTTGTGTTTGTGTGGTTCACATGCATATGAGAATATCATCGCAAAGTAAACCAAGTTCTGAGGGAAATACTCAGCACTTCAGCAGCTAACATTGGAATTAATCTTAAATTATGATCAATTCTTAAGTAATACAAAAACAAGTAACATAGATATTTTATAAAAACATGTCTTTTTTTTTTATAAAGAAGAAAAAATTCAATTGATCAAAAGAATATGCAAAAGTTTCAACTTACAAGGAGTAAGAAGAAGCAGAACAAAAGAGAAAAATTACATGACCACATGTAAATATATACACCGGAACGTGGTAATATATATATATACATTGGCGAAAACTAAAAGTATAAGGAAGTATCTTAATTTTTTGAGAGGAGATACCATAATGCTGTCAAGTAATGGTGTTGAAGATTCGGCCATGAATTTTTTGGTTGTGGATATTTTTTCCATTGATGGATCATGATGAACATAGATTTCTTCTTAAATGTCGGCTGGGTGTTGCTGAGTTGAATCTTATTAGGGTTTGGACTGAAACGAAGGAAACTATTCTACTTATACGGCTTTACAGATCTGCCCTATTATTCTAGGGCTATATTATGGTCGTTGATTCATCTTTAGTAAGCAATCTAACGGTTGACATGCATTTTACAACTGACCGAAGCATCTTTCATGGACACGGTTGTGGTTGTACCACGTCATCCATAATAAACCAAAGAAGGAAGAATCCCAAAGATGTCATGACCTTACTTACATTTTCATATTTCTCACCGGAATGTGCTCTGATCGACGGTATGGTTTTTAAGAATCTGGTCGGGGTGTAATTTGAGGTGCATGGATCTGTTGTCTTGCATTTGAGGTGTTGTACTCTATATGTCATGGTTTAAATGATTTTTTGATATGTTTTGTTGCTAGTGAATTTGTTGGATACAAAATATGAATCATGAAAGTACTCTGCTTTGTTGCTAGCAATGAGCCCGTGCGATACAATATTGTTCTTCTACATTAGTATGATTTCAACCCTTTAGAAATAAGGGTGACTTAGTTTGACACACAAAGGTTAATTTTGCATAACATCTTATAACTGGACTCATTTATCTCACAAGTAGTATGTACAACACCTCCCCACAAAATCGTTTAAGCCAGGATGAATCCAGCTTCATCCTTGCTATTTTTTTGTGTCCATTTCACCCATAATAATTTTTACTCGTCCATTTGAACCATGTTTTAAATTTTTTTGGACAAATGACCCATTTTCCGAACTAATTATGATCAGTAATATAGCAACAAATATCAAAACCAGAACAAATGCCAACTGTTTGCTCAGCCCTTAAACCTTCTCTATCTAGCTAGAAATGAAGTTTTCACCCACCACGGTCCCTTTTTTTTTTTTTTTTTTTTTAATCAGTGATACACACATTTGTAATGAGTTGCATCTACATCTTTTCTTAGAGCATAAAGCATAATTATAAACGAAGTTTAAATTTGAACATAAATATTACAACTAACCTCTTTATTCCTAAGAGCATCTTGTTGAACTCGGGGCCCAACAGGTTTGGTATCTTTTTGTTGGCATGAAGTTGGTGACCACTATGCAGTAAAAAAGTCACCATTAAGGGTATCAGGGTTCAGTAGTCACCATTAAGCCGTAAGACTAACTTCCCTGCTGGATACAGTAGTCCTTAACGAGAGCGAAGATTCTAGGGCCTGGAAGCATACAAAGGATGGGATTTTTACGGTTAACTCTTGCTACAATGCTTTGTCTACAGCAAACCTTGCAATTTTTCCCCATAGGGCAGTGTGGAATAGAAGGGTACCAACTAAAATATCATTCTTTATTTGGTTGGTACACCATAATTCTATACTCACCCAATGTACTCATGAGAAGGGGAAGACCGTTGGCAAATAGGTGTTGTATGTGCAAACAGGAGGCAGAGACGATTAACCATCTATTACTTCATTGTTCAGTGGCTACTAAGATCTGGAATTTCTTTTATGATTCTTTTGGAGTGTATTGGGTTCAAGGGGAAGCTGTTCAAATGGTGTTCCTAGAGAACAAAGGGAAGATTTTCTCGACAAAAGGAAACTTTATGTGGGATCGATGTCCTTCCTTTCGCTATCTGCAGGGGTATTTGGAGGGAAAGAAACTCACGGACATTCGAAGGTAAATAACTGAATACCCACTTGATTATACAAGACATTAAAGCTACCATTTTGTATTGGGCTATTCCCTCTAAAATTTTGGAGGGAATCCATTTTGAAGATCTTATGTGCAGATGGGAAGCTATTGTAAGAGAGTAAGTGGTAAGGTTTCCGTTTGTGGTCACACACATTGGCCTAAATATAAAGGTCTTTATGGTTGATTTTATCTCCTTGTAATTCATTATTCTTTTATCTATATAATTATTTGTGCTGATAAAAAAAAAGAAATAAATATTACGTATATCTAGTTTTGAATTCATGAAGAACTTAGATGTGAATAAATTAAAATGGGATAACGCCATCTAAGTTTGGATATGATATATTATTTAGGAAATGTGAAGTTGGAGACTGTAAGAATCACTTGACAACTTTTATGGCCAAGCAAATTGACCATGTTTTCGAAGCCAAACTGCATGGCTCTGGATTAGTGTTTGGCGATTGATATGATATATATATATATATATATATATATATATACTATAATAGATTATGCATGGTTGAATAAATTAATGTTATAAGTGCAGTCCTAACTGCTGTTAACCCATAATTTGGAAATAGTATATGATTGATTAGTGTTCCAAAACTGGTTGGTAATAACCAACGGGAATATCCGAGTTGGCTAGGGGTTGAACTCTCGTGTTAGAGGTTCGATTCCAACGCTAATAAATGAATTCGTTTGCTTTCTTGGGTGTGTGTGCTTTTCTTTTTATTTACTTAATTCATTTACATTTTTCATAAATTGGGGCGCACATTATCTATAAATTGGTAATAACAAACCTTTCTGCTCCACTCAATCCTCGAAATTTCTTTTACCGTTTTTTCTCTCTTATGAACATCCACAATGCCACTAAAGGCTGACTTAACTCATTTTCCATTCAAAAAAGAACTTGGACCTTTTGTTATTCACTTGTCATAGCCTTTTTGCGAGATATATGTTCAAGAGGTTTCAGTTTTATGTAAGTCCCTTATTGCATTGTTGGTGACAAATCTTCATCACTATGCCAAACATTCCAAGAAATTAAGATTATCTGATTGTTGGCATTAGTGGATTAAGCAGCGGATTGAAATTTTGAGCTTTTCGACAAGATTTGTTTCGACACGGAATACCTCACAATAATTTTTATGGCACTTCAAAAATGAGCTCATGCATGGTGTAAGCTGCAAAATTTAGTTTGGCATGCCAAATTTTCGAAGTCCAACTCGTAACACCACCCATCATTCATTGCCTTATTTGTACGGTTACTAATTACTACAACAACAATAATAGGTAAAGTCAATTAACAACTTTGACTTAGTCTTTAAAATCCTGATTATTCTTTAAAATTCTAAATATTAGCACCACTGGATATTTGGCATCTGAAAATGAAAAAGCTTATTGAACTACGAGGTGCTTGTGTTGGACGTGCAAAGTTAACCAAATTCCGAGAGCGACTAACATTTTGGCTCTCCCACCCTGAGTTTGTTCCACAAATCCTTGCAACAACTCTCTAAAAATTTCATTCTTAACGGATGATCGATCGATAATCTGACGGACAAATGATAATTAACAACAATGGAATTAGTCTTAAATTATGAAATTAAAGGTAAATCAGTAGACTACTTATCGAAAGTGGATCTTTGTGTCAATCGAGATAAGCGAAATTAAAGGTAAAGTTGAACCCTTAAAGTTAATGCCTTAGGATGTTGAGAGGAGATACCATAATGTCGACAAGGTAAAGTTAATCCATTTATTTGGCGAGTAAATTATCATGACCACTTCATTTACTGAAGGTGTAAAAGTTTAATTTCTAAACAAAAACATCATCAACTTGTAAACACAAAAAAAATGTATGATCAAATAACAACTTGAATTAGTATCATACTGTGATTAATCATCAACAACAGTAGTAATAATAGTAAAGTGATCTAATATATAACAACTTTAATTAGTCTCATACTACGATTAATCATTAATCTGATTTACATTTTTCATACACAAACTCTAAAGGAAGGAGATGTTTGAAAAAGAAGACGACCAACTGAAGTCGTAGTAGAGAGACTTTCAGATGGTACAGGAACCAAGGGCAAGCACATCTTGATTTTATGAGAGGAGAAATCATTACGCTAAAGAATCATATATTGTTGGTTTTGAAGAATCTGTCTATTAACCCGCTGGGATGCTCTTGTTTCCACTGGTAGATCACGATGATGATGAACATCGAGATATGTCCGTCGGCTGTTAAATCTACTTAGGGCTAACCAATTATTTCTTTTTCCTAACCCATGACGCTGGGAAGATATGCCCAAAAATAGGGATTTGCTAATGTAGAAAAAAACCTACAAAAGTGTTTGCAGGTAAACAATGATGGTTTTCTCGAGAGGAAAAATCATTGTCTTATTTGTTGATGGCTATTTGACGATGTTTTTGCTTCCATTGAGATGAATTATGAAGAACAAAATAAGAGGAGATTTGTTTGCTGTTGCTGCCGTTGTTCTTTTAGGGTTAGGGTTTACAACAAAATGATGCGGCAGGAACTGAAAACCTATTCTTTTTATAAGCCTCTCAAATCTGGCCCGTTCAGTTTTGGGCTGTACGGTGAACGTTGATAAAAAAATTTAACGGCTCACATGTATTCTACGATTGACCAAAGAAGTAGTACCTATTATAAACGGTTCTGATTCACTTTTGTCTCATACAGGCGGAAGGTTATGAGACCGCATTAATTCAAAGTAGTACCTACGGTTATGAAGCTTTGATTATTTCGTACACGCGGAATACCAAGCCCAAGGCTACTGGTCAAATACATTATTAGTCACCGGACCGGACTGGATTATTGGTGACCGCATTAATTCTGGTTGACTAGGAGGAGGCGGAGGTGGATGTACCCTGGAGTGGAGAAGATGGTGAAGTCGTCCTTCGTGAACAAAACTCGGCTAGATCGTAAAATATTGCACTTACACTAGAAAACTTGCTTCTCAAAGCTGCCACACTATGAGCTCGGCATCCCATGTAATTAAAATTTTAATTCGTTTGTGCACATTTTTAAGCTTGGATCCTGACAGTCTGGAAGTGTTTTTTGTTCCTAAAAGAACTAAATTTGAATAGTATAGTATTATTATTATTTTTTAAATATAACTTGAAAATAGTCTATTTGAAAACTGATAATAATTTTTTTCCAGAAACAGAGGGAATATCGTATACAAATTTTTGACAAATTTTTATTCCATTAAATTAGAAGATTAAAATGATAAGGATTTATGGTCAACAGTATGCAAGCAACTTTCTCAACACAATTTGGAATTTTGGTCATTACTTAGATTGCCTACCACGTGCTTTGCCATTGCTAGAACCGTTGCGTTTATGGTATCCAAGATAGCTTGTTGAGCTTCACATGTTGAAGCCAAATCTTCACAGAAGGAAGAGTCGGCACCAAAGCACTTGCATCGGAAAAGGCCATCAAGGGTCTCTGCACATTTAAGAGTTTAGTTAAGTCGAAAAACTACAACGATTAGTACTAAGGGGACCATAAGAAAAATGGAATCTTTAACTAAAAAAGTCACACAAGTTGATTTCATTTTTAAATTTATTCTCAGAAATGTAGTGGATTTTGGCTTTAAAATCCGCCATAGACTTTCTTATCTAGTTATGGTATTGTTGGTGTTGATGATTTATCGGAAAAAGGTAGTCTTGGATATCAGGGTTGGAGCCAGCTCAGTGTAAGGGTGTGTACCTGCACCCCCCCAAAGGCATTTGCAAAGCCTAATTTGGGTCCAAAGCAATTTTTTTTTAACTATCCATAAGCTTCATTTTTATTTTTGGACCCCCTAAATTTTTTTATCTCACCAAAGCAAATTTTTACACCCTTCTTAGCGATCTTGGCTAGCAATTCGGGATACGGAAAACGTTCGGGACGACAAATGTACGCGTATTATTCGTTTTGGCAGAATGAAAATTCGGTCCACTATTCGGTCAACGATTCGTGAATGCCGATAGTTCGGAACGGTATACGTACCTGTATAATTCGTTTTAGGGATGCAAGTTCGGCAACCAAAATACGGCACGTGTTACCTTATAAAAAAATTATACAAATGTATTTGTTTAATATAATTTCCGAGGTGGGTACTAAGATTTCAACTGTAAAACTGAATATGCATAAAATATGTACAAAGTAATCATCAGATAGCACACTGATCAGTGGTCTATTCACTTAATGGTCAACTTGTGGTCGTGTGTTCGACTCCTAGTTAGTAATTCTCCGAATCATTCCCGAATGATTCGCGAACGTATCCGAACTGACCGAATCCGAATGATATTTCCGAACTATTTGAACTCTGAACCTAGTTCCCGGATTATATGGACCTCACGAATAATTCGCGAACATATCCGAACTGACCGAATCCGAATTATATTTCCGAACTACAACTCCCATAGGTAACTTTCTGACCAGATTTTGTTGATTGGTTTTTGTTTGCTTTTGTATATACTTTATATTTAAATACAATTATTCAGTTAAAATTTTCTATCGGTAGTTGTTTAACCAGTGTTTTATGTGTTATTTTTTGTTAAAAGTCTATAAACTCGTTTTATAATACATTTATGCGATTAAATTGTTTACTTCCTGTTAAATAATCACACTAAAATGTTTTTTTCCATCTTATAAATCATATACAAATAAAATTAGTCTTGTAATAAGGACATAATACTTATCAATTTATCATATATGTAAGCAGAATTTTAAGTGCCGAACCCACATTTATAAAACGAATATGCACGTACGTATGCCGTTCCGAACTACTGTCCGAACAACGAACCGTTGACCGGATTTTGACCGAATCCGACCTATTCGAATCCGTATAATTCCCGTACGTATGCCGTCCCGAACTACTACCCATACCCCGAATTGCTAACTAGGGTTTGTATACCACTCCTAGTTTGTTCTAAAAATCCTTGCAACTCTCTAAACAAGTAACAATTTCATTCTTAGCAGATCTGATAACAGGAAAGACTGGAATTATGATTAATCTTTAAATAATACAAAAACAAGTAATTAACCCAAATATTTTCTAAAAACATGTAATTGTGAAAATCGCTCATTTCCTTTCTTGCATATGGTAGAAGGCGATGTGCCTCCAAAATTCCTCCAACGAGTATTCAGTTTCACAAGCGGATTATATATCTAAGAGGGACTTTAGAGAAAATCGAAACCGAAAGATAAATTCAACAGGTGATGAGAAAAATCTTAATCTCTTGAGAGGAGATACCATGATGCTGACAAGTAATCGTTGTAGTCGTCGAAACGGCCATGAATTCTTTGGTTGTGAATCTTGTTTCCGATCATGATGAACATAGATTTCTTCTTAGATGTCGGCTGGGTGTTGAGTTGAATCTTGAGTTAGGGTTTGGACTGAAAGCGCAAAACTATTCTATTTATACGGTTAGGGCAATATTATTGTCGTTGGTAAGCAATCTAACGGCATGATATGCATTTTACAACTGACCGAAGTATCTCTCTCTCATAGACACGGTTGTCATTGTGCCACGTCCATCCATAATAAACCTAGGAATAAAAATCCAATGTCATGATTAGCTGAACTTACGTACATTTTTAAATTTCTCACCGGATTTTTTCTTCTGCTCTTCAACTGATATACTATGACGACAGCGGCAAAATGCAATTTTTGAAGAGCGCATTGCACAAGCCTAGTAAGGGTCAGTCGAGTAAGCATGTGATTAGAAGCAGAAACCTGCCTATAAACTAATCTAAAACTTAAGAAAATAATACTTGCTGTTTATTTTAATTTGTAAGACAATTATATTTCACATGCAGCTTGTGATACATGTTTTGACACTGGTATGGAGGGTGGAAGCATTTTGTCTCGCTCCCTCACTTCGCCAACAAACTACTTGCCTCCCTCAAAGATTTCAAGAGAATTGGAGGTACAGTAACTAAATTTGTTGATAGGGATGCATGGGTGTGGTCAGTGTGTGCTGATACTTTTATCCCAAGAATCATGGTGATGATGATGCACTTCAAACAATTTCAGCAGCAGCACTTAGATATATCGATCAGATGAAGGCCGACATGACAGGAACTTGAGATTATCCAAGTGTTCGGGTTTGGTTTAGAAAAATGAGAGAACTCAGGTTTAATGTTCTTAGTACATACTCTATGCCAGGGACCAGAGTACGTAAATACTAGTCTAATTAATTTACTGTTGATATTGGTTTTTCAGGTCCTGGCTGTTCATCTGTAGCTTATGGTGCATCAGAAGAAATAGGTGGGTTTCGGGTTAAACAAAAATGATACATGTTTATACTTGAACAAGTTCAACAGGTTAATTTATCCCAAAAGGAAACCACCAATAGAACATTAGATGGTTCAACAGGTTCTAACACCGGTATAATTCATTTACTGAAGGTATACAAAAAAAAAAAAAAAAATCATTAAAATGTAAATTACATATTTAGTATATTTCTGATTACAGAAAACAACAACAATAGTGAAGTGATAAAATAACAACCTGAATTAGTCTTCTATGATAGATTAATCATTAATCTGATTTACTTTTTTCATACACAAACTCTAAAGGAAGGAGATCTATGAAAACAAGCAGAAGACCAGCTATGAAAACAAGCAGAAGACCAGCTGTGATCACCTTTTTCTTCGACTTCAATCCTGGAAAGAAGTTGTAGCAGAGAGATGTTTGAGTGATACAGGGATTATCTACTCCTTTATCTTAATTTTTTGAGAGGAGAAATCATTATGCCGGAAAATCGTCGTTGTTGGTGTTAAAGAATCAATGCTGTTGTTTCCAGTGGTAGATCATGATGATTATGAATATCGATTTACAGATGAGATGTCTGTCGGCTGTTGAATCTACTTAGGTTTAGGGTTTTGGTCGCCACACAGATTTGGGACTTGTCGAGGAACAACTACTCTTCTTATATACAGGGCTTGCTACAGATTTAGTTTTAGGGTTTTGATCTAACGGATGATCTCTGTTGGTGATATGTTTTCTTTTATAAAACTAGTCGGGGGTGCATGACATTTTTATCTTGCATTTGAGGTGTTATTGGCAGGCAGACTTTCTATGTGGCTTAAATGAGAAATGATATATATACCAGGACTTTATCCACAATTTTCAAATGGTTGCATACAGTGACAACCACTTTGGTGTCGGGAGACTAGTAGATGTTCATGAATGGAAATGTAGGTACGTGGAGGATAGTGCTCATAAATTGGTGGAGTATGCATGGAATGAAAATATGTTTGAATATTTTCATAATTATTTAGTTTATTTTAATTAACTAGCAAAATATATTGCAATTAATTAAGTTGTTTCCGTTTATTAAGAATATTTTAGAAATAGAATTATTTATTTAGGGATTTCATATTTTTTTTATACAAAGGAGTTTTTAGTGAAAAAGTATTAGTTTAGAAAATATCTATTATTTAGGCAATAAGTATTTTGATAATTTATTTATGAAATATTTGATTATTTGGAATGGAGTTATCTATATAAAGAGCTCCATGTATTTGTATTAGGGGAGAAGATTTTTGATTAATGAAAAAGTAATGTTTTCCTTGAGAGTGGTATTTCGGAAACATGTGTTTAAGATAGTTATTCTGTTCAATGCTTCCGCCCTGCATCATAAATGCAGATGGAGACTTATAAGCTTGCAACAGAGAACAACGTTTTAGCCTTAGCTTGCTCCCACCTGTACTAGAGACTGACCCAAGCTTGGCACACAACAAAAAAACATGTTGCCAATGTGCCACGGTGTTTCAATAACTCAATAGCCCAATATTGCTTTGTTGGTGACAATTCTTCATCACTATGCCAACCAAACATGCCAACAACTTAAGATTATTTGAGTGTTGGCATTAGTGGATTAAGAAGCTGATTGAAATTTTGAGCTTTTTCGTAATTCGGCACAAGTTTTTATGGCACTTGAAAAATGAGATCATGCATGGTATAAGATGAAAAGTTTAGTTTGACATGCCAAATGAATTGATGGTTCAACGGGTTCAAACTTGTAACACCACCCATCATCATACTACGTTCATTTTTGAGAAAACAACAACAATATATATAGGTAAAGTCAAATAATAACTTTGACTTGGTCTTTAAAACTAGTTTGTATGCCACTCCCAGTTTGTTCTAAAAATCCTTGCAACAACCATCAGATAAAAATGAAAACAAGTAAAAATTTCATTCTCAGCAGATCTGATAACAGTAAAGCCTTATGATTAATCTTGATACAAAAATAAGTAACACAGATATATTTTGTGAAAGCATCCCATGTAATTTCATTAAAATGTAAATTACATTTTTAGTATATTTCTGATTACAGAAAACAACCACAATAGTAAAGTGATCCAATAACAACTTGAATTAGTCTTATATTATGATTAATTAATCACTAATCTGATTTACTTTTTTCATACACAAACTCAAATGGAAGGAGATTTGTGAAAGAAAGCACAAGACCAGCTGAGATCACTTTTTCTCCTGACTTCATTTTAGGTTTGAAGTTGCCGCCGTAAAGTGATTTAAAGTTTGGTAGAAGAATGATGTACAAGGATATCTTAATTTTGTGAGAGTAGAAATCATCATGGTGAAGATTCGTCGTTGTTGTTGGTGGTGTTGAAGAATCGTCTATTAACTCGTTGTGATGCTCTTGTTTCCACTGGTAGATCATGAGGATGAATATTGATTTCGGATGAGATGTCCGCATTTGTTGAATCTACTTAGGTTAGGGTTTTTGGTCGCTACTGATTTGGGACTTATTGAGGAACTATTCTTTTTATAGGGCTGGCTTATTACAGATCTGCCCGTTTATTTATAGATTTAGTTTTAGGGTTTTGATCTAACGGATGATCTCTGTACGTTGACCGCATTCTCTTTCTCAGACACGGTTGTGATGGTGTGTCCGATACGGATGAAGCATTTAAAGGGTTAACAGCTCACGTGTGCATGCAGGTGGAGATTGATTAAAATGGTAAATATTATTGATCGCGATCGTATTTTCTCTTTAATAAAATATTAGTCGTCGGTTGTATAATTTGAGTTGTACTGGCTTTGCACATTATATATGCCCGAGAACATTAAATAGAAGCCAATTAGTTCCTTTTTTGTTCCGATTAGACCAAATTCTATTTAGCTGCTAATTTTGTCGACTCGCTTAGTTCTAAATAGACAACTTAAGAAACAACATCTAAACAATATACCCTATGGAGGATATGATTAACCCGTTGAGAGCAATTGGTCCCATGCTGAATGCCATGGGACCCAGTTGAAAAAATCCATGTGAATACGTTGTTTTTAGGTTGTTTATATACACGGTATGTAAAGAATTTTTGTTTCTAAATACGCAAGAAATATAAGACGTGGTAATAAGAATTTTACCGTGTCATACTTGATGTAGCAGTTTAGAGAATGTATGACTTTGCATTTCGAATGAAAAAGTTTTTATCACAAGCTACTGTTTGTATCATACAAAATCCAGCTTCCGCGGAAAAGATACGCCTTTTGCTCGGGGGCAGAGGCAGCCCATTGCAAGGGGGTGCACTTGCACCCCTGTCCAGCTGCCTCCAAAGCTCATTTCAAGCCCAAATAGAATTTTTTTTTAACATTTAAGCCTAATTTTTCATTTTTGCACCCCCTTAAAAAATGTTTGCACTCTATAGCAGAATTTTGCACCCCATCCAACATTTCTTGGCTCCGCCCCTGCTTTTGCTACCATTTTTATGTCCATCCAATACCAACAAGATACAAGCAAGATGCACACACAGATGATCCAATCTGGCGAATGACATTGCGTAATGAAAATATGAACTTCTATTAGATGTCCAGCACAACCAAGAAGATCCACCACATAATCATAGTGCTCCAAGTTGTTCCGGGACTATTGTTTTTTGACTTGTGTTTGTGTGGTTCACATGCATATGAGAATATCATCGCAAAGTAAACCAAGTTCTGAGGGAAATACTCAGCAGCTAACATTGGAATTAATCTTAAATTATGATCAATTCTTAAGTAATACAAAAACAAGTAACATAGATATTTTATAAAAACATGTCTTTTTTTTTTATAAAGAAGAAAAAATTCAATTGATCAAAAGAATATGCAAAAGTTTCAACTTACAAGGAGTAAGAAGAAGCAGAACAAAAGAGAAAAATTACATGACCACATGTAAATATATACACCGGAACGTGGTAATATATATATATACATTGGCGAAAACCAAAAGTATAAGGAAGTATCTTAATTTTTTGAGAGGAGATACCATAATGCTGTCAAGTAATGGTGTTGAAGAATCGGCCATGAATTTTTTGGTTGTGAATATTTTTTCCATTGATGGATCATGATGAACATAGATTTCTTCTTAAATGTCGGCTGGGTGTTGCTGAGTTGAATCTTATTAGGGTTTGGACTGAAACGAAGGAAACTATTCTACTTATACGGCTTTACAGATCTGCCCTATTATTCTAGGGCTATATTATGGTCGTTGATTCATCTTTAGTAAGCAATCTAACGGTTGACATGCATTTTACAACCGACCGAAGCATCTTTCATGGACACGGTTGTGGTTGTACCACGTCATCCATAATAAACCAAAGAAGGAAGAATCCCAAAGATGTCATGACCTTACTTACATTTTTCATACTCTCTCCGTCCCTAATTAGATGATCTACTTGTAGTTTACACAAATTTTAAGGTAAGGAGGAAAGTGGAGTTTATTTAAGTATTTTTTATAATTACACCCTTATAGGCAATAATTAGTAAAATTTAGAAACGATTTATCTCTTAAACCATACCACGTTTTTTTGTAAACTTTATATCGTTGAAAAGCATTTTAAAACACCTACGCAACGAATATAAACATGACCATCAAATTATACATATTTCTTATAGAAAAAATAATCAATTAAAAGGGTAGTTTTAGAAATATCCCCTTGGTTAGTGAAATAGCTCATCTATTTGTGGACAAAACTAAAAACCAAATAGCTCATCTAATTAGGGACGGAGTTAGTATTTCTCACCGGAATGTGCTCTGATGGACGTTATGGTTTCTAAGAATCTGGTCGGGTGTATTTTAAGGTGCATGGCAATGTTATCTTGCATTTGAGGTATTGTTCGCAAGAGATACAAACAGACTATATGTCATGGTCTAAATGATTTTGTTTTTCTTGATGCACAAAAGGAAAGTACTTGAAATTTGAAAACTAGCTACAAATACTAGCAACTGGAATTTTGGCAAGGATCTATATTGATAATAAATGGGGTTCGTACTTACTCATGCCTCTTGGCTAAGGGGACCTGTAGAACACGAAACTTTTATCGTTGAGGTTGTGGTTACTTGTCTGACGAGGGAGACGAATGCTTAATCTGTATTGTGTGTTTTCATGACCACGTATTTGTTGCTTCTCCACGATTAATTTCAAATTTAATTGTTAGCAAGTATGATAATAGACTGTTTTCTTGTATGTTAAACTTTTTCCCAAAAGAGAAAGTTGTATATTATAGGCCGTTGCACTCTGGGCTATTGAGTTTCGTGCATCGCAGTTTAACAGAGATAAAACAAATCTGAAGAAGGCTATGTCGCTATGTGATACTGTAGGTTGTAGTTGCATTAGCATTTTTGGCTAATTGATGCGTCTGCTGCCTGATTGGCAGACCGGTAAAATTAAACCCGAGTTATTCAGTTTTGCCCCGTTACGGCTAACCACTATCTGAGAAAGTAACCGTTGCCATAATATTCAGCTCTGTTAAACTTGGATGAGATCTATTGCCATAATATCTCTTCCCTTCCCTTCCCTTCCCTTCTATTTTTATTTTTTATTTTTTTTTACCTGAGCAATTTCCCTTTTCTGGTACCTCCAGCTGTCGACTAAGCTTTGCTTCTAAATCCCGTCTTCTTTGAATTTACTACTATTACAAGTTAATTTTGAATGTCTTCCGCTGTTAAAAAAAAGTGATTTTTAGGATTTCTATTCTGCTTATTGTGATTAAGCTTTCCTTATTTCAAAGAGACTATTTAGTTATAAATAGAATCTTCTTATTGTCATCTTAACAAAATTTGAACCATATAAAAACTCAGACTTATATGGTTCAGTTTGTAAGACAATTATTTTCATCATTTCTTTCTTTTGTAAACCATCAGACGGATCTTCTTAAATCTTTTGTTTCAGTTTGTAAGACAATTATTGTCTTTATTTCACTATACGGAGGGTGGTAGCATTTTGTCTCGTTCTCCCCTCACTTCCCACGGCCAAGAAACTACTTGCCACCCTCAAAGATTTCAAGAGAATTGGAGGGACAGTAAATTTGTTGACAGGGATGGATGGTCAGTTTGTGATGATACTTTTAGTGAAGAGCAGGTATCCCAAGAATCTGGTGATGATGATGATGATGTATCTGCATTTCAAACAATATCAGCAGCAGCACTTAGATCAGATGTAGGTGTTGAGAATTATGTTTTGTCAAGACAAGTCTCTGGTCAAGTCAGTTTGACTTGACTTTCTAGTCAAGGTTTTTAGCTATTGGTCAGAAAAGTCTTGTAATAATTAGTGTATTTAAGTCAGTTCTAAAATATGCTTTTTCTTTGTAATTTTCTATTCTCATCAATACACAACTTTCTTCTAGTTTTCATCTGATATTTCTCATGGTATCAGTTAGGTCTAGATCCAAAATTCAACTTCACAAAGTTTAACACAACAATCATCAACAACAGCTAAATATCTTTCACATATTTTTTACAGCTGATTTCTTCGATCTAAGTTCTGATTTAGATTCAATTGTTATTCACATCAGTAACAACTTTTCTTCAATAATATTTTAATCAAGATCTTCTGAATCTTAATTCTGGTGTTTAAATTCTTGGGTATACAATTTATGGTCCGTAGAAGCAATCGTTTGAATCCAAATCTTTAAGTAACTACTACAACAATGTCTTCCGCTGCACAAACGTCTGATGGTAATTTGTTAAACTTTACTCTTCCCTTCACCAACATCTCAAATTTTGTATCATTGAAGCTAGATAATACAAACTTTATTCTATGGCGTGACCAATCATTACAACTGATCTATATGGTCATGTTAATGGTGAAAATAAGTCTCCAACTCCAACTCCTAAATCTTTTTGGTATGATGCTTTCTTAACTGCCACTTATCTTATAAACAGAACTCCAACTCCTGTTTTACAAAATAAGTCTCCTTTTGAAGTTCTTCATCATTCTTTACCAGACTATAGTTTTTTGAGAGTTTTTGGCACTATTTGCTATCCATTTCTTGGTCACTCAAGACCAGACAAACTATCTCCAAAATCTGTGAAATGTGTTTTTATAGGTGTTGATGGTGGTTTTTAAACAAAGGGTAAAATCGTAAAACCCCAAATAACCTAATGTCACCAGTGACACATTTATTAGGACATTTAATGCATGTAGTCAGTAATTAATAGGGGGTATTTTTTCAAATTAGGGTTACAACGAACAAAACCTTAATTCCCCTCCGTGCCAATGGTAATTCATGCCAGCCACACCTAGCCCAAGCTAGCCTCACCTCTGTGCCAATGGCAAATCATGCCAGCCACACCAAAATGCGCCAAAGCATGCCAACCATGTTGGCCGCACCTCTGTGCCAATGGTAAATCATGCCAGCCACACCTAGCCCAAGCTAGCCGCGCCATGCCAAATGTACTCTGCCTTGGCCCTAGCTACGCTAATCACACCACGCCAAGCCAAACACACTTACCTTGGGCGCCCTATCCGCACCTCTGGCCAATGGCAAATCATGCCAGCCACACCAAACGCGCCAAAGCATGCCAACCATGCTAGCCGCACCTCCGTGCCAATGGCAAATCATGCCAGCCACACCTAGCCCAAGCTAGCCGCACCTCTGTGCCAACGGCAAATCATGCCAGCCACACCAAGCGCGCCAAAGCATGCCAACCATGCTAGCCGCACCTCCGTGCCAATGGAAAATCATGCCAGCCACATTTAGCCAGGCTAGCCACGCCATTCCAAACGCACTCTGCCTTGGCCCTAGCTACGCTAGTGTTTATGGGTAAAAATCGTTTCTGCCGATTTCGGTAAATTCGGTAGGTGAGTGAGAAACTGGTTCAAACCCTAAACAAATGTCTTTGCACGTGAGCACTTTATAGATTCGAGAGATCAATACGTACAAGTCCGGCCTAAACCAAGAAATGGCCGTTCCGGACTTTGCTTCGGTCACAAAGTGGAGGAGAAGGGTTGATTTGGGGAGGGAAGCAAAGAAAGGTGTTGAGACCAGAATAGTGGGAGAGTAGTGTCTCGACTTGTATCGAAAGTGAAAGCTTCGGAAGCTTGCAAGAGATGAAAGCTTTTGGAGAGCTTGCAAAGTTGCCTTTTTCGAGAGTGTAGTATTTTTCTCTGACCGAGACTTGTTGTCCGGTGGAAATAGGTAAGACCTATATATACAAGTCGAGATTGAAACATACCCTGGACTCATGAAGGAAGAGAGTAAAGGGTTAAATAATGGGAGGAGGTGGTAACCGCATGGTGTTAATGGGTGAAAACGTTTTCACCATTATTTCCTCTTTTATTTGACCGCTTTATTCCTATTCATGCTTTCTTAATGTGAGCGTAGTGTACGCTGCATGCTGGGACCGCCAACCCAAAACCCTGGAAAGCATCCCCGGTTTGTGTTGATGTCTCGAGTGTTGGTTGCATCTTGAGTGCAAGTGGTCTTTGCTAGGGGCGCATGTGGCATGTGCCAATGGCATGTGCGAGAATGCCTTTGTTGCGAATTGCACCTCGAGCGCAAGTGGCAATGCCAGAGCTGCTAGTGGCATGTGTGGAATGCCTTGGTGGTAGGTTGTACGTTGAGTGTAAGTGGCAATGCATAGAGCTGCTAATGGAGCGTGTGTCATGTGCCAATGGCATGTGCGGAATGCCTTGGTGGTAGGTTGCACGTTGGGTGTAAGCGGCTACCAGCGTGGGTTTTGGCATGTGCCAATGGCGCGTACGGCCAAGTTGGCCTAGGTTGCACGGCTTGCAAGTTAGGCTACCAACGTGTATTAGGGCCACGACTAGGTAATGAAAGCTACCAGCGAGCGTGTTGGCATGTGCCAATGGCATGCGTGGCCATTAGGGTCACGGCCTGGTAAGAAAAGCTACCAGTGACGCATGTTGGCATGTGCCAATGGCATGCTCGGCCATTAGGGCTATGGCCTGGTAAGAAAAGCTACCAGCGAGCGTGTTGGCATGTGCCAATGGCATGCGTGGCCAACTTAGGTTGCGCCCTGGTAGGAAAAGCTACCAGCGATGCGTGTTGGCATGTGCCAATGGCATGCGTGGCCAACAGGTTGCGCCCTGGTAGGAAAATCTACCAGCGATGCGTGTTGGCATGTGCCAATGGCATGCGTGGCCAATGGCATGCGTGGCCAACTTGGGTTGCGCCCTGGTAGGAAAAGCTACCAGCGATGCGTGTTGGCATGTGCCAATGGCATGCGTGGCCAACTTTGCCATTGGCATAGAGATGCGGCTAGCTTGGGCTGGTATGATTTGCCATTGGCACGGAGGTGCGGCTAGCATGGTTGGCATGCTTCGGCGCATTAGGTATGGCTGGCATGATTTGCCATTGGCATAGAGATGCGGCTAGCTTGGGCTAGGTGTGGCTGGCATGATTTGCCATTGGCACGGAGGTGCGGCTAGCATGGTTGGCATGCTTCGACGCGTTTGGTATGGCTGGCATGATTTTCCATTGGCATAGAGATGCGGCTAGCTTGGGCTAGGTGTGGCTGGCATGATTTGCCATTGGCACGGAGGGGAATTAGGGTTTTGTTCGTTGTAACCCTAATTTGAAAAAATACCCCCTATTAATTACTGACTACATGCATTAAATGTTCTAATAAATGTTTCCTTTGGTGACATTAGGTTATTTGGGGTTTTACGATTTTACCCTTTGTTTAAAAACCACCATCAACATTAAGTCCCCTGCTAAGCTCGGAACAGGAGCTTTGTTCATGAGGTAAGCATAAGATGGTGACAAACTATCAACAAGCAAATCGTAAAGAAAATTGAGGAGGTTTGTCGACCTTTTTATAAATAGGATTTAGAATCCTTGCCTCCGGGCGATTTTGCACAAATCGGGAGAGGTGGCGCAATTGGGAAGTCAGCATCATTGAGAGACAGGAAGATGGGCGGCATTGAGAAGTTGACGCGAGTTAGGAAACTGAGCGTGCTAGCTGGTGGGACCGGCGCAAAGTAGGGAAGCTTTGCGTGCTTGCTGGCGTGACTTGGGCGTGAGTTGGGACCGGTGCAACTTAGGCGGTACTGGGGAGTTGGCGCAATTGGTGGGACCGGTGCAACTTGGGCGGCATTGGGAAGTTGTTGCGAGTTGGGAAACTGAGCATGCTAGCTGGTGGGACCGGCGCAAGGTAGGGAAGCTGAGCGTGCTTGATGGCGGGACCGGCGCAACTTGGGCGGCATTGGGAAGTTGGGCGTTCTTGTGAGCCCGCACGATTTTTGGTAAAGGGAAATCCTTCCCTATTTCGGAATCTTCACGCCCATATATAAATATATAAAATCCCTTTCTCTCATCTTGCACCTTATTCCTTTCATCCTTTCCTACTAGCGGCAGAGTCACAAAGAAAACCAGCTTCCAGGTATGTCTTCCAGTACTTCTCTTGTTTCCCTTTTCATGTAGGTGCAAACCCTAAGAGTAGGCGTTTTCTTTATAATCCTTGCAATGATATTGCGCATATAATTTCTTAGCGTGTCTCTTGTAGAAAATATTGTATGTATGCAACCAAGGGAAATATCGCATATATTATTCGAACCCGTAGGAAAGTGCTCCATATATAATTTTGAACCCGAAGAAGGATACTTTGAGACGCACTTGAGCCCGTATAAAATCTTTGCGTATATAATTTTGAACCACAGAAGAAAATCTTTGCGTGTGCGATTTGAACCCGTAGAGAATACTGTATATGAATCCCGAAGAAGAATACTGTATATATGCTTCATATGACTTCGAACCCGCAGGAAATATTGCATATATGAATTTTCGGTCCTGAAAGAAATACTGCGCGTGCAGTTTTGAACCCGTAGAAAAATGCTCCATATATAATTTTGAACCCGAAGAAGGATACCGCAGACGCACTTGAGCCCGTATAAAATACTGCGTATATAGTCTTGAACCCGAAGAAAATACTGCGTGTGCAGTTTTGAACCCGTAGAGAATACGCCCTCTTTTTTTTTGTATTTCAGGTTTTCCTTTTGTTGGGCACGGTTATGTGTCAGGGAGATAATTTTGTTTTTTCTCTGTGTGTAGATATCTTGTTACTAAGTTGTTATGAAGAAATCCGACAAGATGTTACCTGAACAAAATTTCGCCTCATCGAAGGATTTCCATAGTTCCAAACCAAACACGGATGATGAATTCTTCGCCCAAAAACTTGCCTCTGCTCGGAAAATTCACCCAGGTTTCATGCCAATTTTGTTAACCGGTGGTGAAGATGAAAAGAAGACACGTTCGGTTCGCCCAGAGAACATCATACGGTTCTGTCTTCATAAAGGGGTATATTCCTCTTCCAACATTGATTTCGGGATGTGTCAAAGCCCATTGCGTTCTTTTGATAGATGGGTTGAGTTCATGGTGAGTAAGGAGCACATAAACACCGGCTTGACTCGGCGCAGATTATTGATGCTATCGAGCTTGGTAAATCTCCAGATTAGGAAGGATATCTCGGGCTTGGTTGCTTTCATCTCCGGATGGTGTTCGGACACCCATACGATCATATGTAGATGGGGTGAGATAACTTTCTCCTTGGAGAGTGTGGCTCTCTTCTTTGAATCTTAGGTAACTAGGAATCTTAACATCCAATTATCCGAAAGTGAGGTGAAGATGCGGGATGACCTTGCCGCTAAGTTGGGAGATTTCGCTCGGAAAGACTCCACCGCTTGAAGTCGAAGGATTCTGTCCTAGGAAGAGGATGAAAGGTGCCTTCTGACTGGTGGATATCTCAATGGTTTCCGGACGAGCTGGAACCTAAACAGAAAAGCAGTGATCTTCACGTTGCAGCATTTTTGGCTCTTTGGTTGTCTAGAGACATTTTTGATGACGATTCTGGTAAGAAGGAGATAAGACCAGAGTTGCTAGAGATTGATGTGAAGTTGGCAAAGGGCGAAGTTCTTCCCATTGGCAAGCTATTTCTCGGTTCCCTGTATGTGCATCTGGATCACCTAGTTGCGAACATGCGAGTTTCGAATGGTTTTATGAAAGTGGATTCATATGTGCACGTTGCTTTCCTGCAAGCTTGGTTATGGGAACACTTTGAGAAGTATGCTCCGAAACCGTTGTCTTCGATTCCCGCGAGTTGGGGGGGGTTCCCGAATTCTTCGATGGGTGAACAGGCGTCCAAAGGTTGGCATGAGCTTGGTTAG
This sequence comes from Papaver armeniacum, assembly GCA_023531295.1. Taxonomy (NCBI): domain Eukaryota; kingdom Viridiplantae; phylum Streptophyta; class Magnoliopsida; order Ranunculales; family Papaveraceae; genus Papaver; species Papaver armeniacum. The sequence continues at coordinate 78,920 of JAJJWW010013618.1, forward strand.
TCTTCTTGACAAGTCGTATGAAATCAGTTTTCGCCCATGGGAGCCGGTCGGTAGGTCGGTGACTCAAATTGACACCTTTGCTTCTGCTCCGATCATGTCTTTGTCTTCTGATGGCGATTTGAGCGTTGGTGAAAACTTGTTTATTCAAAGATACATGTCCAGTTATATGCCGTCTTTCTTCATGGGGTCTTTCCAGATATCTGCTTACAATATTGACCGTGCTTCTCGTCACATGGGTTTCGATCAAGGGGTGCCTCTTGCTTACCAGCCGGTGATCCCTAAGGATTCATTGCGTGCCGCCCTTAATGCCAGTACCCTTGAGTCGGGTATCCGCCTTCCCTTCTTTCAAACGGGAAGAGTAACTTCGATGACCTTCGGCTATAATGAGTTCTGGTGCGACGAGTTTATTATGATCCAAGATTTTGTAAATAACGTGGTGGAGAATGTTCGTTGTAAACCTTCCCCAGCAGTTTTGAAGAAGTATCCAATGTTGAGAGATCTCAGCGAAAGTTGCCTAGCAACTCGGAAAGTCCCCTGTGCCAAGGAACGGAGAACGAAGAATCGTCTTGGCGGGTTCGGACGGTTTCAAAGATCCCCCAGCTCTCGTGTCTTTCAGTTCTTCCAATAACCAGGTATGTGTCGCCTCGTCGTTGGTTTGTCTCAAAACATGTGAATTTCTCACTGAAAACATGTGTCTTGTTTCCTCCAGGGCTTCGGTAGTGTTAATGCTTTCGCTGCCCTTGCACGTTGCCGAGGAGACGGCAATTTCTTCAAAGAATTCGGCAAAGACCGAGCCTTCTCATAGCGGTGATGAATCGGAGAAAGAAGAAAGTTCGACGAGTGAGAGTGATTCCTCCAAAGAGCACTGGTTCTTTTTCGGGAAGTGGTTCGGTGAGTTTCGCGCTTCTTTTCCTTTATTCTTCCGTTTCTTCTTTAGAAAAATGTCTAACTCAAGTTCGCAGGAGGAATCCGGTTCGGAGGACGATTCTGGGGTGGAGCCACACGAAAACTTGTCTTTGGTGACCACTGCCAGTAACTCGGAGATGGGAGCTAGCCAATCCTTTCGGGAACAGGATGTGGTTCAAACGGTGGATGATTCCACGATGGTTGCTGCAGTAGACATGGAGAAAAACCTTTGCGAGCCATGAGGCCACTCGCGGGCGCCATTTTCGATCCCCCGTACTTGGTTCCTTATCCAGGTCATGTCTTTGGTTGGCGGTTTCAACGTCTTTGGCTAAGTATGAGGCGTTGTACACCATAATTTGGGAGAAGCATGGAAATATGGCCACAACCAAAAAGATCACCAGTCGATTTGCGCTGGTTAAGCGTGTGGAAGAGGCTTTGTCTTCCATCGAGGACATGCGTGAGGTGACTGGCCACACCATTTCTGAAGACGTTATTCTCGATCGGGAGCACCATCGCGATGTGTGTGTAGAAAAGGAGTTCAACGCTTCGTGGTTTGTCGAAGGCCTTCTTTGAGATCCGAAGTCGAAAGATGCGCAGCCGAAAAGCCTTTCGCGGAGGAGGTTGCACGACAGGAGGTAGAACTCGAAAAGCTTTCCAAGATGTTGACTATGAAGAGAGCGGCTCTTGAAGATGCAAAGTTGACTTTCTCCAAGAAGAGCAGACCTCTGTTGGATGATTCTCCTTGAATGTTTCTCTGTTAAACTTTCATTTAGGTTCTTCTTTTTTTTTTTTTTTTGAGAAACATACTGGATGCCCGGTTTAAAGTTCGACTGGTTTTGATAGACAGATGGTAGCTTTTGAGAATATTGGATTATTTCTGGGATGAATGATTTTGATATTATGACTCTGATTATGTTTTGGGAAAGAAATATTGCTTTTATGAAAGTGTGTGCTAGCAATAGGCACAAGACTCAGTAGTATGACGGTTTTACTAAGAGCCTAAAAACAGATCGTATATCTTATGCGGTCTAAATTTACTCACTTCATAGGTTTTTGTGAACATGCCCCTCTCCATGTAAAAGGCGGCTTTGCTGGTAGCATCGCCAGCAAGTCCCTAATCGCTGGTAGCATCTTCGGTGAGTCCCCATTTTTCTCGTGTAGTTTTTACAACTGGTAGCCGGGTTGTCTGGCAGTTGAGTCGGAATGAGTAATAGCATCTTCAGCAAGTCCCCAGTTTTCTTGTGTAGTTTTTACAACTAGTAACGTAGGGTTGTGCGGCGATTGCGTCGGATTAGTCGCTGTCGCCTTCCCCTACCATCTTGACATCCGGGACGAAGAACGAGATCGACAATCGACATTGTAGCCGATAGATCATTCCTCCCGGGCCGTGGTCGCCAATTGTTTATGGGTAAAATCGTTTCGCCGATTTCGGTAAATTCGGTAGGTGAGTGAGAAAGTGGTTCAAACCCTAAACAAATGTGTTTGACGTGAGCACTTTATAGATTCGAGAGATCAATCTGTACAAGTCCGGCCTAAACCAAGAAATGGCCGTTCCAGACTTGCTTCGGTCACAAATTGGAGGAGAAGGGTTGATTTGGGGAGGGAAGCAAAGAAAGGTGTTGAGACCAGAATAGTGGGGAGAGTAGTGTCTCGACTTGTATCATAAAGTGAAAGCTTCGGAAGCTTGCAAGAGATGAAAGCTTTTTGGAGAGCTTGCAAAGTTGTCTTTCCCGAGTGTAGTATTTTTCTCCGACCGAGACTTGTTGTCCGGTGGAAATAGGTAAGACCTATTTATACAAGTCGAGATTTAAACGTGCACTCTGGACTCATGAAGGAAGAGAGTAAAGGGTGAAATAATGGGAGGAGGTGGTAACCGCATGGTGTTAATGGGTGAAAACGTTTTCACCATTATTTCCTCTTTTATTTGACCGCTTTATTCCTATTCACGCTTTCTTAATGTGAGCGTAGTGTACGCTGCATGCTGTGACCGCCAAACCAAAACCCTGGAAAGCATTCCCCAGTTTGTGTTGATATCTCGAGTGTTGGTTGCATCTTGAGTGCAAGTGGTGCTGCTAGGGGCGCATATGGCATGTGCCAATGACATGTGCGGAATGCCTTTGTTGCGAGTTGCACCTCGGCGCAAGTGGCAATGCCGTGAGCTAGTGCTAGTGGCATGTGTGGCATGTGTGGAATGCCTTGGTGGTAGGTTGTACGTTGAGTGTAAGTGGCAATGCATAGAGCTGCTAGTGGCGCGTGTGGCATGTGCCAATGGCAAGTACGGAATGCCTTGGTGGTAGGTTGCACGTTGGGTGTAAGCGGCTACCAGCGTGGGTTTTGGCATGTGCCAATGGCGCGTACGGCCAAGTTGGCCTAGGTTGCACGGCTTGCAAGTTAGGCTACCAGCGTGTATTAGGGCCACGGCTAGGTAATGAAAGCTACCAGCGAGCGTGTTGGCATTTGCCAATGGCATGCGTGGCCATTAGGGTCACGGCACAGTAAGAAAAGCTACCAGTGTGAATGTTGGCATGTGCCAATGGCATGCTCGGCCATTAGGGCCACGGTTTGGTAAGAAAGTTACCAGTGATGCGTGTTGGCATGTGCCAATGGCATGCGTGGCTAATTTGGGTCGCGCCTTGGTAGAAAAATCTACCAGCGAGCGTGTTGGCATGTGCCAATGGCATGCGTGGCCAATTTGGGTCGCATGCCATTGGCACATGCCAACACGCTCACTGGTAGCTTTTCCTACCAGGACGCGACCCAAATTGGCCACGCATGCCATTGGCACATGCCAACGCGCCGCCGGGTAGCTTTCTTACCAGGCCATGACCCTAATGGCCGAGCATGCCATTGGCACATGCCAACACGCTCGCTGGTAGCTTTTCCTACCAAGACGCGACCCAAATTGGCCACACATGCCATTGGCACATGCCAACACGCTCCGGTAGCTTTTCTACTGTGCCATGGCCCTAATGGCCGAGCATGCCATTGGCACATGCCAACACGCATCGCTGGTAGCTTTTCCTACCAGGGCGCAACCCAAGTTGGCCACGCATGCCATTGGCACATGCCAACACGCATCGCTGGTAGCTTTTCCTACCAGGGCGCAACCCAAGTTGGCCACGCATGCCATTGGCACATGCCAACACGCATCGCTGGTAGCTTTTCCTACCAGGGCGCAACCCAAGTTGGCCACGCATGCCATTGGCACATGCCAACACGCATCAGTTGGTAGATTTTCCTACCAGGGCGCAACCTAAGTTGGCCACGCATGCCATTGGCACATGCCAACACGCTCGCTGGTAGCTTTTCTTACCAGGCCATAGCCCTAATGGCCGAGCATGCCATTGGCACATGCCAACACGCATTGCTGGTAGCTTTTCCTACCAGCGCACAACCCCAGTTGGCCACGCATGCTATTGGCACATGCCAACACGCTCGCTGGTAGTTTTTCCCACCAAGACGCGACCCAAATTGTCCACGCATACCATTGGCACATGCCAACGCGCTCGCTGGTAGCTTTTCTTACCAGGCCATGGCCTTAATGGCCGAGCATGCCATTGGCACATGCCAACACGCTCGCTGGTAGCTTTTCTTACCAGGCCATGTCCTTAATGGCCGAGCATGCCATTGGCACATGCCAACACGCATCGCTGGTAGCTTTTCTTACCAGGCCACGGCCCTAATGGCCGAACACGCCATTGGCACTTGCCACACACGTCACTAGCAGGCATTGCCACTTACACTCAACGTACAACCTACCACCAAGGCATTCCGCACATGCCACACACGCCACTAGCAGCTCTGGCATTGCCACTTGCACTCAAGGTGCAACCTGCAACAAAGGCATTCCGCACATGCCAATGGCACATGCCACATGCGCCACTAGCAGCGCCACTTGCACTCAAGGTGCAACCAACATTCGAGATACCAACACAAGGCGGGGATGCTTTCCGGGGTTTTGGTTTGGCGGTCATGACTTGCGGCGTACACTACGCTCACATTAAGAAAGCGTGAAAAGGAATAAAGCGGTCAAATAAATGAGGAAATAATGGTGAAAACATTTTCACCCATAAACACCATGCGGTTACCACCTCCTCCCATTATTTCAATATTTTAATCTCTTCCTTCATGAGGCCAGGGTACGTTTCAATCTCGACTTGTATAAATAGGTCTTACCTATTTCCACCAGACAACAAGTCTCGGTCAGGAGAAAAATACAACACTCTCGGAAAAGGAAACTTTGCAAGCTCTCCAAAAAGCTTTCATCTCTTGCAAGCTTCCGAAGCTTTCACTTTCTGATACAAGTCGAGACACTACTCTCCCAGAATTATTCGGGTCTCAACACCTTTCTTTGCTTCCCTCCCCAAATCAACCCTTCTCCTCCACTTTGTGACCGAAGCAAGTCCTGGGAACGGCCATTTCTTGGTTTAGGCCGGACTTGTGCAGATTGATCTCTCGAATCTATAAAGTGCTCACGTGCAGCACATTTGTTTAGGGTTTAAACCAGTTTCTCACTCACCTACCGAATTTACCAAATCGGCGGAAACGATTTTCACCTATAAACAATTGGCGACCACAGCGGGAGGATTGATCTTTCGGTTACAATATCAAACTCCAGCTTCCGTCCTCAAGCTTCGCGCAAGCATGGTCGACTATCAGGCCATCTCCACAAACATTGATCCCGCTCAAGGTCATGATAACTTGTCGATTTCTGGAAGCAATACGACCAATGAAGAGGTCCTAAGACTGGTTGACCTGATGCGAGCTCAGGAGTTCCATGCCAAGAACATAGATCTAATGAAGGACGCGATGAACATCATACTCGACTTCCTCATCAGCCTAACATCGGAGCTAAGTGGTTCATGTTCCCCAGGAGATCAAGAGCGCGGGGACTAACATCCCGAATGAGCATTCTCAAATCAATGGTTTCGTCACGACCGGAAGCCGGCGGACCGGGGAGGCAACCATGTTGGTAGAGAACCTATGTGAATTACCACACCTCTCCAAGGACCATCGAATAAAAACATTCTCTGCTATTAACCAAATAGCACTAAACACATCGCTAGTTCCTGCACCCACGGGGACTCCAAGGATCCCCGGAAGATCCACCAACAATATTGTTTTCACCGATGACGACATGATGGTTGAAGATGGTCACAACCGGGCCTTGCATGTTACGGCTCTCGTCAGAAACATAGAGTTTCGAAGAGCGCTCATTGACACGGGTGCATCTTCCAATGTCATCACTCTCAAGACACTTAAAGCCGCCAGGGTGCGACCTAACGAGATCGTACGACAACCCACTACGATGACAGATTTCGAAGGCAACCAAACTAGCACATACGGCTATATCAACTTGGATCTGGCAGTAGGGCAATTCAATCAAGCGTGAAGTTTGAAGTGATTGAAAAAGAACCAGACTACCACATGATACTGGGCAGACCGTGGATGCACAATCTCAAAATCGTTTCTTCAACATACCACCAATTCCTGAAAACAGTACTGAACGGAGAAGTTGTCTGCATCCCCACGTCGCTCTCCCCCTATGCACCAGTCTACTGCGTAGAAGCCCATGGGCCGAATGAGGGTTCAAAAGGCGTGGTGACCAAGATTCACAGTTTTCTGCTACCGAAATGGACATCGCTCAGAGATAGCGACAAACTGGAGATACTTCGCAGAGGAGACCGCCTTCTCATCGTCCCCTTAGAAGGAAGGTCCGCCAGTCTCCTGCCACCAGGCGTAACCCGCGCCCGCACCAAGCGAGAGTGCACCCTTACCGCAGGACGAAGCAAAAAGGTAAAACTCACACATTACCACCGCTGTTAGCAATTAGCAGGGGAGACCATGACCCGGTCTCTCCGCCCGAAAGAATGTTTTCACAATAACCAGGAGGAAGCTCCAGACGCCCCTTAGAAGCTGCAAGACGGGACCGACTTAACCACCGACGAACTAGAAAATGTCAATATAGGGAATGAGGAATCCCCGCGACCCATTCTGATCAGTTCGACTCTACATTCTGCAGAACGCTCAAAGATAGTCGACCTACTCAAAGAATACCGGGACGTGTTCGCATGGACTTACGAAGAAATGCCGGCTTGGATGAAAAACTGGTCACCCACCATCTGCACGTGATACCTGGATCCAAACCAGTCAAGCAACCTCCAAGACAGTTCAGACACGACGTAGAAGAACAAATCAAGGCGGAGGTCCAGAAATTACTAGCCGCCGGTTTTGTCAAACCTGTTCACCATCCCACCTGGTTGGCCAATATCGTTCTCGTTAAAAAGAAGAATGGTCGAGATCGATGTTGTGTCGACTTCAGAGATCTGAACAAGTGCTGCCCTAAAGACGATTTCCCGCTCCCTAACATCGACATGCTGGTAGATGCTACCAGTGGACATGGTATGTTCTCTTTCATGGATGGATATAGCGGCTACAACCAGATAAAGATGTATGAGCATGACACGAGTAAGACTGCTTTCCGAACCCCTCTCGGAAACTTCTATTACACCGTAATGCCTTTCGGTTTGAAGAACGCTGGCGCTACTTACCAACGTGCCATGACTACTATCTTCCACGATATGATGCACAAGCAAGTCGAAGATTACGTAGATGATGTGGTGGTTAAATCGAAGACTCGAGCGAATAATCCGGAAATGCTACGACAAGTGTTCGAAAGATGCCGCGAATACAAGTTGAAGATGAATCCTTTGAAATGCGCCTTTGGTGTCTCTTCGGGGAAGTTTTTAGGATTCCAAGTAACGGCCGCAGGGATAAAAGTTGACCCAGTCAAAACGCAAGCTATTCTCACGATGCCACTACCATGAACCGTAAAAGAGCTCTAGAGTTTCATGGGCAAGGTAAACTACATTCGTCGCTTCATACCGGGGCTGGCACATCTCATTACTGCGTTTGCCCCTCTGCTGAAAAAAGGAGCAAATTTCACATGGACTGCGTCTCAACAAGAAGCGTATCAGAAGATCCAGCAAACGCTGTCCTCCCTGACCGTCATGAAGCCTCCTATGCAAGGGAGACCACTATGTATTTACACAGCCTTTAGTGATACTGCCATTGGAGCCCTCCTCGCTCAAGAAGACGACGAAAGGCATTGAATATCCCATATACTACTTCAGTCGAGCGTTAATAGACGCTGAACTCAGATATCCCAAGGCGGAAAAGGCGTGTTTAACATTAATTTATTCCATCCAGAAGTTCGAGCACTACCTCCTCTCCAACAAGGTGGTGTTAATATCCAAATCGACCACTCGCAAAGTTTCTCCTCTCGAAACCCGCCCTGATAGGGATGCCGGCTAAATGGCTCCTACAGCTATCAGAGTTCGACATAATGTGCGCTTCCCCAAGGGCCATAAAAGGACAGGCTGTTGCAGACTTGTTAGCAGCATTCCCAGGAGAAAACACCGCGGAGTTACGAGAAGATCTCCGGGAGACCTTCCGGATATCTTCTTAGTCAAAGAAAAGGCATGGCTGGTTGTTCTTGACGGCTCTTCCACCCCCAAAGCACTAATACCGGAGGAGCGGGTGTGGTACTAGTATCTCTATTTGGAGAATTTTTCTCGCACTCTTTCAAGCTAGACTTTCCATGCACCAATAACTCAGCTGAATACGAAGCCTTCCTCATAGGGCTATCACTAGCTAAACAAGCCGGGGCCACGCGTTTGGAGATAAGAGGAGATTCCAAATTACTCATCAACCAGGTAAACGGGATTTACGCATTGAAAGAACTGAAACTAGAACCATACATGGCTGAGGCACAAAAACTACTAAATTATTTCGCCGATGCAACCATCACACACGTCGGCCGTAGCAGTAACAAGCATGCTGACTGCCTAGTTTCACTAGCATCAAAGCTACGGTTCGAAGGATCCGAGGAAACCCTGACAGTAAAACGGCGAACCATAGCTTCAACATGGATTTCACAACCTGAGAAAGCCGAAGACGATGACTGGAGAACTCCTATCATTCAAGAACTCAACAACTCACTTTTCCAAGGGAAGGTCGATCTCAAGACTTTGCGGAATTTCTTTATGCTTCAGGATGTCTTGTATCATCGAAACCCAGACAGCTCTCTGCCAAGGTGTCTTGGAAAAGATGAAGCACAACAACAACTTGAACATGTCCATGCCGGAGTCTATGGAATAACATCAGTAAGTACCCTCTACCGTCGTTTGCAACGACTTGGATACTATTGCCCGGAGATGGAAGCCCAATCTCGATTACTCCAGAAGGCGTGTCCCAATTGCCAGGCACCCCATGTCAGACAGAAGTCCTCAACATCAGTCACACCGGGGAATGACAGGATCCGTACATCGGCTTCCTTCGCGACGGCATCCTCCCTACTGACAAAGAGGATGCGTCCAAGCTAAAACAAAAGTCCAAAAGATTCGTGTTCCATGATGGGGTTTTATATCGCAAGAGTTTCGGAGGAAGTCTACTGCGGTGTTTAGGCGATACAGAAATCCCAGTTATGTTAAGAGAAATGCACGAAGGCGAATACCAAGGAAACAGAAACTGTTCTCGCAGATACACGAGAAGTACTACGGTCGACCATGGAAGACGACGCGGCTACTTTCGTTCATAAATGCCGAGAATGCCGATTCACGGAAACCTCATTCACGCGCCGCCAACACCCCTGCACTCGATAAGTAGCCCGTGGCCCTTTTATAGCTTGGGGACTTGACATCATTGGGAAGATCAACCCGCCATCCTCCAAACAAAGATGAATACATAATAACCACGACCGAATACTTTACCAAGTGGGTTGAAGCTGTCCCGCTGAAAGGAACCACTTTGGAGCCACGATCGCGGCGTTCCTCAAGGAGCACATCATCTGCCGTTTTGGCGTACCTAAACACGTCATCACCGACAACGGCACACCTTTTGCTAACAAGCAAGTACGGGAACTACTTGAGAGGTACGACATTAAACAAGTCTTATCTACCATCTACTACCCCCAGGGAAATGGGCAAGCCGAAAGTACCAACAAGACTCTGATCCGAATCCTCAGCCGAACAGTACACGATAATCACAGGACCTGGCACGAGCAATTGCCAATGGCTCTCTGGGCATACAGAGCATCTCCTAGAAGCTCCACCGGCATGTCTCCCTACTCCCTCGTCTACGGTGCAGACGCGATCCTCCCAGAAGAAATCAAGATCCCGTCTGCCAGAATCTCCGCAGCGAGTGGACCTCAGTGGAATGAAGCCGAAACACTCAATGCCAGAATCGCGGAGCTAGATACTATGGAATCCAAAAGATCCCGGGCGGAGGAACATGCACAAGCATACAGAAACAGGATTTCCAGGGCGTACAACGGCCATGTAAAATCCAGGGTTTTTAAGGAAGGAGATCTGGTGCTAAAAACCGCCAAACACATCCATCAAGATGCATCGGCACCGAAGTTTTCTCCCAAATGGGAAGGGCCGTACATAATCACTAAAGCGTATGATAGTGGTTACTTCAAGATTATCTAAGAAGATGGGGGAAAGCTGGAGGCAGTCATCAACGAAAAGTGGCTTAAGGCATACTACGCCTAGTCATTTCCTTGCAACATGCTACATCAAAAAATGTGAACGTCCAGACACCCTCTCTGCTTTTACTTTTTTTTCTTGGCAATTATCAAATTTCAATACAATCCAACAGATTAATAGAATTTCTTTATTTCTTCAACAAAAAAAAAAAAAAAAAAAAGAGGAGCCTTCAAATCTCGTGATACAAGTCAGAAAATCCCATCTAGTAAATTATAATCCCTACAAAATATCATCTTCAATCGACCGTGATATCTTTCAGTCCTACTCTTCAAGTCTCGAATTAATTCTTCAATCCTCTGAGACTCCAAGGCCAAAGCTTTCTCCTCTTCCAGCATGGTTTTTGTGGCAGGGATCGCATCAGCAAGAATATCGGCTCTGTCGACTTTCAAAATATTGAGACGATGCCGCAACCAACTGATATTAAACTCCAAGGATTCACAGGTGGACACCATATTCTCCCATCTTTGAATGGCTGACTCTGCAGCAACACGGATGGACATATTCTCCATCTCGGCAATCATTGGCAAAAGACAGTTCACTATGGAAACCAAGGTGGACGAACATCACTTCACTACGCTCCTGGTAGCGATATGGTCATATGTCTTCCATATCCTCGTATAAAGGACCACACATTCTTTCCGCACCAGGAAACCGCTAACATTCCGATAATTTGAGGAAAGACATCACATACGGGTCCCAAACGACAAACCTGCATAGGGGTATTCATGACAACAGAGCCCTAAATCAACGTTCTCCAAGTCTGCAGCAGTCAACAAGGTTGAATTTCAAGGGAGGGGAACGACTAGGTCATCCTCGTCGATAACAGTAACACATGCTCCAACGGGATATCTCTGCACAAAAGGGAAATTTTCCATTCACCAAACAAGCGATAAAGCGCACGTTAGTCCACCAAAGAAGAAGAAAACATACCGGTATGATTTTCTTAACCCGAATAACCTTTGTTGGGATGCTCCTGCAAGAATCAGATCTCGCGCCTTCACCTAGAGAATCTGGCTGGTTAGAAGATGATTCATCTCTGTGCGACATGACAAAGAGAGAAACTCGACAAGAAGAACCCCTTTATCAAACAAGGGAGACGATACAATTATGTTGGGTATGAATACGGAACCTTAAAAAAGGAAAGGAAGCAATAAGGAACGTAACGCTTCCAGACTTTAGCATGAATAATGCCCTGATTGAAGCTGCGCATGAAGGAAGGCAAAATAAGAAAACTTTGCTATATGTAGAAACGCCTAATCCCTCCTTGTTTGCACCGATCCCATCAAGCTCGCGCCAGTTTCCAATCGCCCAAGTCACGCCAGCAAGCACGCTCAGCTTCCCCACCTTGCGCCGGTCCCGCCAACTAGTACGCTCAGTTCCCCGACTCGCGTCAATTTCTCGATGCCGCCCAGCTTCCTGTCTCTCAATGATGCTGACTTCCCAATTGTGCCAGCCTCCCGATTTGTGCAAAACTGCCAGAAGCAAGGATTCCAACTCCTATTTATAAAAAGGTCAGACGAGCCTCCTCAATTCTCTTTACAGTTTGCTGTTGATAGTTTGTCACCATCTTATGCTTACCTCGCAACAAAGCTCCTGTTCCGAGCTAAGCGTGGGACTTAATGTTGATGGTGGTTTTTAAACAAAGGGTAAAATCGTAAAACCCCAAATAACCTAATGTCACTAGTGACAAATTTATTAGGATATTTAATGCATGTAGTCAGTAATTAATAGGGGGTATTTTTTTCAAATTAGGGTTACAACGAACAAAACCCTAATTCCCCTCCGTGCCAATGGCAAATAATGCCAGCTACACCTAGCCCAAGCTAGCCGCACCTCTGTGCCAATGGCAAATCATGCCAGCCACACCAAAAAGCGCCAAAGCATGCCAACCATGCTGGCCGCACCTCTGTGCCAATGACAAATCATGTCAGCCACACCTAGCCCAAGCTAGCCGCGCCATGCCAAATGCACTATGCCTTGACCCTAGCTACGCTAATCACACCACGCCAAGCCAAACACACTTACCTTGGCCCTAGCCGCACCTCTGTGCCAATGGAAAATCATGCCAGCCACACCAAACGTGCCAAAGCATGCCAACCATGCTAGCCGCACCTCCGTGCCAATGGCAAATCATGCCAGCCACACCTAGCCCAAGCTAGCCGCACCTCTGTGCCAACGACAAATCATGCCAGCCACACCAAACGCGCCAAAGCATGCCAACCATGCTAGCCGCACCTCCGTGCCAATGGCAAATCATGCCGACCACATTTAGCCCGGGCTAGCCACGCCATTCCAAACGCACTCGCTTGGCCCTAGCTACGCTAGTCACGTCACGCCAAGCCAAGCACTCGCCTTGGCCCTAGCCACGCCATGCCAAAATGGCGCCCGCGCCTAGGCTTGCAAACCATGCAACCTAGGCCAAATCGCCACCATGCCATTGGCACATGCCAACACGCTCACCGGTAGCTTTTCCTACCAGACGCGACCCAAATTGGCCACGCATGCCATTGGCACATGCCAACGCGCCGCCGGTATTTTTCTCTTCCGTGTCATGGACCTAATGGCCGAGCATGCCATTGGCACATGCCAACACGCTCGCTGGTAGCTTTTCCTACCAAGACGAGACCCAAATTGGCCATGCATGCCATTGGCACATGCCAACACGCTCGCTGGTAGCTTTTCTTACCAGGCCATGGCCCTAATGGCCGAGCATGCCATTGGCACATGCCAACACGCTCGCCGGGTAGCTTTTCTTACTGTGCCATGGCCCTAATGGCCGAGCATGCCATTGGCACATGCCAACACGCATCGCTGGTAGCTTTTCCTACCAGGGCGCAACCCAAATTGGCCACGCATTCCATTGGCACATGCCAACACGCATCGCTTGTAGCTTTTCCTACCAGGGCGCAACCCAAGTTGGCCACGCATGCCATTGGCACATGCCAACACGCATCGCTGGTAGCTTTTCCTACCAGTGGCGCAACCCAAGTTGGCCACGCATGCCATTGGCACATGCCAACACGCTCGCTGGTAGCTTTTCTTACCAGGCCATGGCCCTAATGGCCGAGCATGCCATTGGCACATGCCAACACGCATCGCTGGTAGCTTTTCCTACCAGGGCGCAACCCAAGTTGGCCACGCATGCCATTGGAAAATGCCAACACGCACGCTGGTAGTTTTTCCTACCAAGACGCGACCCAAATTGGCCACGCATACCATTGGCACATGCCAACACGCTCGCTGGTAGCTTTTCTTACCAGGCCATAGCCCTAATGGCCGAGCATGCCGTTGGCACATGCCAACATGCTCGCTTGTATCTTTTCCTACCAAGACGCGAACCAAATTGGCCACGCATGCCATTGGCACATGCCAACACGCTCGATGGTAGTTTTTCTTACCAGGCCATGGCCCTAATGGCCGAGCATGCCATTGGCACATGCCAACACGCATCGCGTGTATCTTTTCTTACCAGGCCACGGCCCTAATGGCCGAACACGCCATTGGCACTTGCCACACACGTCACTAGCAGGCATTGCCACTTACACTCAACGTACAACCTACCACCAAGGCATTCCGCACATGCCACACACGCCACTAGCAGCTCCGGCATTGCCACTTGCACTCAAGGTGCAACCCGCAACAAAGGCATTCCGCACATGCCAATGGCACATGCCACACGCGCCACTAGCAACGCCTCTTTCACTCAAGGTGCAACCAACACTTGAGATATCAACACAAACTGGGGGATGCTTTCTAAGGTTTTGGTTTGGCGGTCACAGCATGCAGCGTACACTACGCTCACATTAAGAAAGCGTGAAAAGGAATAAAGCGGTCAAATAAATGAGGAAATAATGGTGAAAACGTTTTCACCCATTAACACCATGCGGTTACCACCTCCTCCCATTATTTCACCCTTTACTCTCTTCCTTCATGAGGCCAGGGTACGTTTCAATCTCGACTTGTATAAATAGGTCTTACCTATTTCCACCAGACAACAAGTCTCGGTCAGGAGAAAAATACTACACTCTCAGAAAAGGCAACTTTGCAAGCTCTCCAAAAAGCTTTCATCTCTTGCTAGCTTCCTAAGCTTTCACTTTCTCGATACAAGTCGAGATACTAATCTCCCGTAACTATTCTGGTCTCAACACCTTTCTTTGCTTCCCTCCCAAATCAACCATTCTCCTCCACTTTGTGACCGAAGCAAGTCCGGAACGGCCATTTCTTGGTTTAGGCCGGACTTGTACAGATTGATCTCTCGAATCTATAAAGTGCTCACGTGCAAAGACATTTGTTTAGGTTTTAAACCAGTTTCTCACTCACCTACCAAATTTATTGAAATCGGCGGAAATGATTTTCACCTATAAACAATAGGATATAGTCATATACATAAGGGATATAAATGTTATGATCATGTATCCAGGAAAGTTCATATTTCAAGAAATGTAGTATTTTCAGAACATGAATTCTTTTACTCAAAAAATTCTATTACTTCTACACCTTCTTCTACTGATAATACTGATCTTGTTTTATCTCCTATCCTTCATGATTCACTTACAAATACTCCATCTGTTACTCCTTCTAGTCCAATTGTGACAAGATCTATGAGAGGTATTGTCAAACCAAAAGTTTGTCAGGATCATGTTATGCATTGTTCTATCAGACATCCTATTCTTGTTGCTTTTTCTTATTTGTTAACTATTCCACCTGAGCCAAAAACATTTAAAAGTGCAATGAAAAATCATAAATGGCAAGTCTCCATGAAGGAAGAACATACAACTTTAAAGGATAATGATACTTGGGACTTAGTTAAACCTGAGCCTTATATGAATATTTTGGGATGCAAATGGGTGTATAAAATTAAACTTAAGCCAGATGGTACAGTGGATAGGTTTAAATCAAGACTAGTTGCACTAGGATATAATCAACAAGTGGTGTTGATTATAGTGAAACCTTTAGTCCTGTGGTAAAATCAACTACAGTAAGAATTGTTTTGGTCTTAGCTGTTACAAATAATTGGAAAATACAACAATTAGATGTATCTAATGCATTTTTGCATGGTTACTTAACTGAAGATGTTTTTGTGGTTCAACCACAAGGTTTTGTGGATCCAGAGTTTCCTAATCATGTGTGTAAACTTAAAAAGAGTCTATATGGGCTTAATCAAGCTCCTAGAGCCTGGTTTGAGAGGTTTAGCACCTTTTTACTTCAGTTTGGCTTCACCAGATCAGTTTGTGATTACTCCATGTTCATTTATACTTCTTCTTCTGAAATGATGATCCTTCTATTATATGTGAATGATATAATACTTACTGGAAATTCTGATATTCTTATGCTAAAGTTAATTCAAGCTTTAAGTAAAGAGTTTGCTATGAAGCAGTTAGGAAATCTGAGCTATTTCTTGGGTATTGAAGCTCAAAGAAATGAAGACTTTTTAGTTTTAACACAAAAGAAATATACTTTGGAGCTTCTTACAAAAGCAAATATGCTTGAGTGTAAACCTTGTGACACCCCTGTTGTTAAAGAATCTAGAGCTTCTATCCATGATGGTGTTTTGTTAGAAAATCCAGCTGAATACAGAACATTAGTTGGTAGTTTGCAGTATTTAACAATGACTAGGCCAAATATTGCTTTTGGGGTTAATTATGTGTCACAGTTCATGCATGCTCCCACTGACATTCATTTTTTGTTAGTGAAAAGAATTTTAAGGTATCTCAAGGGCACTATTGGTCTTGGTCTTACTCTGAGAAAAGGTGATATTTCTTCTGTGAAGGCTTATACTGATTCTGACTGGGCTGGCTTTCCAGATACAAGAAGATCCACACCTGGTTATGTAGTTTTTATGGGCAGTTTTCTGATTTGTTGGTCTAGCAAGAAGCAACCCACTGTTTCTAGGTCTTCTACTGAGGCAGAATATAAATATTTATCTGTAGCTGCTTCTGAGTTAGAATGGCTCTCAAATGTTTTTAAGGAATTAAGTATTTCAGTTACTCTGCCAATGCAGATGTTTTGTGACAATACATCTGCAATTTGTTTAGCTTCTAATCCTGTGTTTCATGCCAGGGCAAAACACATAGAAGTTCAGTATCATGTGGTCAGAGATTTGGTACTCAAAGGCTTTATCAAATTGCATCATATTTCTTCTGAAAACCAGATTGCTGATTTGTTCACTAAAGGACTCTGTTCACCTATTTTTCTTTCATTACTTCATCAACTGTTGGGAGATACTTCAAGTGTTGCTGTTGAAGATCTTGAGTGTAAGCATTCTTCATGTCTTGCATGTGAAGAAGAACTCTCTGCTGACAATAACTCTGTGTTGTTCTCTGGTTTGGCTTTTCAGTAAAGATTGTACCTTGTTTTTGTGTATTTTCTTTTTCAAGTTTCTCCTGTGGCTGCCTGTATCAACTTGAGGGGGGCTGTTGAGAATTATGTTCTGTCAAGACAAGTCTTTGGTCAAGTCAGTTTGACTTGACTGTCTAGTCAAGGTTTTTAGCCATTGGTCAGAAAAGTCTTGTAATAATTAGTGTATTTAAGCTGCCTGAAAATATGCTTTTGCTGTAATTTTCTATTCTCATCAATACACAACTTTTTTCTAGTTTTCATCTGATATTTCTCAGTAGGAGCACATATGATTGGAAAATCATCCCACATGGAACGCCTCCGGTCTACTCATGACACCAAAGGTAAATTCCTACTCTCTTTCGATGGGTATCAAAAAAAGGACAGCAACAAAGGAATCAATGGAGGTTACGGGGCAATCTTGCGGTGTAGCAATGGTGCTCCTGTTGCTGGAGGTTCTACATGTTGGATCTCACCATATTATCATACTTTGGAGGGGCTCCTAAGTGGATTGGATCTCTCTACCACTTGGAACATTAAAAGACTCTTCTGCGCGTGCAATTCACATAGAGTTTTCGAGACAATCTGGGAGTGTTTTATTTTATTTTTTTTCCTGGGTAAAGATAATAATTCATTGAAAAAAGCTTACATGAAGTAAGCGAAGAACAAAGATCCCAAACACAGAGAAGGCACTGAGAAACTCAAGCCGAACTCATCCAAAAATGAGAAAAAACAACCCAGAAAAGCTTAAAACCCATTAAGCTACAAAGAATTGAGACCAATTCGCGGTAACATTTTCTAGAGAGATCCCTTTAAGAGGTTCTAAATTTCTACACCAATTATAAGCTTGAATCTTCACTTGATGCATCACTTGGTTTTCGCATAGTTGAAGATAACATCATTTTTGTTGTTCCAAATGGTCCAAGTGATTGCCGCCGGTAGAACTTGCCAAAGTACTTCACCAATTGGGGACAGATTTTTGATTCTCCAGCCCTTAATTATAATATCAATGCAATTCGGCATTACCCAATCAATCCTAGCAAAAGACATAAAGTATTGCCATACTTTTAACAATGATGAGGGTGGTTGTAGCCTCATCATTGTCTTCGGGGAATGATGAGGGTGGTTCCATTCTGGGAGTGTTTTATTGACAATGATGAGGGTGGTTGTAGCCGTCACCCTGATGATGGTACATTTGATTTGGTATGTCGTCTTTGTATGCAAAGGAGGCCGACCAAGGATGAACCCTTCGACCTTGTCCTTGATATCATGAGGAAAATAGTGAAAAGGGGACAATGCTATTATCGCAGCGGTGGTATGATTAACGCTTATGTAAAAGAATGGAACAAGCCAGCTGATTTCCTTGCTAAGTTGGTGCGCTGCCCTGGGGAGGAAGAAAAAAAATTGGCCAGAAGAGTTCCCCGAAGACATGTGGACTCTGGTTAATCATGTTGGAGAAACTATAAGATAGTCCCACATTGCTAACTCCTTAGCCTAGATATTAATATATAAGGTGGTGAGCCACTCCACTCAATGCCAATTGGTTTTGAGTTGGAAGCCCACACACTTCTAACATGGTATCAGAGCTAGGCCCGTATGAGAGTGGAATGAGAAGTAGACCCAATGGGCGCCCGTCCACCCGTACAGAGGTCCACGTTGTAGTGGCTTAATCTCCGCCCTACACGTGGAGGGGGAGCATGTTGGAGAAACTATAAGATAGTCTCACATTGCTAACTCCTTAGCCTAGATCTTAATATATAAGGTGGTGAGCCACTCCACTCAATGCCAATTGGTTTTGAGTTGGAAGCCCACACACAAATCCCTTATATTTACTAGTTGTATGTTTCGCATAAATAGCTAGCTTCAATTAACATTGAGAAGAATGGAGTTTTGAATAAATTAGCAGCATGTGTGTTACTATAAGTTTTATTTTGTCCAGCTTGACTTGTTATTGACTTGTAAATTTCTGATGGGCATCTGATTGTAGGATTTCTGCTGAAGAAAAGTACTAAAACTAATAGCTGCACTTCATTCTTCAATTGAATATCGGGAATCATCGGTACAGATCATTTGGTCAGTTGCACATTAATTATCAGCTTCTAGCTAGAATTGGTTTCGTATACAGAAGAATGACTGTGAGACCAATATTCTTTGACAAGTTGCCCAAACAGCGATCCTTCTTCCTTCATTAACTTTAAGGGTTCATCATACTCTATAACTTTTCCTGTAGAATGACATAATAAATTAGTAGTTAATTAAACCACAAACTTTTTTTATTATTTTTTATTTGTTTTTGGTATAATACATACCATCACTAATGGCAAGCACCAGTGTACAAACGAAAGTTTTTTTTTTTTTGTATAATACAGTGAGGGAACACATACCATCACTAATGGCGAGCACCAATGTACTGTCCATCACGGTAGGGATTCTATGAGCAACTGTGATGACTGTACATTTTGCGAATTCTGTTCGTATTATTTTCTGTATAATGCAATCTGTTGCATTGTCAATTGAAGCTGTAGCTTCATCAAGCACCAAAATCTGACTTTTCCTTAACAAAGCTCGGCCTAAACAGAATAGTTGCCTCTGTCCCATGCTCCAGTTAGCGCCATCTTGTGCAACTGTGTAAAAATCGTTTTTTTTTTTTTTTTTTTGATCGATCAAAGAGAATAGATTAAAATGCACACAAGCCGTGTACGGGCGAATACATAACACAAAGAGCTAGAGAGCCCCAAAAACGAAAAACCCAAGTAAAGAACAATCTAGGAAAACAAAGAGTGTCAACATAAGAAGACACAACTTGTGAGACCTAAAAACAAAGAGCAACTTGCATAGGCAAAGAGGACCACTGCCTTAGCAGACTCGTCAAGATCTTCTATAATTAAACCATCGTGGTTTTTCGTGAGATCGCTAAACATTTTTCAAGATATATTTTTTGAAATCGTATACATATATTTTTTCAAGACTCACATTATGAATGAAAACAATAATTCTGAAAGCTTCAATTCTTACCTAGACTTTCCAGACCCTCGCCTTTATTTTGCACAGCCTCAAGAAGTTGACATTTACCCACAACCTTCACGGGTACAACCGAAGAACAAGGGTCAGTATATGTACGGGCAACTTTCTTTTACAAGTAGTTACAAAATGCGGAATTACAGTACCTCCCAAATTTCATGGTCCGTGTATTGGTCTAAGGGATCCATATTGTATCTCACAGTCCCACTAAAAAGAGTAGGTTCTTGAGGTATGATGCCTAAGCGTGATCTCAGGTCGCTTAGTCCGATATTGGAGATGTCGACGCCATCTATGATGATTTTCCCCCCTACTGGCTCTACCAAGCGAAACAATGCTCCTATTAGTGTTGTTTTTCCGCTGCCGGTCCTGCCAACAATCCCAATCTTGTGCCCTCGTTCAAATGTGCAGGTAATCCCTTGAAGAACAAGCGGGGTATCGGCCCTGTATCTTATCTGCTCATGGGCATAGAGTTAAATTCGTACTGACATTCTAATAAAGCCTAAAGCTGCAAATTTAGAGATAGGTAATATATATACCTTCAACTCGCGAATCTCCACTCTCCCTGCAGTAGGCCAATTGGGTTCCGGCCGATTCCCTTTTATGATTTGTGAGGCTTCACTAGGAATGTTCACGTATTGGTTTAGTCGTTCAACGGAAATAATGTCATTAGCTAGTGTACACTGATTTTTGACGGAAGTACTAAGGGACATGCTCAATGAGAGACCATAAGACAGTGCCATTCCAACAAAACCTGCCACATAATGGTATCAGTCAAAGTACAGCAAAATTAATTGCTAATGGCAAAAACCGGTTATGGTTTAATTGTTGTGCTAGGTGAAGATTGATAGGGATCAATATTAAAAATGCAAACTGGCATAACCGTACCCGAACTAAAGGTTCCCTGGGGAAGCAACACCATCACAAGTGCTGAGCAAGAAAGAACAGTCGCACTTAGAGTTTCCAGGCGTTGTAAAAGCCACAGATTTGTGGAGAAAATGTGAAATGAAGGACTAGCATTTTTGTCGATGAGACTGAGACTCTCCACAAAGAATCTGTCTTCCTCATCGAAAGCTCTAATAGTCATCGCTCCTGCTATGGATTCCCCAAGTTGGTTTGCCACCGACGACTTGGTTGTCCCATTAATCCGCACCAATTCATTTGCAGAAGCTGAGTAGTACCTCTGTCAGTCAGTAAAAATGTGCATTGCATTAAGTTAATTCTCTGTCTTAAATTTCTTTGAGGCCTGTCCGGAATAAACAAACCAAGTCTTTACCTGCAAGTACATCACCAAGCATACCATGGGTAGGGTGACAAACAAAACTTGCCAGGTAATAACAGCCATTACCCCAAGACTCGTATAAGTATTCAGGGTACTCGCGACTGCTAATACTAAACTGAATGGAACATCAAGATCCACAGTAGATGAATCAGAAGAAACATCAATTAGCGACGTGTCATAGTTGTCAGTAAAAAAGTTTTAGAATGTACTTACTCGACTCAATATCCTTCCCAACGGTGTAGACTCGTAAAAAGCTACGGGTGCATGAAAAAGAGATTTCAATAGCTTAGAAAACAATGACTTGGATGAATGGATACCCAGAGCAACTGTAGAAAGAGATCTAACAAGCAACCAAAATATAGAGCTAAACCCGATCAGCAAGTATATTTCAATCAGTCGCAGTTTGCTGATTTGAGGGTTCTGAACATTGGCAGCCATCCAAGAATTCTGAAGAATTTGGCTAGCAACAAACATAAGTTGGGAGACAGTTGCCAAAGAAAAGTAAAACAAGCCTTTGCCTTGATTTAGATATTGCAGGTAAGGCTTCAAATTCAAACAACTGTTTCCGGATTCTCGCTCTTCTTGCTTAATCAGCTGATTCTCAACTGCAGCAACTGGTGCCACGGTCTCTTTAGCAAGCCGAACGCATGTTTCGCGAGAACTCACCTTAGCAGGTAACTTGTCAGAGTTGACTACCGTATCTTTGTGTGCATTGACAAGGTCGGAAAAATCTTGGCTAGAACTCATTAGCACATCAAAAGAAGCTGCATGTTGGATTTTCCCACGTGACATCAACTGTAGGAGAAACCAAAAAACAAGTTCTAATTGAACCAAAGAGTAGCATTGCAAAAGATATAACAATTATGCTGCAAGCTTACCAAAACAGAATCAAATGCAGGAAGGAAGTCGACTTGGTGAGTCACAAGTAATACTGTCTTTTCTGATAGAGCTCCAATTACATATTCCTGCACGATACAGATTAGCTACCATCTTCATCAATGCTACATGTACGGAAATATAGAGATTTCAGTAAGTGAAGAAATGAAAGTTCACATTAAATAGGCTTGTAGCAGTAAGTGGGTCAACTGCGCTGAATGGATCATCAAGGAGATAAATATCAGCGTCTTGATAGAGTGCACGAGCGAGTTGAATACGCTGCTTTTGGCCGCCACTAAGATTAATTCCTCTTTCCCCAATTTCAGTTAGATCACCATAAGGTAGCATCTCAAGGTCCTTTACCAGGGAACACTTTTCCAGTGTCTCTTGGTATTTTAGCTCATCCATTGCGCGACCAAACAGTATATTCTGTTGTATACTTCCTGACTGGATCCATGCAGTCTGGGAGACATATGTAAGTTTTCCATGAACTTGAATCTGTAGAATATAAGGGGGGGAGGGGGGGGGGAAAGTCAGTACTTCAGATGACGTGCATGTTTATGATTTAAGAAGGGAAAATGCACTTACCGAGCCTTCAACCTCTGGTACCTCACCGAGAACTGCGGCTAGGAGGGTTGATTTACCTGCACCCACCTCTCCACAGATTGCCACTTTCTCACCAGGTTTGACCTCCGATGTCAAGGTAGGCTTTGATGGATTCTCTTCCCACGAAAATGTAGCCGACTTCACATGTACGGCATGGTTATAATTTTGTGGCTTTTCTTTTCTAGCATGGCTGATATCTCCACTACTCAGCAATTCCGGTTCAGCAAGAAACTTTGCAATCCGTTGTAACGCAACCTTTGCATGAATTACTGCTCCAATAACCTGAGGGATTGATCTAATAGGAGTTTGAATGATGCGTAGAGTTGCTATGAATGTGAAAACAGTAGTAGCACTGAGAGGAACTTGAAGAAAGTAACAAGCTCCGAAAGTTGCAGACGAGACTAATACTGGAGCTGACCAAAAGAAAAATCCGTCGTAGGCCTTGTGAAACTGCACATCTGACAACCACTTGTATTCTACTTTCCTCAGACGTTCAATAACAGTCTTGAAATGTGTCTCCCAAGCATATAGCTTCAACACCTTCATGTTCAAGACTGCTTCTGTCATTGCCTTGAGCCTCCTATCCTGAGCGCTTGCAAGCTTAGTCTGAAACCTAAGCTGTAATTTGGCCAAGGGACCATTGCATAACACGGTGAGTATTATAATGATCAAAGCTGCAAGTGTTGCAATCCCCACAGTACGGGCAAGAATTAATAATCCAAGGCACGTCTGGAGGACCGTTGTCCATGTCTGATGCAGCAGGTTAGAGAATTCACCTACTCTATGAGCATCTACCGTCACATAATTTATTATCTGCCCGGCTGAATGTCTAGCCTTAGCAGCATTAGAAAGCCTTAGTTGCTTCCGGTAAATAGCTGCTGTGAGCAAAGACTTGAGTCTGACTCCCATTAAACCGCTCTGAAAGTACCACTGCCTCATCGATAGCGACTCTAACATTTTAATCAAAAACAATGCTATAACCAGTACAAAACCTTCATGTTTAAAGGTTCCCTCTCCTTCTGTAATCTTAATGAAGGCACCGACAAACAGGGGACCGGTCGAAAGAGTGAGTACCTTGAGAAGCGCTAAGAAGCCGGATATGAGAATTTCTTTCCAGTAGCATGAAGCAATTGCCGTAAAAGTGATGGTTTGGTTTGCTGTTTTTGTTTCTTGAATTGATCCATGAACAACAAATAACATGTTTCTGCTCTATCATCCTTTGGCAACATGGGTATATCATCATCTTCAAGTTTCATTTTCTTCTTAGCTTTCTTCATTAATGGATTTAACCACCAAAAATGCATTCTACTCAGCAATCCAGCATTGGCAAAAGGAGTAATGATCTCATTCTCAAGATTATCAGTCTTAGTCATCTGGTGGTACCACTAGCAACAAAATGAGACGAAATTAAAAGAGAATCAATGCTCAATGCTGTATTGAAACTAAAACGTGCCAGTGAGACTATATACTATCTGAGCTTTTGTCTGCCTTAATTGTTTCCAGCGACGGATCCAGGAATTTATGTTTGGGTGGGCTAATTTTTTTTTTTTCTCGAACTCTCAACTTAATTTATCTCAACTGCAAGAATGACAACTGCGGAAATATACTTAAAGTTGAGTATGGGTATGCCACACGATCTCTTTTCCTTGGAGCATAAAGCTTTGAATCAAATTTTTTCACCTTGTAACTAATATTAGGGAGGAATAATTTGCGTATCGAAAATAATAATCCTGATTTATTTAGCAGCCGAAGAACGCCCAATTTTTTTCTAGTTTTAAAGGTTATTATAGGGATGCAAAAATATTTGGAGTTTGTACACATACGCATAATAAGTCATGATCACATATTGTATTTTTGTCTCATGAATACACTGCATTCTTAGATTATACATAGATATACATAAAATTGTAGTCACTTCGTAGAAGAAAAATGAATTTTTGGACAAACACTTGCTTTTTTTCTTTTTCTAAAGGTGGACAAACGCTTGATTAGTTAAGGACAAGACACCCCAATTTGACAAATTGTTTTATTTTATCAAACTGACACGTAACAGGTGAGCCCATTCAATACCTGATTTTAAGAAACATCATGAATACTTGTTTTTCCCTATAGCCTTTGACGGTTTAGATGCTATTCAAAAATTAATCCATGCAGATGTGGTTACAAAATCTCCGATTTCTTCCACGTTAATCATATCTTAACAATTAATGGGCTAATTAAAATTTACACCTGGGCTAAATTTTACAAATGTTAAAAATTACACTAACAAAACATCTTTTTAAAAATTTTGGGGTGGGCTTCAGTCTGGGTAAGCCATCCCCTAATACCGTCCCTGATTGCTTCAGGATCAACCGCATTTCATACGTACTCCCTCCATTTCTGAAAAAAATTTGTTATTTGCTACTTTTTCAATTTGGTATATTTTTAGACTAAAATAAAACATATATATATATATATCCACCAGTAATTATTTTATTTTTTTAGTTGTGCACGTTTTGATGCATGTATTCTTTTTTATAAAAAAAACAATATCAATTACTATCGACTGCAACAAAAAGATTATGTTTCAGACAGTACAAGATCGCCTCATTACTGTACTTCAGATCTGCAAATCCTGCCCGAAAGTATCAAATCTCAAATCTGAGGTTTGATTTGATGATCTGTAGATTTGGTTTGATAGTATTTTGCACCAAATTAAGTTTGAAAATAGGAGAAGTCTGTGTGTTGTGACCGTAGTTGATGCCATGTTGCTGACAACCGATGGATAGTAAATGTGGTGGAGATTCATATTCCGAAATTAAATAATAAACGAAATCCTGAAGGGGAATCAAAAAGATTTGCGGATTTAAAACGTGCCCAGTTTTTTTGTTTTCTTAAGCAAGCTGCCCAGTTATGTTATGGCACTGCATCTCAACCTTCTCTGATTCCAATGAAAATATGGAATTAATATTTAAAAATCTCCCGCCACTCCACATATTTTGTCCATCTGTAGAGGCTTAGTATTTCGCTTTAACAAATCTTACTGGAAAGCTACAACGTGTGCATTGTCGTATAGAATAGATCCATATATATTTTTTCATAAATTACAATTATTAATTAGATGCACATATTATATTCATCGACTGCAACAAAAAGATTATGTTTGTTAAAAAATTACTAGTTTTGGTTGTGACGAACAGAAAATAAAAATGGTGGTCAGATAGTATGAAATCGCCTCGTTGATGTACTTCAGATCTGCAAATTAAATCGAGTCCGACAGTATAAAATCCGAGGTTTGATTTGCTGATCTGTAGATTTGGTTTGTATTAGTTCGAGGTGTAGTATTTTGCACCAAATTAAGTTTGAAAATAGGAGAAGTCTATGTGCTGTGACCGTAGTTGATGCCATGTTGCTGATGAAAACAGTTTAGCGATAACAAAAAAAAAAAAAAAAAAAAAAAAGCCCGAAGATAGTGTTTTTTTTTTTTTCTTTTTTTTTTTCAAAAATTTATTAATCATCATCAACAATAAGGAGTTTACAACTATTGGATGGAAGCCTGGCAACAAGCTGTGCTCCAATCCCTTTATTAAGAACCACACCTGTCCTATGAAAAAAAAAAATCTCCAATAGAAACGTTCTCATCATGACTAGCCATAACTTTTTTTTTTTTTTTTTTTTTTTTTTTTTTTTGAAATCAATGAAACAACCTAAAATAGGAAACCGATTTGTTTCTTGTTTTGGGGAAAACAAGACTTTTGGATTAAACCGTAAATATTGAGAGTAAATTGTAAATTATGATGGTTATTTTTGTGATTGAACCAACTAGTACTAGACTTGAAAGGGTAAGCTTAGACCTTAGAGCGTCCAAACTCCAAAGTCATACCGAACTAGGACTAAACGAAAATGATTTATATCCCGTGGGTTGTACCGTAACACACAAAGGGGTGGGACCCACACTAAACCCACCCCTGCAAATCCGCCGGGTCACTAGGTCTCCTCCTCCTTTTTTTCTTGCAGGACAACCCGCGGGTATCACTTCCGTTGTTATTATGTCTCAAAAAAAAAATTATTATTTTTATATCACCCAAAATTTATAAATTAACCCCATCAGCCTGCCCGATAAATTAATCCAATTTCGTTGGTCGTTCAAGCTATTTGTCCTCCAAGTTAGCTGTAAGCCGTTTCTTTGAATTCAAAAACATGTTTTTTGATGGAAAACTTACTCACTGATGAAGAGGATGTGTACATCAAGATTGGTGGAGTGTTAATTCTATGCCGATTGGATGGATTCTTACATCCATCGAATCCACACTTCGATCAAGTTTGACATATTTTGATAATGGCCAAAGAATTATGGGATGATTTGAAGCAACATTACTCTATTGGTAATGGACCAAGATTGATGCGATTACGTTCGGATTCTAGCAAGATGTCGATAAGATGGAAATATCAGACTAAAGATATTATGGACGTTTGAAAGCTCTCGGAAGAAATCAACGATCATGTTAAACCACCTTTGTGCAGTCTGTGGTAAGTGTGTACACTCTCTTATCACTAAATGGAGTAAGCAACGTGATGAAGAACGATACATCGTTTTTAATGGGTTTGGATGATGCAAAGTATATGGAATCTGTTAGATCTCATATTATTGCTCGTGATCCTCTTCCAAACTTGAGTCGTGTATATGCTCTTATTGTTCAAGAAGAAAGACATCAAACAATTACAAAACTCGTGATGTGCGTGCTGATGTTGTGGGTTTTGCGCGCAAACTCGTAAAAATATCAAAGGGATATGACAAGGGCGCAACTTGCAAGCACTGTGGAAAGACAGTCACGTGATTGAAAATTGTTTTCAATTTAAAGGGTACCCAGAATGGTGGGAATGAGGAGATTGGCATAGGACGTGGACGAGGAAGAGGACGCGGTCAACATGGAAAAAATATTGGTCGTGGAAAGTGGTCCCCAACCGTAGCTAATGTTGCACCGACAAATACCACCCGGGTGGTAGCTCAATTTCATCACAGATCGCCCGGGGTCTTGCTAATACCTTACTGATGCCCAATGGGAAGCCATTGTTGAATGTTTAAGAACCCGAACATTGATAGTTCGAAGGAGAAGTCGACAGAAGTGGATACTTGACACAGGGGCCTCAAGACATATGACCGAGGAGTAAAGAGTTTTTCTTAAAACATATCCAATTGGTTTTTCTTCAATAAAACTCCGAATGGTACATCCTCAGTTTCTTCATATGAAGGGAACTGTGGTGTTTGGAGACAACATGAGATTATATCGTGTTTTATACGTTCCCGATCTTCACCGCAACCTTATTTCGTTAGCATGCTTAATTAAAGATCTCAAATGTATTGTCACTTTGACCGATAAGTTGTGCGTGATACGGGAGACCGAACTTCGAGGACGCCGATTGGTGTGGGTGAGGAACGAGATGGGTACATATCTTCCTGATGGAGCGCAGATTATGGCAAATCGTGTTACAACCGGTGAAGATTATTATTTGTGGCATAGGCGTTTAGGTCATCCTTCTAATAAGATTATTTCCTTGCTTCCGGTATGAATAAAGCTGATTGTCGCCAGCTTAAAGAACCATGTGATATTTGTTTTAAGGCTAAACAAACTCGTACTAGTTTTTCTATTAGTGAGAATAAAGCAAATGATATCTTCGCTTTAGTTCATTGTGATGTATGGGGGCATATAGTACTTCGTCTTCTTCAGGTGCACATTATTTTCTTACTATTGTTGATGATTATTCACGATGTGTTTGGGTTTATTTAATGGTGCATAAAACGAGGTGGTGCGTAATTTTAAGAATTTTTGTGCTATGGCTAAGACTCAATTTGATAGACAAGTTAAGCAAGTTAGGAGTGATAATGGTACCGAATTTCGTCCATTAATTCCATTTTTTGTGAACAAGGGATCTAATTTCAAACTTCTTGTGTAGATACACCGCAACAAAACGGAAGAGTGGAACGTAAACATCGTCATATATTAAATGTGGGACGTGCTTTACGATTTCAGGCGAATTTACCTCTTCGTTTTTTGGGGTGAGTGCATTCTAAGTGCCGCTTATATTATTAATCGCACGCCTAGTACCTTGCTTAATGGAAAAACTCCATATGAATTGTTACATAAGAAGGCGCCTATTTATACTCATATTCGCGTATTTGGATGCTTATGCTATGCAAGTCTTGTTCCTCGTGATCGAAACAAGTTTAATCCACGTAGTCGACGTTGTGTATTTGTTGGGTATCCTTATGGAAAAAAGGGTTGGCGGTTATTCGATTTGGAAAGAAAAGTATTTTTTGTTTCTCGTGATGTGGTTTTCTTTGAGAATAGATTTCCTTATGCAGCAGCTTATTCGGTTGATACCACAGGAGGCTGTCAAGATGACAGGATGACAATTCATGATGACCAATCGATTTTTTATTGCCCCCATGGAACTGTGACGAGGGAGCATTAATCGTCGACGATTCTCCGCAGAAGACGGTGAGAATGATGTGATGCGGCAGACTTAACTGTAACCAGGCACTGACAAGATTGCAGACAGCATAGACACGCTTGCAGCAGACGTACTAGAAAGACCTGACAGGAACTCAGGGAACAGTGGACAGGATGTATTACGGTCTGTCAATGTAACTGACAGGGGAGACAAGACTGTCAGCGTTGACACAGCAAGCAGACGCAGAAACTCAAGGAGAAACAAAGGGAAACAGCTGGACAGGTCATTGTCTGCGGCAGACAAGACTACACAGACTGTCACACATGATATTTCAGAACCCGTTACTTCCAATTCATGTGATGATTCAAATACCAGGACAGGTGTCGCGTCCGAAATAGCTTCACCTGATGTTACAGAGAACTTGACAGATGGGGACAGTGATGACAGTTCTCGGATTTTAGAGGATTTACCAGCTACAGAAAGTCACCCGGTGAATAGTGATATTTCTGATTCAGGGGTTAGAAGAAGTGTTCGTTCCAAGGTTCCTAATACTCGACTCAGTGATTATGTATGTAACACTATTGGAAAAATAGACCCCACCTCCTCCACTCCTCACTCGCCAACATCCTCAGTACGCCTTATCCCATAACTAATTATGTCTCGTGTGATAAATTTTCCGCTAATCACACTCGGTTTTGGTGGTATTACTACCCTTAAGGAACCAACTAGCTATGCTCAAGTGTGAAACTTCCATGTTGGCGCTTTGCTATGTTTGAGGAAATTAGTGCTCTTGATAAAAATGGCACATTATCTATTACTTGATCTTCCGCTCAGAAAAAAGGCTATTGGTTGTAAGTGGGTTTACAAAATTAAATATAATTGATGGCGAAGGTTTAAAGGTATAAAGCTCGATTGGTCGTTCCGGGTAATAGATGAGGTTGAAGGGGTTGATTACCATGAAACCTTTGCTCCCGTAGCCAAAATGGTTTCGGGTTAGAACTTTTTTGATTGCAAAGAGGCTCAAGATTGGGAGTTACACCAAATGGATGTTCATAATGCCTTTCTACACGGGATCTTGATGAGGAAGTATATATGCAACTTCCTCCGTGCTATTCGACTACTTCTTCAGGCAAAGTATGTCGCCTTCATAAATCTTTGTATGGTCTTCGTCAAGCTCCACGTAATTGGTTTGCTAAACTTGCAAGTGCTCTTAAGGCCTTTGGATTTATACAGTCTTATGCTGATTACTCTCTATTTACTCTACGACGAGGTGAGAATTCCATCAATGTACTTGTTTATGTTGATGATTTGATTATTGTGGGAATAATTCCACGCTATTGCTACTTTTAAGACATACTTAAGTCGGTGTTTCATATGAAAAGATTTAGGTCCTCTCAAGTATTTTTTGGGCATTGAAATATCTCGAGGTACAGAAGGTTTATTTTTATCTCAACGAAAATATACCTTGGATATACTTTCTGAGACTGGACTTCTTGGAGCCAAACCAGCTGCTTCACCTATTGATCAACATCATCGATTAGCTCTAGATGATGGACCTTTGTATTCAGATTCATCTCAGTATCGCCGACTTATTGGCCGTTTGATTTATTTGACCATTACGCGTCCTGAGTTGTGTTATTCGGCACACGTATTGGCCTGGCCTTCATGCAATCTCCTCGGGTTGCACATTGGGAAGCCGCTCTTCGAGTTCTTCGTTATCTTAAGAGTCATCCGGTCAAGGGATTGTTTTACGTAAGGACAGATTTCTCTCCAACTTATTGCTTCGTGACTGTTTGGGGCCTCCGCCCGCTTAGTCGTCGTTCTCACTAGGCTATTTTATATTTTGGGAGGCTCGCCTATATCTTGGAAGACAAAGAAGCAACACACGTTGTCGCGTTCTTCTCCGAAGCTGAGTACCGTTCTATGGCTTATACTTGCAGTGAACTCACTTGGCTCAAGGCGTTATTGAAGTCTCTTGGTGTGTCCCACTCTCAGCCTATGCGTCTTTATTGTGACAGTCAATCCGCGCTTCATATTGCTGCTAATCCCGTTTTCCATGAGCGCACCAAACACATTGAGATTGATTGTCACTATGTACGTGATCACATTCAATCGGGTGCTATTACCACTTCTCATATTCGCACAACGGCTCAGCTTGCTGATATCTTCACCAAAGCGCTTGGACGTCCTCAGTTTGAGCTTCTTCTTCGCAAGTTGGGCATTCTTGTGTTTGAGTTGCCTTGATATTTCCTTTTTGGTCAGGCTCTGTTGAGGTCAACTTTTAGCAGACTTGATTTTAGAATAGCAAAGCGTCATCATTAATAATTTTCTCAAGTAACAGAAAACACCACCAGCTTCATTTTTTGCTTCTTTCTCATCATGAAAATATTTCCAGCCTCAGAACTGCACAAGAAGGCACTTGAATTCATAGAAGAAGTCACGGCCAATGCAGACCAAGTTCAGAATCAAGTCCTCTCTGAAATACTATCTCGCAGTGCCAATGTTGAGTACTTGCAGCGACACGGTCTAAACGGGCATACAGATCGCAAGACCTTCAAGAAAGTCATCCCCATCATCAATACCTACGACGATATCAAGCCTGATATCGATCGTATCATCGCTACCGGTTATGATTCTGCTAACTCATCATCAGCTACTATTTTATGCGGGCAACCTATTACCAAGTTTTTCTGTAGCTCCGGGACTTCATCTGGAGTCAGGAAACGAGTACCCGTGACAGAAGATGACACAAACAGGAGATGGTTCTTCCGCAGCCTAACGATGCCTGTGGTTAGCCAGTACATACCTGGTTTAGAGAAAGGGAAAGCAATGAACATAATGATTGTGAAGCCAGAAGTCAAGACTCCTGGAGGTCTATCTGTATCACCATCGACTACCGGATTCTACAACTGCAAACAGTTTAAGGATCAACTACTTCATAAAACTGATCCATACAACAACTACACCAGCCCTATCGAAACCATTCTCTGCGAGGACTCAAACCAGAGTATGTACTCTCAGTTGCTATGCGGGCTCTACCAAAATGACTTGGTTTTTCGTGTGGGAGCACCTTTCGGCTCAAGCTTCGCTCTGGTTATGAGCTACTTGCAGAAACACTGGCCTTATCTCTGCAGTGACATCAGAACCGGAAATGTAGACAGTACCCTTGTGAAAGATCCCGTTGTCCGCGGCGCTGTCAAGAAAATACTAGTTGAACCCAATCCTAGACTAGCAGACTTCATTGAAACCGAGTGTAAAAGGTCTCAGTTATCATCATCATGGGAAGGGATATTATCAAGGTTATGGCCCAATGCCAAGTACATCGAGACTGTTGTGACCGGGACCATGTCGCAGTATATTCCAACTATTGATTTTCTCAGCAATGGCCTCCCAATCGTTTGTACTAGGTATTCAACTTCAGAATGTTACATGGGTATAAACCTTAACCCTCTGTGCAGACCTGATGAAGTTTCCTACACGCTTATACCTACCATGGCATATTATGAGTTCTTGCCTGTGCGCAGCAACATCAATTACAATGCTCTACATGAGGCGCAACAAGAGCAAGAAGAATTGGTTGATCTCGTCAATGTTAAGCTCGGACAAGAATATGAGATCTTTATCACCACCTATACTGGTATGTACATATATATATATGTGGTATATTAAATTTGAATTGCAAGCATTTTCTTTTTTTTTTTTTTTTTAATCTCGTCCGCATTGATTACACGCCATTGCAGGTCTTTATCGGTACAGAGTTGGAGATGTGCTAAGAGTGTCAGGATTCAAAAACAGTGCTCCACAATTCAATTTCATATGCAGAAGTAACACTCTTTTGAGCATTGATGGTGATAAGACTAATGAAATGGAACTGCAAAATGCGATGAATAAGGCCGCAGACCATCTCAGGAAGCTCAATGTATCTCTTGTTGATTACACTAGTTATGCTGATACGTCAACTGTTCCGGGCCATTATGTACTCTACTGGGAACTTCAGCAGTGCAACAACAACAATGCTGCTATTACTAGTAAAATCGAGACCTCAGTTTCTTCGTCCGTGTTTGAGGAATGTTGTCTCATAATGGAAGAATCTCTTAGCTCTGTGTATCGAGGATGCCGTGTCTACAGCAAATCAATTGGACCCTTGGAGATAAAGATCGTTGATACAAGAACCTTTGGCAAGCTGTTGGATTATGCAGTCACTCAAGGTGCTGCAGTTAATCAGTATAAGACACCCAGAAGTGTGAAATTGGGTCCGATTACGAAACTCCTCAATCCCTGCGTTCTTGCAAATTACTTCAGTCCGAAATGCCCAAAATTTGTTCCAGGTACTTAACTGAGTACTATAGAGCGATCCAAGCTACCAAGAGGTCAGGGGTTCGAATTGGGCTTACATTGTCATGGGGGATTTTTCTTGTATATGGTGCTCAATTTCTACCTGCAGATCCAGATGGCATGTAATATTTTCTTTTTTTTTATTAATTCCCTTGCAGATTTTTTTTTTTTTGTTGTTGTTGTTGTTGAACAAAGAGGCCTTATATTACGTAGAAAGATTAGTTACATCGCGAGGGTAACAAGGCAGGTGGATTACACCACCATTGCCCACATAAACTATGTTTACGGGCAGCTTTAGCCAAAATCAATGAGACCCAAGTGGTATCATGACTAGTATAACCTAAATCAATGAGACCGAACTATTGAAAAATTGGTCTGACATAACTAGCATGATGTGGATGATTATGTTGAGACTATTAGTCCCACATTGTATGGGCAATCTAAGATCCTGCAGTATATAATCTCTTAGGGCCTCTCCACTCATTGCCAATTGGTTTTGAGTTGGATGCCCATATTCTAACATGGTATCAGAGCAGGCTATTTGTGTCGAGTCATGTGACCGTACCTTTACTCCACGTCACCTGATTCATTGTCTACGTGTTAGACCCAACGAGGCTACACGTGAAGGAGCGTGTTGACACTATTAGTCCCACATTGTATGAATCGTTTTTTGGGGACCATGGTTTTT
This sequence comes from Papaver armeniacum, assembly GCA_023531295.1. NCBI lineage: Eukaryota > Viridiplantae > Streptophyta > Magnoliopsida > Ranunculales > Papaveraceae > Papaver > Papaver armeniacum. The sequence goes on from JAJJWW010013618.1 coordinate 112,947, forward strand.
TTTTGGGGACCCTGATTTTTTAGTCACAAGTTCGGTTAGTTGCAAAAAACCTTTCCCAACCGAACAAAAGTTCGGTTGGTTGCAAAAAAAAAATCCCAACAAAATGTAAAGGACATGTCTAACAAAGCTCATATGTCTGAACACAAGCCATCCAAAGCTGGAAAAGGTGACAACAAAAAAAAAAACTCGAAGCATGGACCTAACAAGAAAGGTATGTTTCGTAAACCAGAGTCTGGCATTACTAAAATTAAAGGTCCTTGTTGGGTATGTGGAAATACTGGTCATATGGCAGTTCACTGTAGACAACGTAAGGATAAGAAGAATAATGTTAACTTGGTTGAGAAGAGCAAAGACGAGTTTTCTGCTGTGGTGTCTGAAGTTAACTTGGTGACCAATGTGATGGATTGGTGGGTAGACTCTGGAGCTATCAAGCATGTTTGTGGGAACAGAGACTTGTTCACCTCCTACCAGAGGGTAGGGGAAGGCGGGAAACTCTATATGGGTAACTCATCTGCATCAGAGGTTGCAGGAAAAGGAAAGGTCGGTATGAAGCTCACATATGGAAAGACTCTCACATTGAATGAAGTTCTTCATGTTCCAGACATCTGCAAAAATCTTGTTTCTTGTTCTGTTTTAGATGATAAGGGTTTTAAAGTTACAATCGAGTCTGGAAAACTTATAGTAACTAAGGGCAATGATTATGTGGGTAAGGGTTATAAGACTGGGGGTCTATATAAACTTAATGTAACCTGTCCTGAATTGAAATTGAATGATTCTTCTGCTTACATGTGTGTGTCATTGAACGTTTGGCATGGTAGACTTGGTCATGTAAACTATAAATCTATGCATAAACTGGCTAGCGTAAGTTGCATACCAAAATTCACTTTAGATAAAAATCATAAGTGTGAGATTTGCGTAGAATCTAAGCATGATAAGAAATCATTCACTAAGAATATCTAGAGAAACTCTAAACCCTTAGATTTAATCCACTTAGACCTAGTTGATATGAAGTCAGTTCAAACAAGAGGTGGTAAGAAATGGTTTATTACTTTTATAGATGATTGTACGAAGTACTGCCATGTTTACTTACTTAGAGGGAAGGATGATGCCTTAGAAGCCTTTAAGATATATAAACGTGAAGTAGAAAACCAATTAAATACTACCATTAAAACTATTAGGTCTGACCGTGGTGGTGAGTATGAAATTCCCGTAGGAGATTTCTGTGAAGAACATGGCATAATACATGAAACTACAATCCCTTATTCACCTCAATCCAATGGTGTAGCCGAACGTAAGAACCGTACCCTTAAGGATATGATGAATGGAATGTTGATTAGTTCAGGATTACCTTCGAATTTGTGGGGGGGGGGGCTATTCTCTCCGCCAATTACATCCTGAACAGAGTACCCTTTAAGGATGGGATAAAACTCCATACGAGTTATGGAAAGGTAGACAACCATCTTATGATTACTTTAAAGTGTGGGGGTGCTTGGAAAAGGTGGGAATCCCTCCTCCTAAGAAAAATAAGATAGGACCCAACCGTTGATTGTGTTTTTATAGGGTATTCTGAGTATTCTAGTGCTCATAGGTTTATGTTGTGAGTTCTGAAATTTCTGACATAGGGTTGAATACTATCATGGAATCTAGGGATGCTGAGTTTTTTGAGAATGTTTTTCCTTTGAAACGTGATTCTCGAAAGAGATGTTTAGATGATCCCCTAGATGTGCCTTTAACTAGTCAGTTATTACCTTTATAGGACGATGAACCAGAAGTAGAACCTAGAATAGGAAAAAGGGTTAGAACTGAGAAAACCTATCCTGGTTGCATTGCATACCTAGCCGAGTCTGATCCTCAGACTTATAGAGAAGCCATGACTTGTCCAGAAGCTCCTTGGTGGAAAGAAGCTTCCATTAATGAAATGGATTCCATTCGAGAAAACGGTACTTTTGAACTTGTAGATTTACCTCCAAGGTGTAAGACCATAGATTGTAAATGGATTTTCAAGAGAAAACGTAATATAAATGGAACTATTGAAAAATACAAGGCTAGGTTGGTAGCTAAATGCTACAGACAAATAGAAGGTATAGATTTCTTTAACACCTATTCACCGGTGAGTAGAATTAGCTCCATTAGGATGTTAATTGCTATAGCTTCTGTCCATAATCTAGAGATACATCAAATAGATGTAAAGACAGCGTTTCTTAATGGTAAGTTAGATGAAGAAATTTATATGGAACAACCTGAGGGCTTTGTAGTTAAAGGTTGTGAAAAGAAAGTGTGTAAACTGGTTAAATCTTTGTATGGATTGAAACAAGCACCTAAACAGTGGCATGAAAAATTTGATCATGTGATGATTTCTAGTGGTTTTAGAATTAATGAATCTGATATAAGTGTGTTTATACTAAACTTGTCAAGGATGCCTGTGTGATTGTATGCTTGTATGTTGATGATATGCTTATACTAGGTACAAACATGGATGTTATTAATTCCACTAAGAAACTGTTGAATGAGAACTTTGACATGGAATACTTAGGCCCCGCTGATGTCATATTAGGGATGAAGATTAGAAAAACTTCTAATGGCTATAGTATGAGTCAGTCTCATTATGTTGAATCCATACTTAAGAAATTTAATCAGTTTAATTGTAAACCTGTGTGTACTCCTTATGATTCTAACTATCGTCTCAAGAATAATAAGGGTGTAAGAGTTAACCAACTTGAATACTCGAGAGTCATAGGAAGTCTGATGTATTTGATGAATTGTAAGAGACCAGACATTGCTTATGTTTGAAGTAGGTTAGCGGGTATACTTGTAATCAGACCTTTTTAGTTTGAAGGCGAGATACATTGGGATGCACTTATTAGAGTGCTAAAGTACTTGAAGTACACAATGACCTTTAGTTTGAATTACAAAGGATATCCGGCCGTCCTTGAGGGATTTTGCGATGCAAACTGGATAATAGGATCATAGGATTCTAAGTCTACGAGTGGATATGTATTCACTCTAGAAGGTACGTCTGTATCTTGGAAGCGTTCCAAACAGACATGTATAGCTCGTTCCACTATGGAATCGGAGTTTATTGCGTTAGATAAAGCAGAGAGGAGGCCGAATGGCTAAGAAACTTTTAGAAGATATTCCTCTCGGCATAGGCCACGTGCCGCCTATATCTATACACTTTGTGACAACAAATCTGCGATAGGTAGAGCTAAGAGTTGCTTCTACAATGGAAAGTCTATACATATTCGTAGAAGACATGATACTTTGAAAACACTAATCTCAACAGGCGTTATTTTCATAGATTGGATGCAGTCTAAAGAGAATATCGCGGACCCTTTGACGAAAGGTTTGTCCAAGGAGATAGTTAGTAAAGCATCGAGGGGGATGGGGCTTAGGCTCAAAAATTAAACTTGCCATGAAGGATACTCAACCTTGCTGATTGGAGATTCCAAGATCAAGGTTTCGAATGAGACAACTAATTCATGGTGGGTAAAGGTAAACACTATCAGAGAATTTCATTCTCTGTCCCTTCCCTATGGTGTTGATGTGATAGTGTGATTGCATGTGGAGGATGATTTTTAAATAAGTCTTAATGAGTTCCATAGTTTCAATTTAAGATTGAAGTGGGGTGTAGCAGTAAACACTCTTGATGGAACTCACCTATCTGAATGTGGAAGTGGGGCCGCTTCCTATGAGAATTGAGCCAATTTTCTAGAGCATTCTGAGAAACAGGATATGTCCAGGGCCAAATTGGACAAAACGGCACGAACTTAGCAACACCAGGAGAATATCATGTGTGGTTGTTGTCGCGAATTACACCAACGCTATCAGTTCAAGACTAGGTTCACTGTTAGCTAGTAGTTTCGATAGCTTCTCACTAAGTAAGGGTTCAAGACCTTATGGAAACCTTTGCCTAAATGGTATTTTCCTTACTCTAATTTTTTCGTTTTCCGAGATTTCATTCATGTGGGGGATTGTTGGAGAAAATGAGTTTTAATTAAAAGGTTTTATGGCCTTGGTGTGGTTTGATCTAATTACCTAAGGGTCTAAGGATACTCACTCATTTTTGGGTGAATTAAGTGGAAAACTAAAGAGGAGATCCACTATATAATCATCATGCACTTATGTATGAATTGTAAAACGTGGGTGGAGCGGGTGGGCAAAAATACATATTTTTACCCATGCAATATGCGCGTATGCCATGCACCAAGTCCCTTTTCTACACGGATTTATTTTTGGCGAGTTTTTCTTTAGAAAATTAATTCTTAAGAGTTTTATTTATGGTAAAATTCCTTTTACTTGTTTTTGGAGAAAACCAAAACCTAACTTGATTTCCAAGTATTTCCTCCTATAAATACAACTCGAAAATCTGTTTTCAACACACCGAAAATTGTTCTTTTATTCTAGGGTTTCTCCATACGTTTTTACATCCATCCCCGTTGCTGAGTTCAAAAAGAGGGTAACTTGCGTTGTGCTAACTCAAGTTATATCGGGCAGTCTTATCCTGGACACATCTTCGCTGTGAGGGGTTTAGCAATACTAAACTCGAGTATACCCACGAACTAATGTGTTAAGGACAACTTGTTGAACCTGTGATTCTGCCCTCGTCAAGTTATTTCGGTAGAGTTATTTCGCATTAGTTATTTACATATTACTTTTGATACATCTAACGTGTTGTTCATTGTTGCAAGATCCCAACAAAAATAAAATTGAAAGGAAAACTAGGATACTTAGGAAACTTATGACTACTCGTCTTGTGAAATTGATTTAAGACAAAATTCTAATTCTCTTAGTTTCAATGAATTACGGTATTTGAAGAAAGATAAAATTGTTGGTAGTGGTAGTGGCGTCAGTAATGTTGTTTTTGTGGCAGTGGAGAAAGATGGTGCGATGGTACTGGTGGTTATAGTTTTTGGAGAAAAATGAGTTATTAATAAATTGATTTTGGTCTTGGTCTGGTTTGATCTAATGACCTAAGGATCTAAGGATACTCACTCTTTTGTTCATGATTAATAAAGGGTGATACCGGAATTACTGGGGGCTGATACCATTCAGCCGATCCAACGGTCAGGATCGCTTAAGATCTTTTTGTCCTATATGAAATGGTATCAGCCCCTAGTAATTTGGTATCAGCCTATATCAATCCTGCATTTGTTGAGTGAATAAAATGGAACCTTTAGTCCCACATTGTGGAAAACTAAAGAGGTGCTCCACTAAATAACCATATTCTTATATGGGTGGGCCGAAAAATACATGTTCCGACCATGCATATGCACGTACACCATGCACCAAGTCGCGTGTCTACTCAATATTATTTTTTGCTAGTTTTTCCTTGTGAAATAATTCCAAAAATAATTTTGTTAAATGTTTTATTTATAAGAGAATTCCTTTTTCGTTTTTTGATTTGTTTTACGAGAAACTTGTTTTATACGAAAACCTAAATTTAACTTGATTTCCAAGTAATCGTCTCCTATAAATACTACTCAAAAACCTGTTTAGAAAACACACAAGTAGCGGCCATCTTTCTGTCTACTTTTCTTCTTCTTCTTGGTTTTGTTTTTTGTACAATGCTGAAAAGTTGACTGAGGAGGAGGTCAATATTAACACGAGATCTAATTTTCTGTCTAAAAATCATATCATGAATGGTTTGGAAGGTGCGATGTATGATTTTTACAATGCTAAAGAGAACTTGACTGCTTATGAGTTGTGGACTGCGTTAGAAGCAAAGTACCAAGCTGGGACTGCAGGAAGCAAGAAATTTCTGGTGGCAAAGTTTATGGAGTTCAAGATGACGAATGATAAGCTCGTTGTTAATCAATTCCTCGAACTTCAACAAATCATTAACGAGATTCTTGCTGAAGGTATGGTCATTGATGAGACTTTTCAAGTGTCTGCAGTCATTGAGAAGTTACCATCTTCTTGGTCGGAGTACAAGAAAAAGCTGAGACATGAAACTGGCGAGATCAACATGGTTAAATTGGGAAAGAAGATTCAAGTGGAAGAGATGTTATGCACCAAAGACAAGAACGTTTCATCTGCAAGGGACATGTCTAACAAAGCTCATATGTCTGAACACAAGCCATCCAAAGCTGGAAAAGGTGACAACAACAATCGCAACTCGAAGCATGGACCTAACAAGAAAGGTATGTTTCGTAAACCAGATTCTGGCATTACTAAAATTAAAGGTCCTTGTTGGGTATGTGGAAATACTAGTCATATGGCAGTTCACTGTAGACAACGTAAGGATAAGAAGAATAATGCTAACTTGGTTGAGAAGAGCGAAGACGAGTTTTCTGTTGTGGTGTCTGAAGTTAACTTGGTGACCAATGTGATGGATTGGTGGGTAGACTCTGGAGCTACCAAGCATGTTTGTGGGAACAGAGACCTGTTCACCTCCTACCAGAGGGTAGGGGAAGGCGAGAAACTCTATATGGGTAACTCATCTGCATCAGAGGTTGCAGGAAAAGGAAAGGTCGGTCTGAAGCTCACATATGGAAAGACTCTCACATTGAATGAAGTTCTTCATGTTCCAAACATCTGCAAAAATCTTGTTTCTTGTTCTGTTTTAGATGATAAGGGTTTTAAAGTTACAATCGAGCCTGGAAAACTTATAGTAACTAAGGTCAATGATTATGTGGGTAAGGGTTATAAGACTGGGGGTCTATATAAACTTAATGTAACCTATCATGAATTGAAATTTAATGATTCTTCTGCTTACATGTGTGTGTCATTGAACGTTTGGCATGGTAGACTTGGTCATGTAAAATATAAATCTATGCATAAATTGGCTAGCATAGGCTGCATACAAAATTCACTTTAGATAAAAATCATAAGTGTGAGATTTGCGTAGAATCTAATCATGATAAGAAATCATTCAATAAGAATATCCAGAGAAACTCTAAACCCTTAGATTTAATCCACTTAGACCTAGTTGATATGAAGTCAGTTCAAACAAGAGGTGGTAAGAAATGGTTTATTACTTTTATAGATGATTGTACGAAGTACTGCCATGTTACTTACTTAGGGGGAAGGATGATGCCTTAGAAGCCTTTAATATATATAAACGTGAAGTAGAAAACTAATTAAATACTACCATTAAAACTATTAGGTCTGACCGTGGTGGTGAGTATGAAATTCCAGTAGTAGATTTCTGTGAAGAACATGGCATAATACATGAAACTACAACCCCTTATTCACCTCAATCCAATGGTGTAGCCTAACGTAAGAACCGTAACCTTAAGGATATGATGAATGGCATGTTGATTAGTTCAGGATTACCTTCGAATTTGTGGGGGGAGGCTATTCTCTCCGCCAATTACATCCTGAACAGAGTACCCTTTAAAGGATCATATAAAACTCCATATGAGTTATGGAAAGGTATACAACCATCTTATGATTACTTCAAATTGTGTGGGTGCTTGGAAAAGGTGGGAATCCCTCCTCCTGAGAAAAATAAGATAGGACCCAAAACCGTTGATTGTGTTTTTATAGGGTATCCTGAGTATTCTAGTGCTCATAGGTTTATGGTTGTGAGTTCTGAAATTTTTGACATAGGGTTGAATACTATCATGGAGTCTAGGGATGCTGAGTTTTTTGAGAATGTTTTTCCTTTGAAACGTGATTCTCGAAAGAGATGTTTAGATGATCCCCTAGATGTGCCTTCAACTAGTCAGTTATTAACTTTATAGGAAGATGAACCAGAAGTAGAACCTAGAAGAGGAAAAAGGATTAGAACTGAGAAAACCTATCCTGGTTGCATTACATACCTAGCCGAGTATGATCCTCTGACTTATAAAGAAGTCATGACTTGTCCAGAAGCTCCTTGGTGGAAAGAAGCTTCCATTAATGAAATGGATTCCATTCGATAAAACGGTACTTTTGAACTTGTAGATTTACCTCCAAGGTGTAAGACCATAGGTTGTAAATGGATTTTCAAGAGAAAACGTAATATAAATGGAACTATTGAAAAATACAAGGCTAGGTTGGTAGCTAAAGGCTACAGACAAATAGAAGGTATAGATTTCTTTGACACCTATTCACCGGTGAGTAGAATTAGCTCCATTAGGATGTTCATTGCTATAGCTTCTGTCCATAATCTAGAGATACATCAAATGGATGTAAAGACAACGTTTCTTAATGGTAAGTTAGATGAAGAAATTTATATGAAACAACCTGAGGGCTTTGTAGTTAAAGGTTGTGAAAAGAAAGTGTGTAAACTGGTTAAATCTTTGTATGGATTGAAACAAGCACCTAAACAGTGGCATGAAAAATTTGATCATATGATGATTTCTAGTGGTTTTAGAATTAATGAATCTGATATAAGTGTGTTTATACTAAACTTGTCAAGGATGCCTGTGTGATTGTATGCTTGTATGTTGATGATATGCTTATACTAGGTACAAACATGGATGTTATTAATTCCACTAAGAAACTGTTGAATGAGAACTTTGACATGAAAGACTTAGGCCCCGCTGATGTCATATTAGGGATGAAGATTAGAAAAACTTCTAATGGCTATAGTATGAGTCAGTCTCATTATGTTGAATCCATACTTAAGAAATTTAATCAGTTTAATCAGAACTTGTGTGCGTACCCCTTATGATTCTAATTGTCTTCTCAATAAGAATAAGGGTGTAGGTTTTAACCAACTTGAATACTCGAGAGTCATAGGAAGTCTGATGTATTTGATGAATTGTACGAGACCAGACATTGCTTATGTTGTAAGTAGGTTAAGCAGGTATACTTGTAATCCAGGGAAGATACATTGGGATGCACTTATTAGAGTGCTAAAGTACTTGAAGTACACAATGACCTTTAGTTTGAATTACAAAGGATATCCGGCCGTCCTTGAGGGATTTTGCGATGCAAACTGGATAACAAGATCATAGGATTCTAAGTCTACGAGTGGATATGTATTCACTCTAAAAAGTGCGTCGTATCTTGGAAGAGTTCCAAACAGACATGTATAGCTCGTTCCACTATGGAATCGGAGTTTATTGCGTTAGATAAAGCGGGAGAGGAGGCCGAATGGCTAAGAAACTTTTAGAAGATATTCCTCTACGCATAGGTGCCTGTGCCGGCTATATCTATACACTGCTTTGTGACAGCAAATCTGCGATAGGTAGAGCTAAGAGTTGCTTCTACAATGTAAAGTCTATACATATTCGTAGAAGACATGATACTTTGAAAACACTAATCTCAACAGGCGTTATTTCCATATATTGGATGCAGTCCAAGGAGAATATCGCGGACCCTTTGACGAAAGGTTTGTCCAAGGAGATAGTTATTAAAGCATCGAGGGGGATGGGGCTTAGGCTCAAAAATTAAACTTGCCATGAAGGATACTCAAACTTCTTTGATTTGGAGATTCCAAGATCAAGGTTTGAATGAGACAACTAATTCATGGTGGGTAAAGGTAAACACTATCAGAGAATTTCATTCTCTGTCCCTTCCCTATGGTGTTGATGTGATAGTGTGATTGCATGTGGAGGATGATTTTTAAATAAGTCTTAATGAGTTCCATAGTTTTAATTTAAGATTGAAGTGGGGTGTAGCAGTAAACACTCTTGATGGAACTCACCTATCTGAATGTGGAAGTGGGGCCGCTTCCTATGAGAATTGAGCCAATTCTATAGAGCATTCTGAGAAACAGGATATGTCCAGGGCTAAATTGGACAAAACGGCACGAACTTAGCAACACCAGGAGAATATCATGTGTGGTTGTTGTCGCGAATTACACCAACGCTATTAGTTCAAGACTAGGTTCATTGTTTAGCTAGTAGTTCCGATAACTTCTCACTAAGTAAGGGTTCAAGACCTCATGGACACCTTTGCCTAAATGGTATTTTCCTTACTCTAATTTTTTCGTTTTCCGAGATTTCATTCATGTGGGGGATTGTTGGAGAAAATGAGTTTTAATTAAAAGGTTTCATGGTCTTGGTGTGGTTTGATCTAATTACCTAAGGGTCTAAGGATACTCACTCATTTTTGGGTGAATGAAGTGGAAAACTAAAGAGGAGCTCCACTATATAATCATATACTTATGTATGAATTGTAAAACGTGGGTGGAGCGGGTGGGCAAAAATACATATTTTTACCCATGCAATATGCGCATATGCCATGCATCAAGTCCCTTTTCTACACGGATTTATTTTTGGCGAGTTTTTCTTTAGAAAATTAATTCCAAAATTAATTCTTAAGAGTTTTATTTATGGTAAATTTCCTTTTACTTGTTTTTGAAGAAAACCAAAACCTAACTTGATTTGCAAGTATTTCCTCCTATAAATACAACTCGAAAATCTGTTTTCAACACACCGAAAAATTCTTCTTTTATTCTAGGGTTTCTCCATACGTTTTTACATCCATCCCCGTTGCTGAGTTCAAAGAGAGGGTAACTTGCGTTGTGCTAACTCAAGTTATATCGGGCAGTCTTATCCTGGACACATCTTCGCTATAAGGGGTTTAGCAATACTAAACTCGAGTATACCCACGAACTAATGTGTTAAGGACAACTTGTTGAACCTGTGATTCTGCCCTCGTCAAGTTATTTCGGTAGAGTTATTTCACATTATTTCTTTACATATTACTTTTGATACATCTAACGTGTTGTTCATTGTTGCAAGATCCCAACAAAAATAAAATTGAAAGGAAAACTAGGATACTTAGGAAACTTATGACTACTCGTCTTGTGAAATTGATGTAAGACAAAATTCTAATTCTCTTAGTTTCAATGAATTACGGTATTTGAAGAAAGATAAAATTGTTGGTAGTGGTAGTGGCGTCAGTAATGTTTTTGTTGTGGCAGTGGAGAAAGATGGTGCGATGGTACTGGTGGTTATAGTTGTTGGAGAAAAATGAGTTATTAATAAATTGATTTTGGTCTTGGTCTGGTTTGATCTAATGACCTAAGGATCTAAGGATACTCACTCTTTTGTTCATGATTAATAAAGGGTGATACCGGAATTACTGGGGGCTGATACCATTCAGCCGATCCAACGGTCAGGATCGTTTAAGATCTTTTTGTCCTATATGAAATGGTATCAGCCCCTAGTAATTTGGTATCAGCCTATATCAATCCTGCATTTGTTGAGTGAATAAAATGGAACCTTTAGTCCCACATTGTGGAAAACTAAAGAGGTGCTCCACTAAATAACCATATTCTTATATGGGTGGGCCGAAAAATACATGTTCCGACCATGCATATGCACGTACACCATGCACAAAGTCGCGTGTCTACTCAATATTATTTTTGCTAGTTTTTCCTTGTGAAATAATTCCAAAAATAATTTTGTTAAGTGTTTTATTTATAGGAGAATTCCTTTTTCGTTTTTTGATTTGTTTTACGAGAAACTTGTTTTATACGAAAACCTAAATTTAACTTGATTTCCAAGTAATCGTCTCCTATAAATACTACTCAAAAACCTGTTTAGAAAACACACAAGTAACGGCCATCTTTCTGTCTACTTTTCTTCTTCTTCTTGGTTTTGTTTTTTGCGGCGTTTTACTTCCATCCCCGTTGCTGAGTTCAAGAGTGGGTAACTTGTGTTGTGCTAACTCAAGTTATATCGGGCAATCTTATCCTGGACACATCTTCGCTGTGAGCGGTTTAGCATTACTTATCTCGAGTATACCCGCGAACTAATGTGTTAAGGACAACTTGTTGAACCTATGATTCTGCCCTCATTAAGTTGTTACGGTAGATTGTTTTGGATTAGTTCTTTACATATTATTTTTGATACATCTAACGTGATGTTCATTGTTGTAAGATCCCAACAATAGTTATTGAGAATGATGATGGTAGCCAATATATGGTGCGGATTGTGGAAAAATAAAAGATAGAGGATGAATAAAAGATGTCGATGATGGTGGTAGTGGTGTCGAATGATTTTGGGAGGGTGAAAAGACAAAGATATATTACCGATGGTTTCTAGGTGGGGAGTGTAATACACAAAGACACCAAGGATATGATGGTTTCTAGGTGGGGAGTGTAATACACAAAGACACCAAGGATATTATGGTTAGTATAAGATTTAATTGGTTCCGGTCCATTTTACCCACCCCAGTTTCGTACTCGTCCAATGCAACCAAGTTTTAAGATTTTTCGGGCATTTAACCCATTTCTGATAAAACTAGTTTTTCACCTGTGCGATGCACTGGTCTGTTTTTTGTTTACGGAATATTAGACACTTGTTATGATAAAAACCATAGTAGAAAAGTGTAACAAATCAGTAAGTATGATAACCTTTGTATAAATAAAAAATTAATAAATTAATATCTTAGTTGATGTGCAAATAAATAAAATAAACCAAAAAAGGGCTAAAACAAATATAAGTTCAGGGGAGGCTGTGAAATGAAAAGAAACTTCTTCTTAGTATTCTTCCATATCCTTTTTGTGCTGGCCGTAAAGCATTCTTCTCGGTCTTGAATCTTAGCATTCTTCCATGTGTTCTTTTTCCTGGCAGTAAAGTATTCTTTTCTGTCTTGTTAAGAAACGATTGTTTTCTTGGATTGTCTTGAATGTAAATATTGTTTCATTATCTTGAATTTCTTGTACTAAGAGTATTGTTTACACCGACAAACTCTCATTGTTTAGAGTTTTCAAATTAAAGGCCTTCCTTTTTTATCTATTAACAAAATAGTGTTTTAATTTTTGGATTCTCTTGGAAAATATTGAAAATTTTATTTATTATTTAATGTTTTTGGCCACTTAATTAAGAAAAATTATTTATTTATTATTTTTTGGACATTGGACATTTTAATTTTAATTAACCTTTTTTTTGGTAATGTTATATTTTTTTTATATTTATTTCTTAATGTTATAAGATTTAGTAATTTTAGGTAACTATTTTCTAAAATGTGATTGGCCAAATAATATATTGCGGGGCTAAAAAATCTTTTCAAATTTTATTAGCTAAAATTTAAAATGGTGGGGCCAAAATCAACCAGAAGCTCTGGTTTGTGAGAGCTCTCGGAAAAACTATTTTTATATAGAATTTGAGCCAATAGGTATAGGTATCTTGAAACTATAAGACAAATTCCCAAATTATCAGAATAACCCTCGAACCAATGTGTTTTAAGAGAGCATAAGAGTGATACTAAATTATAAATGAACCTTATATTATACAGTGAATCATATATATTTGTATATATATATATTAATTTTTCTTGAAAAATTGGGAGAGCGAAATGCTTCAAAAAAAAAAAAAATTTAAGTGGGTTTACATATGGATATACCCAGGAACTGTATAGTATGAACTTGTGAATCGAGTGACTCTAATATGTGTACTCGTAAATTGTAAGATGAATTACCTTAGATTGTGCAGTGGTGTTGATGGGTGAAAATTACTCCTGCTGAATTTGGTAATTTGGGGTGTGATGAGGAATGAATTTAAACCTACAACAAATGCACTGCGCGGTGAGTGCTTGTAGATTCGAGAGATCAATCTGTGCAAGTCCGGCCTAAACCAAGAAATGGCCGTTCCAGACTTGTTTCGGTCACAAAGTGAAGGAGATGGGGTTGATCTTAGGGAGGGAAGCAAAGAAGGTGTTGAGATTGTGAAGGTGTTGGCTTGCTTATGACTTGTAACAGAAAATGGTTGAATGTGACGGTATCAACACTTGGTTTTTCTGTCTTGTCTCGGCTTGTTGTTGGAAATAGGGCGGAGAACCTATTTATACAAGTCATTGAGCCTCATTCACGTTTCTCGTGGGAAGTGGAGGTAGTGGAATGATGGAGTAGTGGAGTTATGTGTCGGTAACACACGACCAGTCTTGCCCACTTTTCTGTTCATCTCTAACCGTCCATGACTTCCTAACACGTTCTTGTGATGGCGCGTTGCACGCCGCACGCCGTAAACCGCCGGACCAATACCCCGTATGTATCCCCAGTTTGTGACATGATTGATGTCCGGAATGTGGATCGTGGATCCACGAAATATAGCATGTAATCTTTGAATTGAATAACCTGCGTTATTCAGAAAGTCGATACTTGTGAAGTATCGTGTGTATTTTATGCAGGTACTGCATTACGGTGTGGTAAAGTGATGGGTAACGACTCCTCACTAACCAAATAACTCCTGGGTTGTATAACCAAGCTGGTGAGGTCGGACGGATGAGATGATGTTTGAGACACTCATCTGCGACCGTTGATGAAATTAGGGTTTTAAAAGAGGTGCGCAAGCATCACTCTTGATTTGGTCGAAACCAAGCATGGGAAGGGTTTTGAAGAGGACCGACCGGGCATGTGTGTAGACAACACGCCGGTGTGCACGTCCATACTTCACTTTACCAAGAAGGCGCGATCTAAGCCACTCAATTTGACCGGTAAAGTTGAGTGGTTGAGATCGATTTGCGATAGGAGTTTGATGCCGCAAGAAGCCGCGCGCCATACCCTTTTCCGGCGCGTTTTCCAAGACGACCTAGCTTGGTCGGTCTTGGCCGGTTGGTTTGGCGTGTAGACGGTAGGCTAATGTTCACGCCTATGTCTTACCGTCTCATGAAACGTGATCTAAGCCACCCAATTCGTCCGGTGAAGTTGAGTGGTCGAGATCGATTTGCAATTTGGGAAGTGTAGCCACGCATGTTTGAGCGGGCGTTTTGGATTGGCCAGGCATGATATGCCTTGGCCGACCGCATGGAGAGGTAGATGGGCCCACGGTGGTCATGCTTTGGTATGACCGGACCTGCTCGATTTGATCTCGTGACCCTCCATTCGTGCCGGAGAAGATGGACGCGCGTGATGGCTCGAACCCTAATTTTGGCTTTCAAAGCCGCGCGACCATGCCATTTCGGGTGGACGATTGTGTTGTAACCAACCATGGTTGGTTTTGACCGAGCTGGTCAAGTGTGTAGGCGGTCACATGGTGATTGTGTCGACATGCTCCGGGCCTTTTGAGTCTACATCTACACCCTCCATCTATACCTGTGAAGATGGATGGTTGAGACTGTTTTGCGGCACATGTAATATGCCGCAAACCCTAATTTAGGGTTTTCCGCCCATAATGCTTGGTATGGACGGTTTCTTGGCAAGTAAAGGCCAATGGTCGACCATGCGGGGTCGGCCGTGTGTATTCCATACCGCTTGGGGGTGATGGAATTGATGCGTGGTCGTCAATCATGCTTGTGGAGTTGGATGACTGCGATCGATCATATCCGGCAAGCTAAGGCCGTGTGTATTCCATACTTGCTTGGGGGTGATGGAATTGATCCGTGGTCATCCAATCATGCTTGTGGAGTTGGATGACTGCGATCGATCATATCCGAGAGGCGATCTGATTAAGTCCGGATGCTCAATCGGGCTAGTATAACACACCGAGAGGGGCTCAATCGGGCTAGTATAACACACCGAGAGGGCTCGGGCTAGTATAACACACCGAGGATCATCCTGTACGGGTATTTCGTACATGGATTCATTATAGTGCTTGGAGGTTCGTGTTACTCTGTAAGAGTAACACTCGATCGTCATGCCACACCGATAATGGGTACGGAAATACAAAGGCGATATGAAATTCACGGGGAAGGGATTGTTCTTTGCATGCTCCAACCTGGAGGAATTTCATGTATTCACGAGAATGGGATTGTTGCTACATGCTCCATTCTTGGTGAATTAAGTGAGGAGTATCCGTCACTTATAAATGGCTTTATCTTTTACAAGATGTCGGCGCATGATTTTTCCGGTTACTTACAAATTTAACCTTAAACGAAAATCCACCATCAACATTAAGTCCCCTGCCTAGCACATAATGGTTACATTATTGTGTGGTAGGCATGAGATGGTGACATGCATACGTGAGAAAGACAGGGTAAAAGGAGTTTACCCGGAAGAGTGTTGGCCGACCGCTAGTTTTCCACGCCGTCACGCTTGTATGGAATCCCTGGTGGGGCCGGTTTCTTTCTTTGGGTATTTGAACCAGAAGAGGAAACCAAACAAAAGAGGAATCCTTGTTCTGTTGGGATTCTTCTAATTTTTGTCTATAAAAGAAGCCAAACCCCTTTTCTTTTTTCTCACGAAATTTTTTTTTTTTTTGTTATCAAAGCAGCTCCGTCCGTGACTTTCTTTTGCCAATAGTTTCTTCTTAGGAGCCGCCGCCAATAGTTCTTTGCCGAAGCCGCCGCCGGAAACCGCCACCGTCGGAGTTGCGCCCGTCCAAGGTAAGTTTCGCACTTTTTTTTTTTTTTTTTTTTTTTTTTTTAACGGTGAAAACCCTAGTTTGTTTAGGTAAACACCTTTTGTAAGACATGTGCATGCTTAGCTTTTTCCGCCATCTAGCTTGAATCCCGTAGACACAATTCCCATGAATAAAGAAAATTGTGTTGTGATGTATGCGGATGAATGCGGGCCCGCCGTGTATGCCGGAACGCGGGTCTCATTCACATATGCTTGGCTGAAATTTACACCAAACTTGAAACTTGTACGGACTGAACCAATACCGGATCGACTTGAAAGTTATACCGGAGAACTTGAAATCAATACGAGCAAGAATCTGTATGATGTTTGGACCTAGGCCATTGTGTGAGTTGTGTCTTGCCGTGTGTGACTACACTTCTCATATGCTTTCATACAAGTTCTAACTTCTGTCTTTTGTTTCATTGCGGTAGAAAAGAACTTCTGTCGATATGTCTTCTTTTCCAAATATTAGGAAGCATCCTTCTCATAAGATAGTCTTGCTTTCCGGTTCAGAAAATATGGATGCTGATCCATTCTCTTCTTCCGCACTTGTGATGAGATTTTGTCTCCAGAGAAACGAATATCCACCTTCTCCTATTGACTTCAAGATTTGCCATGCTCCACTGGGTTCTTACGAAGGATGGATGAGACGCATGTTGAGTAATAAGGGCATTAAGGACAATTTGACCAAAGCACAAATTCTCGATGCGGTCATGGCATCTGCTACCCTCGAAATTAGGAAAGACACCGCGGGCTTGATCACCTTCATTTCTCGGTGGCGTATTTCCACTCACACTGACCATATCTAGATGGGGAGAGATGACTATTACTTTGGAGAGTGTGGCCGCATTAATGAACCCGCTTATTCTTAGGAAGTCTTTTTACGAGCTCTCGATGCGGAACAAAGTAATTATGATGCTATACTTCAAAAGGCGGAGGGATTCGAGAGTCCGGACAAGGAGGAGAGAAAGGATGCGAGATGCTTTTATACTTGGTGGGTTTCGGAGTGGTCTTCTGCAGAGTTGGAAAACGAGCTCAGCGTGATTGCGTTCTTGTCTTTATGGCTATCCAGGGATATATTTGATGATGGTTCGGGGAAGAAGACCATAAGAGGTGAGCTTGTTAAGATTGCTACAAGGCTGGCGCAGGGCGAAGTTCTTCCTCTAGCTGCATTGTTCCTTGGATCGCTGTATTCTCATCTGGACGCTTTAGCAATGGATATGCACGTTTCTAACGGGTAAAAGAAGGTGGAGTCGCACGTTCACTTCGCTTTTCTTGAGCGCTCTTATGGGAATACTTGAGAGAAGTTATGCTCCTACTCCCGCACCTTCACTCGTTAACTTGTACGGCGGCTCGAGAATACTCCGATGGAATAAGAAGCGTCCTAAAGCCGGTGCGAAACTTGTGGAGGTATTTGACAACATTTCTTCCGTAGATTTTCGTCCATGGGGGCGATTCACTCTTCCATCGTCCGCCCAAAGACCTTTCTTTGATGATCCCGGCGTTGTGTTGCGTACCAATGTTGAGACCATGAGATCTGGGGAAATTATTTACATGCGCAGCTGCATTCCAGGATATGTCCCGTCTCTATTCAACGGAGAATTTTCGTGACTCCGTACAACATTGACAGGGCTGCTCGCCAGATGGGATTTGATCAGGGTGTCCCATTTATCCGTCCACTAGGGGCTCCGGAAGAATTCCTTCCACAAATTCTTAACGCCAATGTGTTCTTAGACCGGGTGAGCCTTCCCTTCTGGCCTATTGGGAGAAACCCAGTGGTGACCGACAGGTATAAAGAATTTTGGGGGAAACAACTGTTGATCTTCCAGAAATTTTCGAAGAGTGTTGTGACGAATTCCCGTAGTGAGCCATCTTCTGACGTCTTGACGAAGCATTTCCGGTTGAAGCCACTTCCATCCAAACGGACAAGAGCTGAGGATTGCAGTCCCCAAGTAGGAGAGAGACCTAAGAGGCAAGCATGCGGTCCGGTAATCCTCAATTCTTCTAATATGCAGGTATTTAAACCTCCTCCCATCGGTTCTTTCATTTCTCCAGTGTAAGTTCTTCTAAAACGATCCTTGTTTTAAATCAGGGATTCCGAAAGATAATGCCTTCACAAGGTTGGCACGCATTCAAAACGGGAAGGCCGGTGAGACCGGGTCATCATCTTTGAGAAGTCCGCGGTACGAACCTTCATCTTTGAGAAGTCCGGCGGTACGGACCTTCATCTTTGAGAAGTCCGGAGAAACCGCTCCTTTTATGACAATGACAGAGATGATGCAAGCTCGGTTGAACAAGGCGCTTCCCTTAATGATCTTGTCGACGGGGTCATGATGGAAATCAGCACCCAGAGTGAAATAGATGCCGGAAGGAATGCAAGAGAGACGGTGCCTGCTATAGCTGCGGCTCCCCTTGGAATCCATCTGAACAGGTTCGGACCACATGGCTATTGCGGTGACTTCTTCGAAAGGCCTCCCTGCCCGACAAGACTCCATGGTCGCCGGTGCCGGTGATGCGGCTGGGGCTTTGTTCGATCCTCCTTTCTTGTCCCTTATCCAGCTCATGTGTTGGTTGGTGGATTCAGCGTGCCGGTTCAATTTGAAGAGTTGTACACGGCAATATGGGAGAAACACGGACATATTGCTACCACCACGAAGCTCAAGAGTCGTCTTGCATTGGTCAACCGCGTCCAAGAAGCTTTAGTTTCTATCCAGGGGATGAGCGCTGCGACTGGTGGAACAGTTTCTGAAGAGGTGATTGAAGATTGGAGGTGCCATCTGGACGTGTTTGTGCAGTACAGCTTTAATGCTCCTTGGTTCTTCGAAGGGTTCTCCAAGATTCAGGAGTTCCAGAAACTACATGATGAAGTCCCTTCCGCAGACTGTGTTGCTCGTCAGGAAGAAGAGGTTGAGAAGTTATCTAAGGAACTGGAGCTGAAGCAGGCCGTGCTCCAAAGGATGAAAGCCGCCCTTGCCCAGAAGGATGAGTTGTTGCTGAAGGACTTCTCCTGAAGTATTTGTGCTATATACTGGCGTTTTCTCTTATATGCTTTTCTTTTTGAGTGATAGTGAGGATTTTCTTTGACTTAGGTTTTGGATTAATAGGTAATTGAATTGGCTTATTTTGAGATAGTTTTGTGAACAACCTTTTTGAAAGAGATTATGTTAAATGAGATTTGCATCTTGGTCATGAAGGTTTGCACATATGAAATTGCAAATGTTATGTAAAAGGGAGGTACGAATGGAAACAAACATGGCGTTTGATCACTGAGCCTCTTCCTCCACGTGCGGGATGCTAAGTCCCCAGTGAATTCTAAACTATCTTTCTTGTAAAGTTGTTGAGTAAAACTTACTTGCCTTTTGAAGCCTCACTTATATCAAACCGGAGTAGTCTCTAAGAAAATCCTTTGCAAGCTATCTCTCTGAACCAAGCTTCTCCTGAACAATGCGCTTCAAAGCGTTGCATTCACGGTGGGGTGATGAAGGAACCGGTGGTAATGACGGTACCTCGGGTCCATTACTTCTTGATCGAGTAGGCGGACGCCATACGGGGGTAGCTCCACCTCTCCGTTTCGCACCCACGTCTCCAGCGGCTCAGAATCTTCTTCATTTGGAAGGGAAAATGTAAGTACCTTGAGTCCGGCTTTTCTGCGTTAGTGGGCGTTGTAACGTCTCTCCGTGGCTTTGACGTGGAGCGGGAGATGAAGTTGGAAGATTTGCGAGTGCCATCACATCTGCGGATCGTTTGCCACAGGCGAGAGGGATGTGGAAGATGCCGCAATGTCATTCTTTGAGTGACCGAATTGAACGTTTCCATCCTCTGTATTCAGGCATTTCCTGATTGATTTCTCCTTCCTCAGGCATCTCTTCACTTAGTTGAAAGGTTGATGCGGATTGAACAGTCTTCCGAGCTTCGACAAGGGTCTTGAGATATAAATCTCCCAGCAGGGATCCAGGCTCCATTTCCTTATCCGGTAGACGTTGTGGTACTTCGGATAAGTCTTTTCCTCTGTGGAGTTGCCTCGAGTCTTCGTTGTCGGCTGGACCATGTTGTTCGTATCTCCTGAGTCCCCTGTGATCACGCGCTCTTCCTGCATCTCTACTAGTAAAGGTGTGACTCCTGACAAAGGATCCAGCATTTCTTGCGCTGTTTGAGTAGACGCCTGCTGACCCTTCTCGTAATTGTGCTGCTATATCATTCAAAAGACGAAACGTCTCGCTCTGCCTTCTGGTGATACCGGCTTGATTCGCCAAGACATCCTCCAACATTCCAGCTATGCTTCCCATGACATCCGAACCACCTTCGGACTCCGTATGAGGATACATCATGAGACGAAAACCGAAAACCGAAGAATTGAGAATTCGATTTTTGTAACCGAGAGATTAATCTCCCACTGTGGTCGCCAATTGTTGATGGGTGAAAATTACTCTTGCTGAATTTGGTAATTTGGGGTGTGATGAGGAATGAATTTAAACCTACAACAAATGCCTTTGCGCGGTGAGTGCTTGTAGATTCGAGAGATCAATGCGTGCAAGTCCGGCCTAAACCAAGAAATGGCCGTTCCAGACTTGTTTCGGTCACAAAGTGAAGGAGATGGGGTTGATCTTAGGGAGGGAAGCGAAGAAGGTGTTGAGATTGTGAAGGTGTTGGCTTGCTTATGACTTGTAACAGAAAATGGTTGAATGTGACGGTATCAACACTTGGTTTTTCTGTCTTGTCTCGGCTTGTTGTTGGAAATAGGGCGGAGAACCTATTTATACAAGTCATTGAGCCTCATTCACGTTTCTCGTGGGAAGTGGAGGTAGTGGAATGATGGAGTAGTGGAGTTATGTGTCGGTAACACACGACCCGGTCTTGCCCACTTTTCTGTTCATCTCTAACCGTCCATGACTTCCTGACACGTTCTTGTGATGGCGCGTTGCACGCTGCACGCTGTAAACCGCCAAACCAATACCCCAGTAAGTATCCCCAGTTTGTGACATGATTGATGTCGGAATGTGGATCGTGGATCCATGAAATATAGCATGTAATGCTGAATTGAATAACTGCGTTATTCAGAAAGTCGATACTTGTGAAGTATCGTGTGTATTTTATGCAGAGTCTTTGCATTACGGTGTGGTAAAGTGATGGGTAACGACTCCTCACTAACCAAATAACTCTGACCGGGGTTGTATAACCAAGGCTGGTGAGGTCGGACGGATGAGATGATGTTTGAGACACTCATCTGCGACCGATTGATGAAATTAGGGTTTTAAAAGAGGTGCGCAAGCATCACTCTTGATTTGGTCGAAACCATGCATGGGAAGGGTTTTGAAGAGGACCGACCGGGCATGTGTGTAGACAACACGCCGGTGTGCACGTCCATACTTCACTTTACCAAGAAGGCGCGATCTAAGCCACTCAATTTGACCGGTAAAGTTGAGTGGTTGAGATCGATTTGCGGTAGGAGTTTGATGCCGCAAGAAGCCGCGCGCCATACCCTTTTCCGGTGCGTTTTCCAAGACGACCTAGCTTGGTCGGTCTTGGCCGGTTGGTTTGGCGTGTAGACGGTAGGCTGATGTTCACGCCTATGTCTTACCGTCTCATGAAACGTGATCTAAGCCACCCAATTCGTCCGGTGAAGTTGAGTGGTCGAGATCGATTTGCAATTTGGGAAGTGTAGCCACGCATGTTTGAGCGGGCGTTTTGGATTGGCCAGGCATGATATGCCTTGGCCGACCGCATGGAGAGGTAGATGGGCCCACGGTGGTCATGCTGGTATGACCGGACCTGCTCGATTTGATCTGTGACCCTCCATTCGTGCCGGAGAAGATGGACGCGCGTGATGGCTCGAACCCTAATTTTGGCTTTCAAAGCCGCGCGACCATGCCATTTCAGGTGGACGATTGTGTTGTAACCAACCATGGTTGGTTTTGACCGATTGGTCAAGTGTGTAGGCGGTCACATGGTGATTGTGTCGACATGCTCCGGGCCTTTTGAGTCTACATCTACACCCTCCATCTATACCTGCGAAGATGGATGGTTGAGACTGTTTTGCGGCACATGTAATATGCCGCAAACCCTAATTTAGGGTTTTCCGCCCATAATGCTTGGTATGGACGGTTTCTTGGCAAGTAAAGGCCAATGGTCGACCATGCGGGGTCGGCCGTGTGTATTCCATACCTACTTGGGGGTGATGGAATTGATCTGTGGTCGTCCAATCATGCTTGTGGAGTTGGATGACTGCGATCAGATCATATCTGGCAAGCTAAGGCCGTGTGTATTCCATACCGCTTGGGGTGATGGAATTGATCCGTGGTCATCCAATCATGCTTGTGGAGTTGGATGACTGCGATCGAGATCATATCCGAGGGCGATACGGTCAAGTTCGGATGCTCAATCGGGCTAGTATAACACACCGAGAGGGGCTCAATCGGGCTAGTATAACACACCGAGAGGGCTCGGGCTAGTATAACACCGAGGATCAGCACATGTACGGGTATTTCGTACATGGATTCATTATAGTGCTTGGAGGTTCGTGTTACTCGTAAGAGTAACACTCGGTCGTCATGCCACACCGATAATGGGTACGGGGAAATACAAGGCTGATATGAAATTCACGAGGAAGGGATTGTTCTTTGCATGCTCCAACCCTGGAGGAATTTCATGTATTCACGAGAATGGGATTGTTGCTACATGCTCCATTCTTGGTGAATTAAGTGAGGAGTATCCGTCACTTATAAATGGCTTTATCTTTTACAAGATGTCAGCGCATGATTTTTCTGGTTACTTACAAATTTAACCTTAAACGAAAATCCACCATCAACAAGTGGATAATAATTTAAGTTTATTATCCACACATACATCATTTACTTGACACGCATAGAAGTACAGTGCACAACTTTCATGAGCTGCATGGATGCACATTTTTGGAGCAACACAATCAACTTTCTTTATAATTTACAACATTTGTAACTTTGGGCCGTCATTCATGCTTGAGTTTACTCGATTAAAAACAATCTTAGATGTCCCATTTTCCAAATATTCTTGAACTCTAGTATGATAATTTAGTACAACTATGGTGCACAAAACATGTTTTATTTTTTGTCTACCCATGTTAGATCCTCTGTATCATTCCTTGCATTATTTTTTCCCTAATATGTCAACTCAAGGGATGAAGAGATGGTATGTATTGTTCTTTTAGCACAGCCAACTTACAAAACTCTGAGAATTAGAGGTGGGTGCTGAAGAATACCTCGGAATAGGTACGATCGCAAAAACAAAAAAAAAACAAAAAAAATCTAAAATCCAGTATTACATTATAAGATTACAAAGACCCTGCATCACTTCACTTTTGTGTTCCATCAGTTCAAAGGAATGACTAATCAAAAGGAAAGCCTAATATATAAGGGAGATCACAATACACCAAAGAAAGTTAAGCAGTTTTGACCCCACCCTTCTTGAATGTCCTTGTGTCAAAACTTGTGGTTATAAGAATAAGAATTCTTTAATCCGGCTTTTATAATAGAACCATTTGGGATTCAAAATTCATATACCATACGTTAAAAAACTACTCGTGATAACAAAATGGGTCATGCAAAATGAGAGAATAATTGGTATACATCAGTATATATAGTCTAAAACATAAGTATTACATCAATGATTCACTATGAAAAACTAAGCATCGACCCACTTTGGATATCATTTTGAGCTTAAAATTAGAAAAAACACAAGCACCAAGAGATGAAATTAAAAAAGAGTACAATAAATTGTGGAAAGAGTACTGAACATAACAACAGTTGCTATTATTTTTTCCCTTAAATCTTAATATAAATATTGGCTACTGTTTAACAAACCTGATGAAATAACAATACCTTAAATCTTGCGATCATAACCCGGCCAACTTTTCATTTGCTCCATACAAAACACAACACCAACAAAATCGATTGCAATTAAGAGTTCTTGCGATAAGCATCAAAGATGGAAGATTATTCTGCGCAGCAAAAAAAAACCAAAAAAATCAAGAGAAATCTAACCACTTCTAAAGTTTCAAACGTACTACCGGAGAAGCAACACGCAGGTGGGAAAAAGAAGAAGCAATCGACTGCATTTTTTCTTAAAAGCTACAAACAAAACAATAGAGGCGTATCAGACAACAAAACCCGAAATTTTAAAAAGAAATTAAAGCGAGAAGCAAATGGGTTTGGCTTTTGCTTCAACGCCTTATATAAGGAAAAACAACTTCCGAAAATAATGTCGATCTGAATAAATGCAGAATTTTATTATTTTTGGCGTGTATATGTTACTTGTTGTATTATTCTTTGAATAATTGGCAAATATTCTTATTTAATCATGTAAGACGCTAGTATATTAGGTAGAAAGGGAAAAGAATCCCCCTTTTAAAGATTTGTTTTTCTATTTTATAAAATATTAGCTTAAATAATATTCTCTTAAATATGAAATTACCTAAGTTACAATTATTTGTGAGTTATAAATACACCAACCAAATCACACGTGAAGATTTTCAAGTCCAAATTATGTTTATTTTCCTTTTTTTTTTCTTTCTTGAGAAATGAAATATAATATATTTTAGATGGCCATATTTAGTTGTAATAATAATTTGTCCAAAAATATTTGAATATATCTTGCACGTTTAGGAATATAAATTTTTTATTATGGATTTAACCATTTTTAGAAAATTAAAATCGAAATTCATCCATTTTGTCTATTGTATTTTTTTTAGTAACGTTTTATGTTCTCCCATTCTCAAATTTTTGCTCAGTATGTATTGTTCATCACAATTTTCTGTTTAATAATTTATATTTTATTATTGGGAAGGATGAACGATCATTTTGTTTTGCGGATAAAAAAGCATTGTTCGATCTACATGTAAGTATTCACAAATCTATGTATTTAAATTATAAATTTAAATCATTGAGTTAAATTTTATCGATTTTTTTTTTAATCTTTTAGAACTATAATTATAAATCGCAATTAGTTCGGTTAAATTAGTAGTTTGGTTTGAAATTGAAATTGTAATTAAATTAATTTAATTTTAATAAATGTAATTGTACATTGGACATTTGATATCTTTTAAAACTTATGTTTTATGATTGATTTAATTTTTTGATAAAATCATGATGAACAATACATATTTTGATATGATTTTATTTCCATCTTTTTATGAATCTTAAACATATTTAGAATAATTTTTTAATATATTTTTGGCAGCAACTTGATATTTATTGTTTAGTTGTTTTTTAGGTAATTTTGTTTTTGTTTCAGGTGATTGGCCAAAGAATATATTGTGGGACAGTAAATATTTTCTTCAAATTTTATTGGTTGATATCAGATAATATTACCAAAAATTAAATCTTGGTGGGGCCAGAATCAACCAGAATCTCCGATTAACCACGTCGCTCGAAAAAACTGTGTTTTTATATAGAGAATTAAGAGTGTACTCAATGCTGACATGGTGGGGATAAATTTTCAAAAAACAGGACGTTAAATCGCTATGTAATGAGTGATACATCCCACAAAAATGTATACTTAGGAATGTATTCTTTTTTTTTTTTCCTTTCTTGATAGGAAAAAGAGGGAAAAACCATCTAACACTATATTTATAGTTTGTTTCCAAGATCGGAATGGAAATCCACCAAGATACATTTTCATCAAGGGCTAATAGGTAAAAATGTCTTAGCAAGCCACCATATATCTCTCACTTCAATCTATTTTGGAAATTATAGATATTACAATAGGTTTCAGTATGAGCTGCAATATGAATGTAATTTCTCAACATTACTAATTTTCTATTGATAATAAATAAGTTTGTAGATGATATGATTTAATTCGTAGAAAGCAATATATTTATCAATTAAATAGTACGTGTAAAAAAATTTGTCCTTGGTATACGTTGGAGATTTAGCACGCTGAATTGGGGGCCCTGGAAAATATTCGGGGACCCCTAGCTACAGGACAAAAAAGGTCGTGAAATAGTAATTGGGGGTTATCCCTTATCCCCAATTTTTTTAAATGGCTAAACTACCCCAAATCATTAGTGGTAATTAGTAATTAAGTTAATTTAATTAATTGGCAATTAATTTAGTTAGGTTAAAATCAGATTTAAGGATTAAATTTTGATAATAGAAAAATTGTGTTTTTGTGTTGGAGAGATGAAGAAACTGAGTTTTGGGGGAAAATTTAGGGTTATTTGAAACGAGTGATTCTAGTGAAGGAAATGATGTAGGTGAAGATTCAAACAACATACATGATTGTGTTGATGGTGAGATTGTCTCAACTAATCATATGGATTGGATGTTTGATGAAGAGATGTTAATAGAGGAAGCTTTGATAATTGTTGCAAATGAAGATCCTTTTGCTCAAAATGAAGGAACCAATACTCAAAATGAAGAACTCAAAGCTCAAACCAATCAGGTAAACTTCCTATACTCTTCAAATTGTCTGAATGGTGCTCCAAGTGGTCGATTCATGGTCAATATGGAACTGCTCAGAGTGAGGTTCGTTACGTCGGGAGTATAATAAACTAACGACCTTTGAGAGTCGTCAGTGAATTGGCACAGAAATAAACGACTTCAATCTTCAGTTATTAAAAATCGTCAATCAAGTTTGAAAACATCGACGACTCCAGTCTGGAGTTATGAAAAATCGTTAATCAAGTTTGAAAAGATGACGACTCCATCTTTTAGGTCATCTAGAGTCGTTAACTCAATATATTTAGAACCCAACGACTAAAAAACCTTTTACTCTCTGTAGCTTTCACTCTAAGGGTCGTTAGTTTAGCATTACTATATACGGACGACCCTTTCATATTAAATGAGAGTCGTTGTTCCATACGTCTCTAATATTGACGACTCAAACTTTTTTCTTTTTTTAATAATTTCTGATTTCATAGAACCATTTCATTGAATTGTAAAAGTCATACATCTTTCATATGGTTAAATACAATACATGATAACGATTCACTTCTACACTCAATCATAAAGCATGTAATTATAAATGGTTCCATTGAATATAAAGTAGCAATCGTGTAACTCAAACTTTTTCCCAAGAAGCCCCTCGTAGTATCCATATGCCTTCTGCATCTGAAAACGAAAACGCAAACAAACTTAGTTAGTATCGATCAAAGCTTTGGATAAGTTTTACCTCTTGTTTAAATACTTACTCTTATAGTACCCATCATATCCGGAAAGGCTTCCCTTATGGCCGTAAATTCTCTTTTCAAAACATCACACTCGAATTTTATCTCCTTGAAGCGTTCCTTGACTTGTTTCAAAGACCCTGAGTAGCGATTTCCGTCCAACGCCACAAAAATGATGAATACGCGGTTCCACCAAGCATTCGATGTTTCATCAATGTCTTTGTGTAGACTCTCAAAGTGCTTTGTGACTGTCAACCAAGCTCTCGTAATGGCACAATTCTCTTCGGAAGTGTAGGGAGTCATGGTGTTTCTCTTTTTTCCCCTTGGATGATGAATAAATAAGAAGGAGAAGAGAAGGTTGATAATTATGGTGTTGGTAAGGAAGAGGTGAGATATGGGTCTGTATTTATAGAATTGAACGAGCCAACTGCCTCAACCACATTTGGTAGAGTTCAATTCTCCAATAAATGCTAGTAGTATCTTGAGTTGTTAATATGTTACATTTACAACTAAACGACTCTAGGACTATGTATAAGTGGTCGTCAGGTTTTACATTTATAACCAAACGACATTTGAAGAAAACAAAGCAGAAGTGGCATCAGGTTCACTTAAAGAGTCGTTAGTTTTACAAGTTGACGACCCTAAATATTTTTTATTTTTTTCAAACTTTAAAGGTTGCCTTCGAAGTCGTCAATAGTCATTTTAGCATATTGACGACTCTTATATAAGATGAATGCCCTTAATGTCAGTCAGAAAAGTCGTCAATCTGCAAAAGTTTGATTAACGACGCTAGATGCGTGTCGCCAATATGTATAATAATTGTTGACGATTCTAAGGGCCGAAAAGTTAATGTGTGAAGAGTCGTCCTTTTGACATATAAGATATGGAATTCGACGACCCTCTAATGATTGTTTTGTGTTTTGTTTTTTAGTTGGTAGTACGAAAAATCTCCCAGCCAGAACTCATATCTACATTGGGTCGGGATACCTCCCAACACTATATGACTGATTTGGTACGTTTACCTTAACCGAATCGATATATTTATATATTCAAATAATTTTATTAGTGATCTCATGGTTGTCTAATTTAATTGTTTGCTCAATGTAGACTTGGGAAACCAAGGATGACATCAAGGAATGGCTTATCCCTAAGGAAAAAGAGAAGATGTGTGTGGTTTTTCAAAGTAGACACGTCTATATACAGACATCGACCTCTGCCTCGACCTCTCTGACTTCCCTGACTTGATGATGTCCGACTTTTCTTTGAAGGACCCTGTCTAGGACTGCCCCTTGGAGAACCGGCTTGTTCTCCACCAGCTTGATCATCACCATCTTCGTTTCCTTCACCTTTTTGTGCACTTTCTTGTCTTAATTGGCTAGATGTTCTCCTTGTCCTCTTACATTGCTTTGCTAGATCATCAAACATTTTCTTTGCTTGTGGATTTTCAATGTGTTGGCAGCACTCAGCCTACATACGACTTTGCTCAGGTTCGATCACTTCTCCTTTGCCGGCTTTACAATAAAATGACTTCATAAAAATCTTCATTCGTTCCCTCTATTTGCATTCAAATACCGAATAAGATTAACATAATTAAAATTGTATGAAAATAATTTACACAATTCGAAAAATAAGTACTTACCACAAGCTTAAGAATGGTAGAGTCGGGTCTGGTGTCAGATGTAGAAGCAAAGGAAGATGCTTTGTTTCTCCTCCGACCCGTAGTCTGATCAATCCTTATCACTCGACCGTGGGAGAAGCCTTCGTACCATGGCATATAATCATTGCTTACCTCGTGACCTTCATTAACATGCTCCCACCAAGAGATGTCTACCCTACTAGTACCCAAATTCCTATTATCCCAATGCTCAGTCTTATGCTCAGGTTCATAAACAACTTCCAACGCCTTTGCATCCGCCTTGCATTTCTTTAAATTATATTTGAACGGTAGTACATAATCCTCATCCGGTGAATCTTGAATATACCCAAGCTGACGCATTACTCTAATCGGATTGTACATTGAATGTCCATAAGGGTAAAACATAAGACCATGGTAATAAACGAGATCTTGGATTCCTCCTACTCTATCTTCCTTGTACGGATCAAAGTTTACCTCTTTGGATGTCATGTTGTCCAATTTTTGGCGCATGGCTAACAACTTAAATTTCTGCGCTTCCTCCTTATCCTAACTCCCAGTGTACTTGTATCAGGTTCCTCTTGGTTTAGTATTGTCCCATGTTGGCTCAAATCGGACGTCTTCATCGCCTTTAATCAATGAAGGGAAATGCTCGTAAATCCACACCTAAAACACAGCACCGGGAAAAGAAAAAGAAAAACAAAAAATTTAATTTAGTATAGTCTAACAAATGTTACAAACAACAAAAAAAATTGATATCTCAAATTACCAAATTACCTGACTAAAGCCAAATTTCTGTTCATTTGAGAAGTTCGTTCCCGGGATGCTTTTGCTATCTCAACGTTCAAATGTGCTATTATAGCAGTCCCCCACGAATACCTACTCACTTCCTCCAAAGGGTCTAAAAGTTGAAGAAGGTTGATGCTTACTCTATTTCCTTTGTTATCGGGAAATATAACCGAACCAATGACATATAACAAGTATGCGGCTGCCGTCGCACGAACTTCCAAATCAGATAGTAGTTGATTGTCTGCGGCTCTCTCAATTGACCCAGCATACATCTTTCTAATAGTTTTGAGTTTAAACTCTCTCTTTGGGTACTTTTTTCCCTTGACGAAAAGCCCAAACGTTTGTATCTTTATCCCAGCCAAATAACTTCTTCGTCAATGCATATATTTTATCCCAATCTAGGTTTTTCTTGAACTTGTCACCCGTAGATTTTCCTTCAACCTGCAATCCTAGAATCTGTTCTGCATCTTCGGGAATCAATGCCATCTCGCCAAAATGGAATTGGAATGTATCAACTTCACCATAATACCTCTCACAAAAACATGATACTGCAGCCTTGTCATAGGCAATCACGGAGTTCTCAACCACAGCATACAAAACTGATTTATCAACAATTTCTCTCACTCTTGCACATTCACCTTCTAGCGGCCATTTTTTCATTTTTGCGTAAGAAGATTGGTGTCTAAAAAGACGCGTGGCATTCTTATGATCATACAAAACACAAACAAATATAAATTAACAAATTTAACATAAAAAATTGAATATCAACATAACATATGAAAAGCAAAGTTGAGAATGTTACAATTGTCTCGTTGATGGAACGGGCTAACGAGCTATCATATCCAAATAAAACTTTGTCGCCGTCTTTAGGTTCACCTCTGGCTTTCCCACTGCTAAGACGAGTAAGCTGCAAACGCTTAGGTGGAATGTGTCGTGCGCTGGGTGCGATTGGGACTTTCTCATTTGGTTGTAGCTGCGATGCATCCTCCTGAACCTCCTGGATCTCCTCCTCCTCATCACCACTACCACCATCATTTCTTTCATTACCATTTCCATCATCCTCATCCCCCTCTTCATCACCGCTACCACCACCATTTCCATCAATACCATCCTCATCCTCATCCTCATCATTACCTTCATCCTGCTCTTCCTCAATCTCTGCCTCCTTATTACGTACCATGATTACCACAATAATCACCATGTTCATCATTACCATCATCCTCATCATCATAAGCAGCATATTCACTACCTAAAGGAATTTCTTCATGTTCCGTGACTTTTTCTTCATCGCTTCAAGTTGTAGATATAACAGGAGAGGATACAGTGCTTGATTCAGACGATTCACCACATGGGTCTCTCCTTTAGAGGATACATAAGGCTACCTCACTCGGTGTTTTTCCTCGCAATTGACTGGCATTTAAGTATTTTTCGTGGCGGGGAGGTCTGGATGGAGGAGTTACCATGGCAAGCTTACCTTTTTTTATTCTTGCTACTATAGGCCAAAGACAACAAAATATCAAAGGGTCGTCAGAAAATTAAAAAAAAAAAACGACTCTTACAAAAACTAACGACCACATGTATTTAGTGAACGATTCACAATTTTTTCTTGTCGATTCAAGCGTTTTTTCTTAACGACTCTTTCATTATTTGGGACAGAGTGATGGTTTGGCATATCATAGAATCGTTAATGGATAAAAAAATCATTAACGACTACATGCTCTAGCACACAACCAACATAGAATCGTTTTCACCTATTGCTCATGGTTAACGATTTTTTATGAACTGAACATACATATCAAAAATCGTTAAGAAAAAAAAAAATTGCTTAACGATTCTAACCTAACTACACCAGGGATCGTTTTCTCCGCCACCCTAATGGTTGACGATTTCTCAAAATTCCAACAAGCAGATGAAAAATCGTTAAGCATACAAGCCTCGTGTTTAACGACTCGGTTTATGAGAATCCAATTTTTTTCGATTCAAACCCTAATTTTTCAGTACAACATCAAATTTAACTCGAACCCAAGTTAGAGTTAGGGGTTGTAGTCGACATACCATCTGATTGGAGCCATTTCCTTCGGCGGCTGATTTGATTTATTCCTTTCTCTCGAATAAGCGCCTTGCATTGCATTAAGCTGCGTCGACGAGATTAGGAATTTGATTTGCCTTTCTAGCGATGCCGCTTTGTACGAGCCATGTTTGTAGAAGAAGTTAATCGTCGATTAAAATTAATCGACGATTACGCGATGAATCGGAAAAAAAAATCTCCAGTCGTTAATGGAGGAGATGGACGACCAGAGAGGGGATGGGAGGAGCAGAAGAAGAAGAGTTTTGGTTGAAAAGAAAATGGGGACCTCTTCTTAACTGTTAATCGGATTTTAGGGTTAGGTATTAGAGAAGGGTACAATGGTATTTTCACCATTATTTTGGAAGTCCCTTATAATTTTTAGTATGGGTATAAATTGGATGAGGCCCCTAACTATTTTCCGAGGCCCCAATTCAGCGGTGTTATAGAAGTTTATATTAAAAAATAGTTCATTTATAATTTTTAGGCCGACCGAGCGAAGCGAGGGAGGACTTTATATATGGTGACTTTATGTCAATGTGAAGCGTGAAATTTTTTTCCAATTAGACACAAAAGATTAGATTTGGTTCAACGATGAAAGGACGACACTGCCCCTCCAAATCAAAATTTTCTTTTTTTCATTTAGATATTTTCGTAAATAAACCCAAAAGGAAGGGCACTAAGGTATTAGACATTTTCGTAAATAAACCAAAGAGGAAGGGCAGTAAGATATTAGACATTTTCATAAATAAACCAAAGAGGAAGGGCAGTAAGATATTAGACATTTTCGTAAATAAACCAAAAAGGAATTTTGGATATTAGATATTAGGGGTATAAAACGTCTACGCAGTGAGATATTAGGGGTATAATTGACATTTTGGAATTTTGGAATTTTGGGGTATATTAGATATTAGGGGTATAATTGACAACCAAACTTTAATATATGAATTTTGGAATTTTGGAATTTAGGGGTATATTAGGGGTATAAAACGTCTAATATCCAATTTTGGAATTTTGGATATTAGACATTTTCTTAAATAAACCAAAAAGGAATATTAGATATTAGGGGTATAATTGACAACCAAACTTTAATATAACATATCTAAAAATCCGTGCCTTGGAATTTTACAAATTTTATCTCGTTGGAAAGGTTTTAAGAAAATTTACGCAATGAGTATAAACAACAATATTAAATTTAGAATCTTTACGAAAAATTTGGAAAAATATTATCATTTTAGGCACAATTTTGAAAATAAAATTGAGATCCATTGTGCAAACTACCACAAAATGATACATAATACTTTATGTAACCATATTTTGGTTTTATAGATCAACTAATTTTCTTTTGCAACTAATAAAACGATATACTCTCTCCGTTTCAAGAAAAATAATATTTTCACTTTAGCCATAAATTTTCTTTTACAGTCTAATTGCAGGAGTGTTTTCTTTTTTCTTCGGTCGGCCTTCCCACCGTAGCAGCGGTCATTTAGTATGCGATATCATTGATATGTCTCAAGCGGATACACGCCCGTCGAGGCGTCGGACACGACTGATGTGGACAGGTGACCATCTCAAGCGTCGAGGATATTTGAACAATTCTACCAGATTGTAACCAGATTTTAAAATTTAAAATAGTAGATTCGCATGATCGCATCACATTTATGGGCCGGTGGTGGCGGACTTTCGCTGTTTCCTGGATTTCAAAGCACGTCTTGTGGGTTTAGTTTGATTTTTTAATATTTATTGTGGATATTAAAATATATCCCAAATTTTTGAATCCATAAGTGGTATCCCTACTTGGTTGCAGGGACTTGAGCCGTGTCCGCGTTCGACTTGCGGCGGACACGGGACGCGCGTGGGACGCTGACATGACGCGTGTCTGACGTATCAATTTGCGCGTCCTGCGCGCGTCTGGTTTGGACGCACCGATGACGCGTGTCCGACGCATTTTCTTTTCATTTTCATATAAACTTTTTCCTTTATTTTTACTATTATTAACCAAATGAAGAAAGACAAACATTTAGATCAATAATTTAGGTTTTTATTAGGATTTTGCAATTGGAAATTACATCACGTATACCCTTAGGTTGACATGTGTTGATCTAAGAATGCATTTTGATTGTGCTATGTGTTTAATAGCGACCGATTATTTGACATTCGGCGTGTATAAACAAACGATATTTTCTTTTCTTTTGAAATTTATACGTATATAACATCATTTTCTAATTTTTATGGTGGAAATACTTGACTTTGCTGTATAAATACAAGATTATATATATAAATAATATATAATTAAAATATGTATATACGTGTCCGCGTCCTAGTTTTTTGAAAATTTTATAGTGTCCGCGTCAGCGTCGTGTCGTGTCCGCGTCTACGTGTCCGCGTCTGTGCAACCCAGTATATTTGCAGTATCAATTAGTGATTATATGTGATCATTTTGGCAAGAGACGACTCCTGCATGTCTCTAATTGTGTACGACGACGAGGTCGAGAGTTCATCTCGCATTGTACGTTCTCTCTAGTTACTCTATTTAGCTATATGCATGTTGGTAAATTAATTCCCGTAACATCATCCAATTAATCCGTGATCAGTTGACAAAGATGCTGAAAATATTTTCATCGAGGTAGTATCGTTTTCTTTCGTCTTCTTTTGCATGAAATCAATACAAGTCATTTTTCTTCTTACCATTTTTTTTTTTTTTTGGATTCACCACATCACAGAGCAACTCTGCTAGAGAGAGTTAGAGTTCGTTATATCTCAAGCGTCAAAGTCGAACCCACCTGCACCCACACCGACGATCAAGAAGTTCGTCATATCTCAAGCACCAAAGTTCTACCCACCTGTATACACACTGACAATCAGAGAATAGATCTGAACCAAACAGATTTGAGGTCTCTTCGACGTCTGTACATTCAAAGAGGTTTGTTGTTCGATAAACGATGGAAACAACAAGGGACAAAACAAGTGATTAATCAACTTAAGACTTCTTTATCACGTACGCTCGACTACTTCTTTCCGCTAGCCGGTCGAATGACTATTGCTCACAATGATGAAGATGCTACTTTCTCTGCCTACATTAATTGCAACTCAGCTGGTGCCGAATTCATTCATGCCGAAGCAGATGTAACCCTGGTTGATATACTCGAACCAACTTATGTTCCTCATATCGTCTACTCTTTCTTCACTATGGACAATGTACCGAATTACGATGGGTCGAAGCCATTGCTTTCCATCAAGGTAACTGAGTTGATTGACGGTTTGTTCATCGGGTGTAGTATTAACCATGCTGTCTGTGATGGTACATCATTTTGGCATTTCATGGATTCATGGTCTGAAATATGCAGAGGTGGCGGTTTAACTAATCATATCTCAGAACCTCCGATTTTCAAACGCCGGTTTTTAGACGGAACAGAGTTTCCCATTCGCTTTCCTTTCCCTGTCCATGAGCTTTACACAAAACCATACTACCCACCTCCATTGGAACAAAGAATTTTTCACTTCGCTCCGGAAAGCATAGCAAAATTCAAGGCTAGGGCCATCTCCACGAGTCACGAGATTAACAGTACTCGCGAAATCTCTTCCTTGCAAGCTGTGCTAGCGCACATTTGGGTAGCTGTAACCCGAGCTAGACGTTTGGGCCCGAATGAAGAAACTAATGTGCAGATAGCAATTGGTAATAGAGCTAGAATGAACCCTCCTTTACCTAAATTCTACTTTGGAAGTTCAGTTCTAACCGGCATAGCAACAGCTAAAGCTGGGGAGTTGGTGGATAAAGGTGTAGGGTGGGGCGCATCGCTGTTAAACCAAGTGATTACGTCCCACAATGTCCAAGGGGTTCAAAGGTACTGGGAGACTTGGCTCAAGAAACCTGTATTGCAGTCTACTCATGATTTGATATCAAAAACTAATCTGAGGACCGGGTCTTCGCCTAAATTCAATGTGTACGAGAACGATTTTGGTTGGGGTCGACCACTAGCTATGCGATGCGGAAGTACGTACAAATATGAAGGGAAGCTTTCAATTGACCCAGGGCCAGTCCAAGGATATATATGTGTTGATGCTTTTCTTCCTATTGAAGTATTTAGGGCTTTGGATGATGATCCTGTATTCATCAAGGCTATCACTCACTTGCCGCCATTTCCAAGGGTTTAATTCATTCCATTTTCGGCTTACTGTTAATGTGTTGGGCTCTCGTAAACAATTGCTTGTGTATTTGCCAGATATGGTGGTGATTTGCTGATTTAGATCGAACGTGGCCAAGAGAATCCAATATGATGAATCTAAGCAGCATTATTTTACGTACATGAAATTAATTTACCTGTGTGTGTCTGTTCCATGTAATATATAATGATTTTTTTTTTTAAAACAATATCATAGCCCATAGCTGTATTTGCCAGATACGGTGATTTGTGGAAAAGATTTACAAGAATATCTTGTAATTTGTCACTAATAACTCACTGAACGAAGGAGATTTAGAAGAACAGAAGGTGCCCAAGAGAATCCAATGTGATAAGAAAAATAATTAAGCAGCATTATTCTAATAAATGATTTTCTCTTCATTAGTTGCTCGTCGTGGTTGTTAATTTATGTTTTTTCTCTTCTAATTTCATTCAGATCTGGACATGTTCTTTAATTATCGTTTCTCAGAAACAACTTAAATGCCAGTTTCACAGCCGAATGCACACCATGCACACCACGCTATATAATAATAATAATAATAATAATAATAATAAAAGGGTAGGTTTATAATAAAAGCCCTAGAGGCAATCTTTATAATAATAATAATAATAATAATACAAATACAAATACATAATCAGAATCAAATCTTAGATAACAATTTTTTATTTTGATCGGCAATCTCGGATGACATTAACTACAAGTTACATATGGGCTCAAACTTTGATACAGGATCATAGGGTTTGATACTTCTTTTTTCCAGTGATATGCAAAGTGTTGGAATCTTGCAACAATGAACAACACGTTAGATGTATCAAAAATAATATGTAAAGAACTAATGCGAAACAACTCTACCGAAATAACTTGACGAGGGCAGAATCACAGGTTCAACAAGTTGTCCTTAACACATTAGTTCGCGGGCCAGACATTGTGTACTTCAAGTACTTAAGCACTCTAATAAGTGCATCCCAATGTATCTGCCCTGGATTACAAGTATAC
This sequence comes from Papaver armeniacum, assembly GCA_023531295.1. Taxonomy (NCBI): domain Eukaryota; kingdom Viridiplantae; phylum Streptophyta; class Magnoliopsida; order Ranunculales; family Papaveraceae; genus Papaver; species Papaver armeniacum. The sequence continues at coordinate 149,911 of JAJJWW010013618.1, forward strand.
CTGCTTAACCTACTTACAGCATAAGCAATGTCTGGTCTCGTACAATTCATCAAATACATCAGACTTCCTATGACTCTCGAGTATTCAAGTTGGTTAACTCCTACACCCTTATTCTTCTTGAGACGACGGTTAGAATCATAAGGAGTACACACAGAGTTTCTGATTAAACCGATTAAATTTCTTAAGTATGGATTCAACATAATGAGACCGACTCGAGACTATAGCCATTAGAAGTTTTTCTAATCTTCATCCCTAATATGACATCATGGGGCCTAAGTCTTTCATGTCAAAGTTCTCATTTAACGGTTTCTTAGTGGAATTAATAACATCCATGTTTGTACCTAGTATAAGCATATCATCAACATACAAGCATACAATCACACATGCATCCTTGACAAGTTTAGTATAAACACACTTATCAGATTCATTAATTCTAAAACCACTAGAAATCATCACATGATCAAATTTTTCATGTCAATGTTTAGGAGCTTTCTTCAATCCATACAAAGATTTAACCAGTTTACACACTTTCCTTTCACAACCTTTAACTACAAATCCCTCGGGTTGTTCCATATAAATTTCTTCATCTAACTCACCATTAAGAAACGTTGTCTTTACATCCATTTGATGTATCTCTAAATTATGGATGAAGCTATAGCAATTAACATCCTAATGGAGCTAATTCTACTCACTTGGTGAATAGGTGTCAAAGAAATCTATACCTTCTATTTGTCTGTAGCCTTTAGCTACCAGCCTAGCCTTGTATTTTTTAATAGTTCCATCAAATCTTACGTTTTCTTTTGAAAATCCATTTACAACCTATGGCCTTACACCTTGGAGGTAAATCTACAAGTTCAAAAGTACCGTTTTCTCGAAGGGAATCCATTTCACTAATGGAAGCTTCTTTCCACCATGGAGCTTCTGGACAAGTCATGGCTTCTCTATAAGTCTGAGGATCAGACTCGGATAGGTATGTAATGCAACCAGGATAGGTTTTCTCAGTTCTAACCCTTTTACCTCTTCTAGGTTCCACTTATGGTTCATCTTCCTCTAAAGGTAATAATTGACTAGTTGAAGGAACATCTAGGGGATCATCTAAACATCTCTTTCGAGAATCACGTTTCAAAGAAAAAACAGTTTCAAAAAACTCAGCATCCCTAGACTCCATTATAGTATTCAACCATATGTCAGAAAATTCAGAACTCACAACCATAAACCTATGAGCGCTAGAATGCTCAGGATACCCTATAAAAACACAATCAACGGTTTTGGGTCCTATCTTATTTTTCTTAGGAGGAGGGATGCCCACCTTATCCAAGCACCCCCACACTTTGAAGTAATCATAAGATGGTTGTCTACCTTTCCATAACTCATATGGAGTTTTATCGATCCTTTAAAGGGTACTCACCCATTCGGGATGTAATTGGCGGAGAGGATAGCCTCCCCCACAAATTCGAAGGTAATCCCGAACTAATCAACATGCCATTCATCATATCCTTAAGGGTACGGTTCTTACGTTCAGCTACACCATTGGACTGAGGTGAATAAGGAGGGGTAACCTCATGTATTATGCCATGTTCTTCACAGAAATCTCCTATAGGAATTTCGTACTCACCACCACGGTGAGACCTAATAGTTTTAATGGTAGTATTCAATTGGTTTTCGACTTCACTTTTATATATCTTAAAGGCTTCTAAGGCATCGTCCTTCCCCTCTAAGTAAGTAAACATGGCAAAGTACTTCGTACTATCATCAATAAAAGTAATAAACCATTTCTTACCACCTCTTGTTTGAACCGACTTCATATCAACTAGGTCTCGAGTGGATTAATTCTAAGGGTTTAGAGTTTCTCTGGACATTTTTATTGAATGATTTCTTAGCATGCTTAGATTCTACGCAAATCTCACACTTATGATTTTTATCTAAAGTGAATTTGGGTATGCAGCCTACGCTAGCCAATTTATGCATTGATTTATAGTTTACATGACCAAGTCTACCATGCCAAACGTTCAATGACACACACATGTAAGCAGAAGAATCATTCAATTTCAATTCAGGACAAGTTACATTAAGTTTATATAGACCCCCAGTCTTATAACCCTTACCCACATAATCATTGCCCTTAGTTACTATAAGTTTTCCAGACTCAATTGTAACTTTAAAACCCTTATCATCTAAAACAGAACAAGAAACAAGATTTTTGCGGATGTCCGGAACATGAAGAACTTCATTCAATGTGAGAGTCTTTCCGGATGTGAGCTTCAGACCGACCTTTCCTTTTCCCGCAACCTCGATGCGGATGAGTTACCCATATAGAGTTTCTCGCCTTACCCTACCCTCTCGGTAGGAGGTAAACAGTCTCTGTTCCCACAAACATGCTTGGTAGCTCCGAGTCTACCCACCAATCCATCACATTGGTCACCAGATTAACTTCGACGGACACCACGTGAGAAAACTCTTCTTTGCTTTTCTCAACCAAGTTAGCATTATTCTTCTTATCCTTACGTTGTCTACGGTGAAGCGCCATATGACCAGAGATTTCCACACACCCAACAAGGACCCTTAATTTTAATAATGCTAGATTCTAAGTTTCTGAAACATACCTTTGTTGTTAGGTCCATGCTTGAGTTGCGATTGTTTTTGTCACCTTTTCCGACTTTGGATGGCTTATGTTCAGACATATGAGCTTTGTTAGACATGTCCCTTGCAGATGACACGTTCTTTTCTTTGGTGCACAACATCTCTTCCACTTGAATCTTCTTTCCCAATTCAACCATGTTGATCTCGCGTGTTTCATGCCTCAGCTTTTTCTTGTACTCCGACCAAGAAGATGGTAACTTCTCAATCACCGCAGACACTTGAAATGTCTCGTCAACAACCATACCTTCAGCAAGAATTTGGTTAATGATTTGTTGAAGTTCGAGGAATTGATCAACAACAGACTTATCATTCGTCATCTTGAACTCCATAAACTTTTCCACCAGAAATTTCTTGCTTCCTGCAGTCTCAGCTTGGTACTTTGCTTCTAACGCAGTCCACAACTCATAAGTAGTCAAGTTCTCTTTAGCATTGTAAAAATCATACATCGCATCTTCCAAACCGTTCATGATATGATTTTTAGCCAGAAAATTATCCCCCGTGTTAATATTGACCTCCTCCTCAGTCAAATTTTCAGCATTGTACAAATCATCACCTGGAACCAGTACATAGTCCAGTTCATGATGGCTCAGATAAAACAGCATCTTGGATTGCCATCTCTTGAAATCCTTTCCGTTAAACTTTTGTGGTCTTTCTTCGTCATTGATTCCCATTGTTACAAGGAAAGCTAATGTGTTAAGATTGTTGGAATCTTGCAACAATGGACAGCACGTTAGATGTATCAAAAATAATATGTAAAGAACTAATGCGAAATAACTCTACCGAAATAACTTGACGAGGGCAGAATCACGGGTTCAACTAGTTGTCCTTAACACATTAGTTCGCGGGTATACTCGAGTTGAGTAATGCTAAGCCCCTCACAGCGAAGATGTGTCCAGATAAGGCGCCCGATATAACTTGAGTTAGCACAACGCAAGTTACCCTCTCTTCGAACTCAAAGAACGGGGATGGAAGTAAAAACGTATGGAGAAACCCTAGAAACAAAAGAAGAATTTTTCCGTGTATTGAAAACAAATTTTCGAGTTGTATTTATAGGATGAACTACTTGCAAATCAAGTTAGGTTTTGGTTTTCTTCAAAAACAAGTAAAAGGATTTTTACCATAAATAAAACTCTTAAGAAATAATTTTGGAATTAATTTTCTAAAGAAAAACTCGCCAAAACTAAATCCGTGTAGAAAAGGGACTTGGTGCATGGCATACGCGCATATCGCATGGGTAAAAATATCTATTTTTGCCCATCCGCTCCACCCACGTTTTACAATTCATACATAAGTGTATGATTATATAGTGGAGCTCCTCTTTAGTTTTCCACAATGTGGGACTAAAGGTTCCACTTCATTCACCCAAAAATGAGTGAGTATCCTTAGACCCTTAGGTCATTAGATCAAACCACACCAAGACCATAAATCCTTTTAATTAAAACTCATTTTCTCCAACAATCCCCCACATGAATGAAATCTCGGAAAACGAAAAAATCAGAGTAAGGAAAATACCATTTAGGCAAAGGTGTCCATAAGGTCTTGAACCCTTACTTAGTGAGAAGTTACAGGAACTACTAGCTAAACAAAGTGAACCTAGTCTTGAACCGATAGCGTTGGTGTAATTCGCGACAACAACCACACATGATATTCTCCGGTGTTGTTAAGTTCGTGCCGTTTTGTCCAATTTGGCCCTGGACATATCCTGTTTCTCGAATGCTCTAGAAAATTGGCTCAATTCTCATAGGAAGCGGCCCCACTTCCACATTCGGATAGGTGAGTTCCATCAATAGTGTTTCTATGCTACACCCCACTTCAATCTTAAATTGAAACTATGGAACTCATTAAGACTTATTTAAAAGTCATCCTCCACATGCAGATCACACTATCACATCAACACCATAGGGAAGGGACAGAGAATGAAAATCTCGATAGTGTTTACCTTTACCCACCATGAATTAGTTGTCTCATTCGAAACCTTGATCTTGGAATCTCCGGTCGGCAAGGTTGAGTATCCTTCATGGCAAGTTTAATTATTGAGCCTAAGCCCCATCCCCTCGATGCTTTACTAACTATCTCCTTGGACAAACCTTTCGTCAAAGGGTCCGCGATATTCTCCTTGGACCGCATCCAATCTATGGAAATAACGCCTGTTGAGATTAGTGTTTTCAAAGTATCATGTCTTCTACGAATATGTATAGACTTTCCATTGTAGAAGCAACTCTTAGCTCTACCTATCGCAGATTTGTCATCACAGATGTATAGATATAGCCGGCACGGGCCTATGCCGAGAGGAATATCTTCTAAAAAGTTTCTTAGCCATTCGGCCTCCTCTCCCGCTTTATCTAACGCAATAAACTCCGATTCCATAGTGGAACGAGCTATACATGTCTGTTTGGAACTCTTCCAAGATACGAGGCAAGACTCGCTAGAGTGAATACATATCCACTCGTAGACTTAGAATCCTTCCGATCTCGTTATCCAGTTTGCATCGCAAAATCCCTCAAGGACGGCCGGATATCCTTTGTAATTCAAACTAAAGGTCATTGTGTACTTCAAGTACTTAAGCACTCTAATAAGTGCATCCCAATGTATCCGCCCCTGGATTACAAGTATACCGCTTAACCTACTTACAAAGCATAAGCAATGTCCGGGTCTCGTACAATTCATCAAATACATCGGACTTCCTATGACTCTCGAGTATTCAAGTTGGTTAACTTCTACACCCTTATTCTTCTTGAGACGACGGTTAGAATCATAAGGAGTACACATGAGTTCTGATTAAACCGATTAAATTTCTTAAGTATGGATTCAACATAATGAGACCGACTCGGACTATAGCCATTAGAAGTTTTTCTAATCTTCATCCCTAATATGACATCAGCGGGGCCTAAGTCTTTCATGTCAAAGTTCTCATTTAACGAGTTTCTTAGTGGAATTAATAACATCCATGTTTGTACCTAGTATAAGCATATCATCAACATACAAGCATACAATCACACAGGCATCCTTGACAAGTTTAGTATAAACACACTTATCGATTCATTAATTCTAAAACCACTAGAAATCATCACATGATCAAATTTTTCATGCCACTTGTTTAGGTGCTTGTTTCAATCCATACAAAGATTTAACCAGTTTACACACTTTCCTTTCACAACCTTTAACTACAAATCCCTCAGGTTGTTCCATATAAATTTCTTCATCTAACTCACCATTAAGAAATGTTGTCTTTACATCCATTTGATGTATCTCTAAATTATGGACGAAGCTATAGCAATTAACATCCTAATGGAGCTAATTCTACTCACTTTGGTGAATAAGTGTCAAAGAAATCTATACCTTCTATTTGTTTGTAGCCTTTAGCTACCAAACCTAGCCTTGTATTTTTCAATAGTTCCATCTATCTTACGTTTTCTTTTGAAAATCCATTTACAACCTATGGCCTTACACCACGGAGGTAAATCTACAAGTTCAAAAGTACTGTTTTTTCTCGAAGGGAATCCATTTCACTAATGGAAGCTTCTTTCCACCATGGAGCTTCTGGACAAGTCATGGCTTCTCTATAAGTCTGAGGATCAGACTCGGCTAGGTATGTAATGCAACCAGGATAGGTTTTCTCAGTTCTAACCCTTTTACCTCTTCTAGGTTCCACTTATGGTTCATCTTCCTCTAAATGTAATAATTGACTAGTTGAAGGAACATCTAGGGGATCATCTAAACATCTCTTTCGAGAATCACATTTCAAAGAAAAAACAGTTTAAAAAAACTCAGCATCCCTAGACTCTGTGATAGTATTCAACCATATGTCAGAAAATTCAGAACTCACAACCATAAACCTATGAGCGCTAGAATACTCAGGATACCCTATAAAAACACAATCAACGGTTTTGGGTCCTGTCTTATTTTTCTTAGGAGGAGGGATGCCCAACTTAGCCAAGCACCCCCACACTTTGAAGTAATCATAAGATGGTTGTCTACCTTTCCATAACTCATATGGAGTTTTATCTCGATCCTTTAAAGGGTACTGTTCGGGATGTAATTGGCGGAGAGGATAGCCTCCCCCACAAATTCGAAGGTAATCCTGAACTAATCAACATGGCATTCATCATATCCTTAAGGGTACGGTTCTTACGTTCACCTACACCATTGACCGAGGTGAATAAGGAGGGGTAACCTCATGTATTATGCCATGTTCTTTCGAAAATCTCCTATAGGAATTCTCGTACTCACCACCACGATCGGACCTAATATTTTTAATGGTAGTATTCAATTGGTTTTCGACTTCACTTTTATATATCTTAAAGGCTTCTAAGGCATCGTCCTTCCCTCTAAGTAAGTAAACATGGCAGTACTTCGTACTATCATCTATAAAAGTAATAAATCATTTCTTACCACCTCTTGTTTGAACCGACTTCATATCAACTAGGTCTGAGTGGATTAATTCTAAGGGTTTAGAGTTTCTCTGGACATTCTTATTGAATGATTTCTTAGCATGCTTAGATTCTACGCAAATCTCACACTTATGATTTTTATCTAAAGTGAATTTGGGTATGCGACCTCACGCTAGCCAATTTATGCATTGATTTATAGTTTACATGACCAAGTCTACCATGCCAAACGTTCAATGACACACACATGTAAAGCGGAAGAATCATTCAATTTCAATTCAGGACAAGTTACATTAAGTTTATATAGACCCCAGTCTTATAACCCTTACCCACATAATCATTGCCCTTAGTTACTATAAGTTTTCCAGGACTCAATTGTAACTTTAAAACCCTTATCATCTAAAACAGAACAAGAAACAAGATTTTTGCGGATGTCCTGGAACATGAAGAACTTCATTCAATGTGAGAGTCTTTCCGGATGTGAGCTTCAGACGACCTTTCCTTTTCCCGCAACCTCGATGCGGATGAGTTACCCATATAGAGTTTCTCGCCTTACCCTACCCTCGGTAGGAGGTGACAGTCTCTGTTCAACAAACATGCTTGGTAGCTCCAGAGTCTACCCACCAATCCATCACATTGGTCACCGATTAACTTCGGACACCACAATGAGAAAACTCTTCTTTGCTTTTCTCAACCAAGTTAGCATTATTCTTCTTATCCTTACGTTGTCTACAGTGAACTGCCATATGACCAGTATTTCCACACACCCAACAAGGACCCTTAATTTTAATAATGCTAGATTCTGGTTTACGAAATATACCTTTCTTGTTAGGTCCATGCTTCGAGTTGCGATTGTTGTTGTCACCTTTTCCAGCTTTGGATGGCTTATGTTCAGACATATGAGCTTTGTTAGACATGTCCCTTGCAGATGACACGTTCTTTTCTTTGGTGCACAACATCTCTTCCACTTGAATCTTCTTTCCCAATTCAACCATGTTGATCTCGCCTGTTTCATGCCTCAGCTTTTTCTTGTACTCCGACCAAGAAGATGGTAACTTTTCAATCACCGCAGACACTTGAAAAGTCTCGTCAACAACCATACCTTCAGCAAGAATTTAGTTAATGATTTGTTGAAGTTCGAGGAATTGATCAACAACAGACTTATCATTCGTCATCTTGAACTCCATAAACTTTGCCACCAGAAATTTCTTGCTTCCTGCAGTCTCAGCTTGGTACTTTGCTTCTAACGCAATCCACAACTCATAAGCAGTCAAGTTCTCTTTAGCATTGTAAAAATCATACATCGCATCTTCCAAACCGTTCATGATATGATTTTTAGCCAGAAAATTAGCCCTCGTGTTAATATTGACCCCTCCTCAGTCAAATTTTCAGCATTGTACAAATCATCACCTGGAACCAGTACATAGTCCAGTTCATGATGGCTCAGATAAAACAGCATCTTGGATTGCCATCTCTTGAAATCCTTTCCGTTAAACTTTTGTGGTATTTCTACGTCATTGATTCCCATTGTTACAAGGAAAGCTAATGTGTTAAGATTGTTGGAATCTTGCAACAATGAACAGCACGTTAGATGTATCAAAAATAATATGTAAAGAACTATGCGAAACAACTCTACCGAAATAACTTGACGAGGGCAGAATCACAGGTTCAACAAGTTGTCCTTAACACATTAGTTCGCGGGTATACTCGAGTTGAGTAACGCTAAACCCCCTCACAGCGAAGATGTGTCCAGGATAAGATCGCCCAATATAACTTGAGTTAGCACAACGCAAGTTACCCTCTCTTCGAACTCAAAGAATGGGGATGGAAGTAAAAAACGTATGGAGAAACCCTAGAAACAAAAGAAGAATTTTTCCGTGTATTGAAAACAAATTTTCGAGTTGTATTTATAGGATGAAATACTTGCAAATCAAGTTAGGTTTTGGTTTTCTTCAAAAACAAGTAAAAGGATTTTTACCATAAATAAAACTCTTAAGAAATAATTTTGGAATTAATTTTCTAAAGAAAAACTCTTAAAACTAAATCCGTGTAGAAAAGGGACTTGGTGCATGGCATACGCGCATATCGCATGGGTAAAAATATGTATTTTTACCCGCTCCACCCACGTTTTACAATTCATACATAAGTGTATGATTATATAGTGGAGCTCCTCTTTAGTTTTCCACAATGTGGGACTAAAGGTTCCACTTCATTCATCCAAAAATGAGTGAGTATCTTTAGACCCTTAGGTCATTAGATCAAACCACACCAAGACCATAAAACCTTTTAATTAAAACTCATTTTCTCCAACACAAAGTTCAAGAAAAAGTAGTGACGAACACCATGAAAACGCCACCACCAGATGATTTGGATACTACTGCTACTACTACTATCTATGAAAATGAAATGATTGATGAGAAGCACAAGAAGGCACTAGCGCGCGTCTAGCCCTATTGAAACCATTCTTTGTGAATATTCATATCAAAGCATCTACTCTCAGTTTCTTTGTGGTCTTTTGTCATAACAAATTAGTAGTTCGTTTCGGAGCAGGTTTTGCTTCTAGATTGGTTCGAAACATAATTAGATTCTTCAAGAAATATTGGAGTCACCTATGTAATGATATACGAACGGGAACTATAGATCGTGCAAAAATCACTGACCCGTTAGTGCAGAAGGCAGTCATGGAAGTACTCAAGGAAAACTTCGGTCCGGAACTTGCAGATTTTTCGAGATTGAATGTACGAGAGATGAAGCATCATGGAAAGGGATCATATCAAGGTTATGGTCCAACACTAAATATATCGAGGTCATCGTAACTGGAAGCATATCAAGAACAATGCTCCTCGGTTTAAATACATGGGCAGGAGTAACAAACTTCCGAGTGTTGCTACCGAAAGGATTGACGAAGTGGAGCTTCAAAATGCCGTAAATATTGCTGCCAACCATCTCATGAAATTCATTCATGTATCTCTTGTTGATTACACTTGCTTTACTGATACAACATCAACTACTCCGGGACATTATGTACTCTACTTTGAACTTCATTGCGAGCGACATGAGCGATGAATCTATGTCTCGGTCTGTGTTCGAGGAATGTTGCCTCGCATTGGAAGAATCCCTCGGCGGTTACTATTGTTTCGTCCGTGACAGTTGGGCCTCTAAAGATAAAAATAGTCGAGAAAGGAACCTTTGACAAGTTCATGAATTATGCAATCAGCCAAGGTGCTCCAGTTATATTAGAGTTTATGTTAAACTCAAACTACATAGTGTTGCACCAAAGCCTGCGGAAGCGTTAGGTTTGCACTACTACGAGGTATCTCAATATCGCCAAGAACACAATCACACACACAAGAAGAACAAGTATTTAACGAGGTTGAATCCTCGGGAAGGAATAAGCAATTTCATATATCACCGTATAGGTTGGAATATACAAAGCCTTAGACGAGAAGAAGAGAACTCTTACTTAGTTCTGGTGTGTTTTCTCTTTGGCTATTTATACACATCAATAGGACTGTACACATTCCTTAAAAAGGATTACTTTCCTACAAGTATAGGGTTTCCTAACTTAACTCTAAGAGACAAACCTCTTAAGCTGCTATACTTAGGACACAAGTACTTGGTTTCCTTAACCAACTAGATTTCCTAATCTAGACCTTAACCGACCGACCAACAACTCTCCACCTCGGATCATGCATTCATGCATGAGACGATCAATACACAAAATCACCTCCATCTTCCAACGTCGATTGAACCATCACTGTCTGCCTACGTATCCTCAATAGGAATCAAACCCGACCGTAGTTCTCTCAAATTGCCTTGCAAGACCTCCACCGGGTTCTTAAGAACCTTTACCCTAAAAGAGCCTTTCACCAAACCGGAAGGATGTGGATGAATTTCAACAATGTCGAAACTTGATCCCAGTAACTACTTTAGTCAACATATCTGCTGGATTGTCTTTGGTATCGATCTTCACAAGTACAATGTCTTCTTCTTCAAGAATTTCTCTCACAAAGTGAAATCGTACGTCTATATGTTTGGTTCTAGCATGATGCACTTGATTCTTAGCCAAATAAATTGCACTTAGACTATCACAATGCATAGGCAGTTGGTCTTGCACAACTCCTAAGTCATCTAGCAAACCTTGTAACCATATTGCCTCCTTAAATGCCTCAGTCACTGCCATATATTATTCCTCCACTACGGGAAAACAGTAATCTACAACTGTAACTTCACAACTCGTATATTTAAGGTTGTGAAAGGTGGTATGTTTGACAACTTTTGTCAAACAAAAGTTGTCAATGTATAAAAACGTCCAACTCTTAGGACCAAAGAGGAACAAAGAGTCGTGACGAGAATCAAAATCACAACGTTTTTGTGAAAAGAGTAGTGACCACCTTTAGACTTTAACAACTCATCTCGTTAAGGTAGTGAATAACTATACGACAATACTTATAAGGGTTGTTGAAGATAAAAAAAAAAATATCATTTGGAATAATGGTGTTTGAGAGATTCAAACACAAGCCAACTAGGTGTTAGCACAAGCCTTGAACCATCCTTCCTTCCTCTCAATATTGGTAGTTTTGTCCTTTTTTTTTATTATTACTATCACAACCCTTATAAGAGTTGTAAAAAAAAAACTTGAAAAAAAAATGAGGAGTGAGGTATTCAACCATCCTTTCACATTTAAATATATGATTATATTTTACATCTACTTTTATATATAAGAAAATTTCAAACTGAGCCTTAAAAAAAGACCAACAAATGCGCCACTTTGCCTGAAACATACAAGGCATTGTTAAATATAGACACGGTTAAACAACATAGCATAGCAAACCAAAGTATAGAATGTAATATATAGAGTGATTTAAATCTACATTCTAGAGTTACAATATAACAAAACAAACCAAACTTAGAAGAATATTAACCTTTACTTTATTTATTTTCAATAAGGATAGTTTGGTCATTTTCACATTCTCCATAATATTTATTGCATTTATTTCCAATAAGGGTAATATGGTCATTTTCACACTCTGTAATATTTAATTTATTTATTTTCGATAAGGGTAGTCTGGTCATTTTTCACGGTCTCCATAATATTTATTGCACTTTTTTCCAAAAAAAAAAGGGTAATATGGTCATTTTCACAATCGGTAAGAATTACTTTACTTATTTCTGATAAGGGTAGTATGGTCATTTTCACAGTCTCCATAATATTTATTGCACTTTTTTCCAATAAGGGTAATATGGTCAATTTCACGACTGTAAGAATTACTTTACTTATTTCGATAAGGGTAGTATGGTCATTTTCTGAGTCTCCATAATATTTATTGCACTTTTTTCCAATAAGGATAATATGGTCAATTTCACAGTCTGTAAGAATTACTTTACTTATTTCCGATAAGGGTAGTATGGTCATTTTCACTAGGGCTGCACAAGACCCACCCACGATACCCATACCCGCCCGTACCCGTTAAATCCGTGGGTTTTTTGTCCATACCCGCCCGTTGTGGGTGCGGGGTTGGTTAAGAAAGAATTTGTCTCGTGGGTGCGAGGTTGGTTTTAGGTCATACCCGCATACCCGCCCGAAAAACCCGCTCAATATACACCGTTGATTACATCTAATCCTTCACTGGCCTTGAGAAGTTCAGCTCGCTCCCTAGACCACCTCTTTTGTCCCTTTCTCCGAGAGACTTCACGTTTTCAATGGTTGTTGGTGTCTTGTGTGTGAACATATCCATAGATGTGTCAATTTAAGAGCTGGCCTTCTTAACGTTCAGAGATTTCTTTACCATCAAAAATAAAACAGAAGCGTATTCGATTTGCTATCACTATAATTAGCTGCACGCGTCATGAAATATATTAAAGCGGACTCCATGGATTGTAATCTTGAAAATTTCAATGTGGTGCATTGATTATAGCGAACTCCTCCTCCTCCCGATCAAGTATATCTAATTTTTGGATTATATTTAATTATTGCAGGTTTAAGCGGGTTTAAACCCAAACCCGCCCTACATGCAATGAGTGGGTAACAAAACCCGCCCGCTGTTTGTGGGTGCGGGGTTGGTTATGAAAAAAAAAAACCGCAGCCTGTGGGTGCGAGGTTGGTTTGAGCTTATACCCGCCCATAGCCGCCCATGTGCAGCCCTAATTTTCACAGTCTCCATAATATTTATTGCACTTTTTTCCAATAAGGGTAATATGGTCATTTTCACAGTCTGTAACTTTACTATACTTATTTCTGATAAGGGTAGTATGGTCATTTTCACAGTCTCCATAATATTTATACCACTTTTTCCAATAAGGGTAATATGGTCATTTTCACAATCGGTAACATTTACTTTACTTATTTCCGATAAGGGTAGTATGGTCATTTTCATTGTCTCCATAATATTTATTGCACTTTTTTCCAATAAGGATAATATGGTCAATTTCACAATCGGTAACATTTACTTTACTTATTTCCGATAAGGGTAGTATGGTCATTTTCATTGTCTTCATAATATTTATTCCACTTTTTTCCAATAAGGGTAATATGGTCATTTTCACAGTCTGTAAGAATTACTTTACTTATTTCCGATAAGGGTAGTTTGGTTATTTTCACAATTTCCATAATATTTATTGCACTTTTTTCCAATAAGGGTAATATGGTCATTTTCACAGTCTGCAAGAATTAATTTATTTATTTCCGGTAAATGGAAATCATTCTTACCAAGTTTAAGGTTTCGGGGAATATTCCAAAGGAATCTTACATGTAAATGGATGGATTCATCGTTCTTACCAAGTTTCCGACCTATAGTAGTCCACTTCCGGCCAGGTTTCGATCTCGGACCCACTGTATGCGTACATTATGCCAGAATAGGGTTTGTTTAAGGTTTCGGGGATATTATGAAGGAATCTTACCTGTAAATGGATGGATTCATCGTTTTTGCCAAGTTTCGGACTTATAGTAGTCCACTCCGGCCGAGGTTTCGATCTCGGAGCCACGGTATGCATACAATAGGCGAGAATATGGTTTGTTTAAGGTTTCAGGAATATTCTAAAGTAATCTTACCCGTAAATGGATGGATTCATCGTTCTTACCAAGTTTCCGACCTATAGTAGTCCACTCCGGCCGTGTTTCGATCTCGGACCCAAGGTATGTGTACAATAGTCCGGAATATGGTTTGTCTAAGGTTTGGGGAATATTCTAAAGGAATCTTACCCGTAAATGGATGGATTCATCGTTCTTACCAAGTTTCCGACCTATAGTAGTCCACTCCGGCTGTGTTTCGATCTCGGACCCAAGGTATGCGTACATTATGCCGAATAGGGTTTGTTTAAGGTTTCGGGGATATTATGAAGGAATCTTACCCGTAAATGGATGGATTCATCGTTTTTGCCAAGTTTCGGACTTATAGTAGTCCACTCCGACTGTGTTTCGATCTCGGAGCCACGGTATGTGCATACAATAGGCCGAGAATATGGTTTGTTTAAGGTTTCTGGGGAATATTCGAAGGAATCTTACCTGTAGTTGGATTGATTCATCGTTCTTACCAAGTTTCCGACCTATAGTAGTCCACTCCCGGCCAGGTTTCGATCTCGGACCCACGGTATGCATACAATAGGCCAGAATATGGTTTGTTTAAGGTTTCATATAATATTCTAAAGGAATCTTACCCGTAAATGGATGGATTCATCGTTCTTACCAAGTTTCCGACCTATAGTAGTCCACTCCCGGCTATGTTTCGATCTCGGACCCAAGGTATGCGTACATTATGCCAGAATATGGTTTGTTTAAGGTTTTGAGGATATTATGAAGGAATCTTACTTGTTAATGGATGGATTCATCGTTCTTACCAAGTTTCCGACCTATAGTAGTCCACTCCCGCCGGTGTTTCGATCTCGGACCCATGGTATGCGTACATTATGCCGTAATATGGTTTGTTTAAGGTTTGGGGATATTATGAAGGAATCTTACCGTTAATGGATGGATTCATCGTTCTTACCAAGTTTCCGACCTATAGTAGTCCACTCCCGGCCTGTGTTTCGATCTCGGACCCAAGGTATGCGTACATTATGCCGTAATAGGGTTTGTTTAAGGTTTCGGGGATATTATGAAGGAATCTTACCGTAAATGGATGGATTCATCTTTTTGCCAAGTTTCGGACTTATAGTAGTCCACTCCCGGCCAGGTTTCGATCTCGGAGCCACGGTATGCATACAATAGGCCAGAATATGGTTTGTTTAAGGTTTCAGGGAATATTATGAAGGAATCTTACCTGTAAATGGATGGATTCATCGTTCTTACCAAATTTCCGACCTAGTGTAGTCCACTCCCGGCCAGGTTTCGATCTCGGACCCAAGGTATGCATACAAGTTTACCGGTAAATGGATGGATTCATCGTTCTTACCAAGTTTTTGACTTATAGCAGTCCACTCAAGGCCAGGTTTCAATATCGGAGCCAGGTTATGCATACAATATGCCAGAATAGAGTTTGTTTAAGGTTTCGAGGAATATTCTAATGTAATCTTACCTGTAAATGGATGGATTTATCGTTCTTATCAAGTTTTCGACTTATAATCGTCCACTCACGACCAGGTTTCGATATCAGAGCCAGGGTATGCATACAATATGCCAGAATATGGTATGAACCCTCCCGGAGCTTCTTGGTTCATATTTTTGATGTCGTCATACCACTTTTGAAGTTCAAAGCGACACTGAGCTTCATATTTATCAATTTCGATGATGTATCATGCTAAGTTTGAAGTCTGAACCCTCTCGGAGCTTCTTGGTTCATATTTTTTAAGCCGTTATACCACTTTTGAAGTTCGATTCGCCATTGAGCTTCATATTTATCGATTTCGATGATGTATCATGCTAAGTATGAAGTCCGAACCCTCCTGGAGCATCTTGGTTCATAGTTTGTATGCCATTACACCAGATTTGAAGTTCGAATGGACATTGAACTTCACATTTATCGATTTCGATGGTGTATCCTGTTAAGTTTGAAGTCATAACCAACCCGGAGCCTATTCATGACTTGTATGAATAGTCCAAATTGCTTCGTGACTAATGTGACTAGTCTAAATTCAAACCGGAAACACAAAGAGAAAGCACAAAAGCACAAAGAGAAAGCACAAAGAAACACCAATTATCGAATTCATTTTTCATTTTCCCGATTCATTCTTATACATTTTTTGGATTTTTTTATATCAGAATGTCAATAACAATGTCCTAAATTTATTAGTATTTTTTTTGGATTTTTTTTCATGTCGAGGGTTGATAATTAGACCAATTACATGAGTTCGTATTAGCACAAAGAGAAACACATATGCTTCTCAATCCGTATGAGCTTCCCAAATACAATATCATCCATCTAGATATTTCTCGATCCGTGTGAATGTATGAAACGAAACGTGGTCCGTCAGTTTTTTTTTTTTTGAAGCATTTTTTTTACTCACTCATTCTACCTTCCCTCAACCGCTCGAACCTAATCTGTTTTTTCTCTTTCTTCATCTCTTCCTCTCCTCCTGAGTCCTGAAGAACACCTCTCTTAATCCCTCTTCTTCATCATCTTCTCTCAATCTCTATCTTTAACTCCCCCTTTCTCTCATCCGCAACAGTCAACAGTAGCATCTCATTAATTCCAGATCTGAACCAAGGAGAAGATGGCGTTAACTGCAACATAAACATCAACAAGTCCGCTCTTATCAATGAATAGGGAATCTGAACTTCAGTTCTTCTTCAAGCTGTGCTTCCAACAAGATGGAGATTCAAGGGAATTTCGGTGATCATTCTACAACAGCAACAACAATGAATTTGGGGGGTTTTATGTGAAACGAAATTAGGTTTAGTTCAATCTAAAGTATGGAGAGGGTAATTGCTCGAGATCAACGGAATCAGGATATGAAATTGGTTGAATCGTTGATACTTCCATCACTTATTATTGGGCCAATGCTGCAGTCTATAATGAATTCAAGTACCTCAACTCAAATTAATGCCACAACACAGGATTTGGTTGACAAGCTCAAGCTCATGTATCCAATGTCTCATAATCCCAAGAAGTAAGTCAATTCATGAAGTCTACGTGCCTTTAATTTGAGTTGAGAAGTAATCTTTGCTGTCTATGATTTTACTGTTGGTGTCTTTATTTTTCTAATTATAATTTTTTTTCATCTACATGTTCTTAATGAGAATTACTAAAGGGAAGATAAGCTCAAGCTAAGTTCTGAAAAATTGCAGAAGTTGGGATGGACAAACCTACCGCTCGAAAAAATCCTCGCTGACTGAAGAGAAGGGTATCTTGATTTGAGGTACAAACATGTTTTAAAGTGGGACGGAGAGTGATATTTGGGTTCAAGAATGAAATCTATAGATGGGGTGTTGAGTGATTTTTATGGCTGGTTCTTACTGTGAGTTTTGGACTCATAACTGAACTAGGATTAGGTCAATACTGCAGTCTCAATTTCTATGAGTTTGAAATTTGGATTCTTTGAAGTTTTGTTCTTTAATTTGATCGTGGCAACAAAATTGAATGAATTGCAGACAGTGGGTCAAATAAGAACAGTCTTATAATTGTTCATGTCAATTTTCCATTACTTCCGGGGTTTAATAAGTTGAGACTTATAAAGATGATATCATCTTAGTTAAGGCTGCACAAGACCCGGTCTGGAACCGGTGAACCGGCCAGGAACCGGAAAAACCGAACCAGAACCGTACCGGAACCGGTGTAGCCGGTACAGGTACAGGTAACCAAATTGAGAACCGGTGTAGTACCGGTACAGGTACTGGGTTCTTATACATTCCCGGCATGTACCGGTCTGAAAAACCCGGTTGATATTAGTCGTTGATCTTTTGATAAGAAATTAGTGGTATCCGTCGATCCTAGGTATAGATATCTATCTTTTTATCGACCATCTCTTTCTTTCATCGTTATTCTTCTTCCTTTTCTTTTTTTCTCTGAACTGAAAGTGAAGAACAACCACACAGACGCTTCATCGTTCACTTCTTCTTCTTCACCATCTATGAGTTTATATCACCACCAACTTCTTCTTCATCATCAGCGAAACAAAATCGATTTGCCATTCTTCACCATCTCACAAGTCAATAACATGTAATTCGTTCATCTTAATTATTAATTGCATGTTTGATTAACGTGTTTGATTGTATGTTTGAATATGATTTAGGACTTTATTGGGATCGATTTGGATTGATTCCACTAGGTTTGTAATTTATTTTTATTTCTTCATGGATTGTTGTATCATTGTATGGTTTTTACCCTATCTCCTTTAATGGAAAGTGCTTCTGATAAAATTGATGGTAAAATTGAGATGGGTTTTGACTGAATTTTATTGATTAATATTCAAAGATCGATTGATGGTGGGATAAATCTTACATTGGTTGAAATATTGAAGAGGGAGAAGCAGATGGATCTGTAGTTTGACAGAGAATTGGGTTTGTGTTGCTGCTGGTGATGAATACTGTAGAGTGAGTGAAGATGTACGGGTATTATGTGTCTGTGATGGAATAGATAGATGCTAGTGCTTTGAAAATGTTGTGTTTGTTAAGTTAATCAAATTTGTGCAGATGATTGGGTACTCGCCTACCATGAATTACGAACTTTTTTTTTCTTCTTTGAATCTCTTAAGTTAGTATTAAGATAACATGTAAAAACCCGGTACCAGAGTGGAACCAAACCGGTATTACAGGTACAGGTACAACTCCGAGTACAGGTACAGGTACAACTCCGAGTACAGGTACAGGTACCGGTACTCAAAATGAGGAACCGATCAACACCAGGTACAGGTACCGGTTCCAACAGAAAACCGGACTGTACCGGCTCATGTGCAGCCTTAATCTTAGTCATTGAGCTTTTCGCCCTCAGTCCTAGGTTGGAATCTAGTTATTACTTTATGAGTGATTCATGGATTTTGATAGTAAGCGCGTATCTAGAGCAGGTTATTGAGTCCAGAGTGTTTTAGTTGCTGTAGCTGTAGTTTACATGTGTTTGTGTGGAAAATATTAACGGCTTTTGGGTGTATTTGATTTTTTGTTTCACCTCTCTTTGCAGGTACTTGAAAGAAAATCTGAGTTGGCTAGACTAGAAGCCCTTGATTGTATATGATATATGCCTATACTGCGGTCGGCATCGGATCCTCCACATTCAACTATGAGACGAATGTGAGGTCTTGACATTAAATTTTTTTACTTGGTATCATCTTGGGATCCACTGTTTCTTGCGCACACCTGCTCATTTGATATTTCATAGGGAAATCATGGTTAGTTTATCTTATGTCACTTGCAAATATGAGATTTTCTAACTTAAGCATTATATGCAGATATGAGATTTTCTAACTTAAGCATTATATCTATGCTGCGAGGTCTATTCAGATGCTAAGAATGTTGAATGAGCTAAGAACATAGAAAATACTGAATAACATATCAATCATCAATCTTAGTATGTTGAAGGGGATCTCTTATGTTAAAACATTTTGCTTGCTATGATGACTTTTTTTGTTGTTATTTCTCTTATGTTAAGAAACTTAAAGCTTTTTGAGAGTTTAAACTCATCGTCTCGTTTCTCTTGTGCTTAAATGCATATTGAAAATTTGAACCAAGTGCTTGAAAGCATTTTCTTTGAAGTTTTTGTAGTGCTATCCATGTTCAGGACATATTCTGATAGGAAATCTATGCTTCTTAAGTATTTTCTTATCTGAGTTTTTTTTTTCCTTGAATTGATTAGTTCACTTGTGCTTCCTCTTTGATCACCTTCAAATATGAGTTCACTGGAAGGCAACAAGGTGCAATGGCATCTTCTTGAGAGAATGGTTAGGTGATGAAGGAGATGTTGTGATGCGAGTGGAGTTGATGTTCTTTTGCTTGTTAGGATGGTACTGCATAGGAATGTGCAAGTGGTGCAGATGCAGATTTGGGGATGGTTGAGCTAAGAACCTGGAATGGTTTGTGAAGTACGAACATTGGAAATGATGAGAGTCGCTAGGTTGAGAAAGTGAATGTGGTGGGTGCTTATGTTGTGAAGTCAGTAGTAAGAGACATTGCAGGTGGATTGAATTTGGAGGTGTTGGTGGCCTATGGTGTATTACAGATTCAATTTTGTTTTAAAGATTTAATTTTGTATTTAAATTCTCAATTTTTTTTTTCCAAATCCAATATGTACCACAACTCAGAATTAGAGTTGTCAGAGATGAAATACAACTCTTCCCATAGTTGTCAAAGAAGCGAAATAAAACTTTTCTTACAATTGTCAAAGAAATAAAATGCAACTCTAACCATTGTTGTCAAAGAAATTTCTACAACCCCAACAAGTGTAGTCAAACATTATATTCACAACCCAGATATGAGTTGTGTTAGGCATTAAGAGGAAATTTTGAAAGACATTCACAACTGAATAAAGCATTGTACAAAACTGATCGACAACTATGTTTACGACTATAACTGAATGGGTGTAAAGATTTGAGGATTTTCTACAACCCCCTACCTTATGCAACCTATCGATAAACGTCGTCGTAGACGTATGACAACTCTTTTCGGGGGTAGTTGATCACTGTTTTTCCCGTAGTGCTCCTCCGTAGTTGAAAGCGCCACAGTAGACTACAAGATTGATCTCCAACTTACTGGTGCTCCTTCTATGGTAAATACATACCCTATAGTTGAACGTCTCTTGTCCAAATCACCAGCATATATAGTCAGAATCCACATACCCAACACACAACTGATTGTTACTTCTATCCTTCACAAACTCCAAGCCAACATCAATCGTACCGTAAAGATACCTCAAAATCCATTTCATAGCATGCCAATGTCCCTTACCAGGACAATGCATATAACGACTGACCATACAAACTGCACGTGAAATGTCCGGCCTTGTACATACCATTGTATACATCAAGCTACCAACAACCTCAGCAAATGAGACTTGGGCCATATACTTTCGCTCGTCTTCAGTAGTGGGAGACATACGTGCATTCAACTTAAAATGAGCAGCAAGGGGAGTAATTACAGATTTAGTTCCATCGTAGACACCAAACTTCTGTAACACTTTCTTCAAATATGCCTTTTGAGACAAACAAACCTTACCCTTCTCTCTGTTACGTTAAATCTCCGTACCAAGAATCTTCTTAGCTTCTCCTAGATCTTTCATCTCAAACTCAGATGACAACTTCAAATTATCAATCTCTTTCTTTTTATTCGATGCTATCAGCATATCATCGACATACAAGAGCAAATATATGAAAGACCCATCACGTAGGTTCTTAAAGTATACACAATGGTCATAGTGACTTCTTGTTTATGTTTGGCCTATCATAAACTGGTCAAATCGCTTGTACCATTGTCTTGGAGACTGCTTCAGCCCGTACAATGATCTCTTCAGTTTACATATATACACAATCTTCTTTTCCAGCAACCTTGA
Source organism: Papaver armeniacum (assembly GCA_023531295.1). Classification (NCBI taxonomy): domain Eukaryota; kingdom Viridiplantae; phylum Streptophyta; class Magnoliopsida; order Ranunculales; family Papaveraceae; genus Papaver; species Papaver armeniacum. The sequence goes on from JAJJWW010013618.1 coordinate 171,350, forward strand.
ACCCACTCGGCTGAGTCATATAGATCTCCTCTTCTAGATCACCATGTAAGAATGATGTCTTAACATCTAGTTGAACTAGGTCTAAATCATATTGTGCTACCAAGGCCAACAAAATACGGATTGATGAGTATTTTACCACCGGAGAGAACACCTCATTATAGTCAATTCCTTCTCTTTGGGCATAACCTCTTGCAACTAACCTTGCCTTGTAGCGTACTTGATTCACCGAAGATCCTTCTTTCTTAGCATATACCCACTTGCAACCTATGGCCTTCTTACCGTTCGAAAGCTTCATAAGAATCCATGTGCCATTCTTGTAAAGAGACTCTATCTCGTCCTGCATTGCACCTTCCCATTCTTTACTACTACACTACGTACAACTTTCTAAATAGGAAGTAGGAGTACCATCTTCAATAACTGGTAATGCATAAGAAATGTAATCATTCATCCATCCAGGCTTCCTGGTTGATATTCTTGGTTTGCTGGTTGCTATGGTCTCTGTGACCGTAGCTTCTGTATCTTCTACTGACTCTTGTTACTATTCCTCAACAACGTCATTATCAATTGGAACTTCAGTAGATACTTCTCTTGCAGACCCACTTTCTTCAGATGTATTCTGAACAGATAAAGACTTAGCTGGAAGTGGTAAAGTTGCATCAATCTCCACCGATGCAAAGGCTCACTAGTATCGTGTGCGCACATTCTCCAATTGCCGAGAACCCCAAGACTTTACCATAGACATCTCATCAAATGTGACATCTCTACTCATGAATATCTTCTTCTCAACTGGATTCCAAATTTTGAACCCTTTTACTCCACTCTTCATACCCACAAAGATTCCTTTCACATCACGGCTATCAAGCTTGTTTTCATTAACATGATACCACGCAGGACAACCAAAGATATGAATTGAGTCATAATCATAAGCTGGTTTACTGATGAGTGCCAAATATTGCATATTTATACACCTATTTATTGGCATTTAACTCATCTTTTGTGTTCGAAATCGGATATTATCCCAGTTATTCGTGTTTTCTTTGTTTTCAAGAATAAATATTTGTATTAATTAATTTTGTGTTTTTAGGTAATAAATAAAGTTCGGAGAAGCGAGGAGCCGAAAAAGCAAAGAATTGGAGACAAGCATCTATGGAGCAGAAAGCCAAAGCCCGCGCAAGCATCGGCTCACGTGATCGGTTCACATCTCTGAGCCGTTGAGATTCTATCTCCCACATCCAACGGTCGCTGCCTCCACGCGCATCGAAGTTCGCTGCTCCCGTGCAACACCAAAATAGCCCAATTCCTCCTCAGCCGTTCAGATCTCCCTTAGCCACATCCTACGCTCGCTCAGCCCGTCCCATCGGCACTCGCTGTCTCCGCTTCACAACAAAACTCCCTAACCCTATACCCTATTCGACTAACCTCATTTCTCCTCCATCTTCTCTTTTCCCTCACCCCGACACCTTCAGAGAAACCAGAGCTCTGGTCTTCTTCTGTTCTCCCATACCTGTGTAGTCACCACCTCCATCACCTCCTGACACAGCAACAACCATCCCTGCAATAGCCGCACCACCTTCTCCACCTCTCTAGGGCTAGTTTTCTCTCTCTTAGCTTCTCCTAACCCTAGAAGCTAACTTAGAGAAAACTAGAGCTAGGGTTTCACCAAAAATCGACGCATGGAGTCAGAGACGATTGAGTAGAGCCATCACGTGATTCAGAGAATATGGGTGAGAGTGTTTTTCATTTAATTTCTGTTTTATAGAGAACTAGGGTTTTGGGTATTTTTGGCATGTATAAATAGAATGTAACCATGGATGTGAGAGCTCATGCCTGGGCTAGCCAGAGCACTAATTTAGGTTAATTTATATTTGTATCATGTTCTAAATCAAATTGCTAGGGTTTCAGTGAAACCCTAAATCCATGTTATGATTTCAACTGTGTTTGAGTTGTCTTGAGTGCTTAATTATAAAGATAACTTCAATTCTAGCATCCAATACTCTTCTATCACAATGCATGCCAAGTATACGTTGTAGTTAGGTTATAATTGTGTTGAGTGTGCTGCAGCTCAAGCTTTAGAATTAGATGCTAATTCCCTTGACTAGTTGTGCTTAATTAGACAACTAGTGCTCTGGGTTAGTACCTTAGCTGTGTATTGAATTATCACTAGGAGAAACTCCTTAGATAGGTGGTAGAATTGACAAACTACTCTTATCTGTCATAGGAACAGGAATACTCCAACTAGTTGACACATAACATGATTTAGAGGTGGAATTGATAACCCCAGCACCCATTTATTCTCACTGTTGTATTTCATCTTTACTTCATTGTTATAACCTTCACTTAGTCGCATCGACAAACAAACAAAACCACAGTTGTGTTACCACTTCTTAGAATTCAGTTAAGAAAGCCTTAGATCAACTCTCAGCACCACAAGTCTCTGTGGTTCGACCCGTATTTGCCCTGTCTTACACTAGACACCGTGCACTTGCGGTTATCACAAGTAGGCATAAAATCTAAACACATTATCCATCCTACCAAGTTTTTGGCGCCGTTGCCGGGGACTTGGCGTGTGCTGTTTCGACTATTGGCTTATCTTCACTGAATCCTAGTTACCCCTTGTACATATTAGCTTGCACACTATATTTTTGCAATCATTCTTAGAATAACTTAGTTGTAACTTATTATAATTCTGCGCCTGTGCATCTTTATTTTTCTGTTTCAATACATGCTTTGTAGTGTAGTATAACTTAATCTATTATTTGCATCTTAGCTTTTTAATCTGAGCTTTAAGCATCATTGCTCTGTAGTTTAGTGTCACTTGTAACTTTTGTTCCCCGTCAGTCCAAATAAGCATAATAACTATTGTTTTTTTCCCCGTGTCGGTCAAGATACTTTCGAGTTGCATATGCCGAGTTAGTATTCAAATCCTTTGCTTCAATTGTACATTTCGTGAACTCGAAACTCTCACTTGAGTGACAGGTGCTTGCTGTGCTTGTGGTGTTGCTGAGCAAACCAAGGAAGGGGAGAAAAGGGAGCAGCAAAGCCATTGGTGGATTTGCCTAAACCTAGTGTTATACTGGCGGTTTGTATCTCAAACCTTGCACGAATGAATGATGGCATGCTAGACCTTGAATCTGTGAATGAACCTTGCTGAACCTTTTATTGCCTGAGCATGTTCTTTTGCATCTGTGTATGATTCTGTGCATCTATGCATTGGCTAACTTGTCACATGCTAAGCCTTGTTCACATGACAACTTAGCTGCCATTCCCATTGTTACTCAACATACGTGCTTAGCCGCAAGCCCCCTGTGCTGCAGGTGACTTGACCTTGTGCACACAACCCGTGAGCCATCCATTCCCCCGTGGTAACCTATGTTGTGTTGAATGCCAGACCTCACTCACATTGTTGAATTATACACCTTGCCAAGCATTACCTTGACCGCATGATAGCCCCCGCTCCCTTGCTAGCCCCCGGCTACAAGTTTAAGCCACTTTTTGTGTTGTGTGCATGAGCCGTAATTTTTAGCTTGGATAGCCAAATCGAGGGAGTGATATCTCATGCCCCGTATCCTTATGCATGTTTTAAAGTAGTGCTAGACCTTGACTCGTCAACCATTAGCCAACTTTGTGCATGATTGGAAGTGTGCTGAGCAGCATTGTATTTGAATCTGTGTAACCATATTGCCCTGTCACATGTGAGTTTGAGCAAACCCTGAGCTTACCCAAGTGTATTGCTCTACCATGTTAACTTGCTAGCCCCCTGAAGCTACAAGTTTGAGCTTAACCTGTGAAAACCAAGTAAAGTCAACTGAGTGAGTTGACACAACTTAGCCCTGAGCTTATGCATACTTTTCTTTGTCAACCATATCTGTGAGATTTTACGTGAGCTTGCCAAACCTTGCTTGAAACCCGTTGAGCCAAGTGTTGCCAGACTCTCTGCATACGGTGCAACTTGTTGTGATAGGCTGCAACCCCGTGACTACTCAACCCCGTGAAGCTTTGCATACCCCGAGCTAGTACTAAATCATACAACCCCTCGCCCCGTAATCTGTGGTGCAATAAATTGTGAGCATTGAAGTCCTCGCAGCCCTTGTAGCCGCCGAGTTTGAGCTATAATCGAGGTTTCCAAATCTGTACTTGTGTGGCCCGAGCATAAACCCGTGCGCACCCGTGTAGGCTCTGGCTTTTGTGTAGGCTCGCGAACTTATGCAAACTCGTTGACAGACTTGAGTAGTTATTTATGGTGCATAAATGAAAATTTGTTGATCTTGTTGAGCTATCTGCCTTGTGGGTTCTGTGCATTGGTAATTGGCTGAACTAGCCATCTTTTCACTGAGAAGCCTGAGCTTTGACAAGGCCGAGCTCCTCTCCACCTCCCGAAGCCGTGAGTTTGAGCTCTGATACCCAAGTCGGCTAAATCAACTGGGCTGGTTGATATCCACTATCCCAGTTGACTCCAACAACTCTGAGCCTAACCCAATCTGCCCTGAAATTTTTGTGCATGCTTCTGTGAAATTGAAGTCAACTGAACTAGTTGACATCTTGTGGAATGTTAGGGCTGCTATAAAGTGCTTCAATTATTCATCTGTGCATCTGTGAAATTTCGTATCTTCATTGTGCTCTATACATTGTTGTTCTGCACATAAGCTGTGATGTGTTGTGCTGTGCATGCACTAGAGTGCACTTAGAGCTGTGATGTGTGTCTTTTGAGAACCTGTGCATCAGCTGTGCTGGTTTCTCTGTGTTGTACTCATGTGCAAACTTGTGCTGTGTGCAAACTTGTGCTGTCATTTGCAGTCTGTGCCCTGCCAGAGCTGTGCACACAGCCAGTGCAAGAGACTTGCTAATCTCTGCACAAAATAAACCTTCAGCCCACATAAGCTGAGCTGCTGGGCTTAAACCAAACTGAGCCCACACCCACTAAGCTTTGCAAACAACCTGGGCTCTGTGAGTAAACCAGCCCACTTAAACCAAACCTGGGCTGCAAACAACTGGATCCCAAATAAACCAAATCCCTCTTAAACCAAAACCCATTGAAACCAAAACTGAGCCCACAACAATTGAGCTTTGCATAACCTTTGGGCTGTGCATTTGCATCACTTGGGCTTAGCGTCCCTGTTTTGGAGACTTCATTGGTCATTCATGCTTTATGTGTGCTAGGCTATTTGAGTTGCTATACCATGTCAGGATTTTGGTCTGCATCTGGGGATGGAAACAAATCCATTAGAGAGCTTGCTTACGGGCATGCTTCACAATATGAACTCCCCCATGCCATAATGATTTTAGGGAATATTATGAGCCTTCTCAGGGCCCCGACTTCACATACCCTAATCATTATGATCACATGTATCATTCACCACAAGTTTAAAATGAACAATTTTCTCATACCCAGTCATCACTTCTCGATCAATTAGAAGCTCAAGTATCTGCTTTAGAAAGGCAATTACACGAGGAATCTGTCGAATCTAATTCCCCTAGGCAATATGAAATGTATGCTTGTACCTTATGTGGTAGCTTAGACCACCCTGCTGAGAACTGCTACATCTTACATGAGTTTAGGCAGTCTAGGGAAAGCCATGAGAACCATGCACACATGCATCATCCATCACCATGGGAAGTTGAACAATGTTATACTCCCCCAACTCCTTGTATGCAATCACTAATGGAAGAGCTCATAGAGCAAAACAATGATATACTTGGATGGAAAGCATTGCATGAGCATCCCTTCTCTAGTGAACCATATGCACAACCATACACTGAATATGAACCTACTCTAGAGGAAAATGAGTACACTAGAAATGCTACAAATTTGAATAGGGAAATGCATTTTTGTGATGATGATGATGATGAATATGATATGTTAGAAGAGCATGTGTATACTGAAAATGTAGTAGAATCTTTGGGTTCAGAGACGTTAACCGTCTCTTCTGTGAACCCTATGCATGATACTTCTTCTAACATTCATATATGTGATGTTAACTCTGAGCTTGGGTTTGTGAAATTCTTTAGTGAAAGTGAGCATGCTACACAACTTGTTTGTGACTTAGGAAAAGATAAATCTTCTGTTGACACTAATGTTCTTTTAGATCATGATATTATTTTTGTGTTTGATTCCCTGCCCATGTCACAATATGTTGCCTCCTCTGATGAGTATGACATGGAGATTGATGAATTGTTCTATGCTGGTGAGCATGATTTACCTGTGTCTGACTTTAGGAAAGTGTGTGATGGTGCAAATGATCTTTTTCATGAAAACAACTTAGATGTACCTAACCTCTCTCCTAAGTCACAAATTGAAATTCCTCCACCAAACCTAAGTGTAGTTTGTAACAAAATTGCAAAACCAACTTTTCCGAAAAATGCCTAATTTAGGCTTAGAGCTTTGTGCTTCCCAAGTCCTCTTGGACTATTTTGCATCAAAGTATAACACTTTTAAGGAACCACAGTTGGAATGTGTATGTCTGCCTGTTATTAGCAAAACTCATTTGGAGTTAGACCTTGTGCATGATGTACCTTTAAATTTGCAAGATTTTGTGCTCAAAACCGCACCTGTTGACAAGTTTAGGTTTGGGGGAAACTCATTCCCATATACAACCTTACTTGCACTCTCATTTTATATTTGTGTAAGGCTGTTGATGTTTGTATATATTTTCTATTGGGTTGATCCTCAACTCTTTAGATTGTTCGTATATGGTGAATTTTCATTGTATATAATCCAGTAGGACTTGTTAAATTTTTCTTTCTTGCATCGGTTGAGTCTTCTTGTACATATATTGTGCTAATCCGATATGATCTCCGCTGAGAATGTTGGATTCTAGCCTTGACTAATGAAGCTCTAACCTTGCTCCCGCCGACATACCGGTAATCTCTTCCCTTTTCTCTTATCAGCATAGTGCTCTTGGTATGTGACTGTTTAAATTCTTTGTATCTGTTGACACATTGAGGACAATGTTTGATTTAGGTTTGGGGGTGTATTTGCATTTGCATATAGAGTTTTTAGTCTTTTTAATCTTTTATTTTCAAAAAAAAAAAAAAAAAAAAAAAAAAAAAATTGTAAATAAAAACCTCCAACCTTTAGAGATTTTAGAGTCACTAGCATGCTTCTAGCTATGTTTACATAGAGAGTCTGACCGAAATAACAGAAATTGGAAGTACTGGAGAACACAATCAGGTTTCTTAGTTGATTAGAGCGTTAAAGTTGGATTTAACCATACCGGAGGGCAAATTAGGTGCTGTTTAGATATTCGGTAGTAGAATTGTGATCACCCATAGTGGAGACTACCCATTTTACATCAAGTGAGGCACCAACCTTCAATTTTTTGCAACTTTCTAGAAAAGTCGTTAGAGTGTGTGTCACCGTACGTCAATTAGGGTAGGAATGGTGAGCTACCCAACTTCGCACCATTTTCAAAGACTACTTTTGATCTCTTGAGTGCTATTTTTGTCAATCATGAGGGTGACGTTTAAAGATGAAAACTCCTTCTAAATACCGATTTGTAGTTAGCATCACTCTCTCCCTCTCAACAACATCAACAGATTCATAGAAACACATCATCACAAGCAATGAGCAACATCGGAATATTTGAAGAAAAGTTGATATAGTCCAAGGTTACATACAACAAAAGAAAATAGGATGAGAATTAATGAAGTTTGTGAAATCAAGACAAGTGTAAAAAAAAAAAAAAAAATTGAGTAGTAGTTTCATTGTTGTTATTTTCATGTAATTAAAAAAAAAAAAAAAAAAAAAAAAAAGTGTGTGTTTGTCAAGTTTTTGTGAAGTTCAGAAGTTCGTCATCAACATTTGAAGACCAAAGACCGAAGATTGAAGACGTTTCTATGAATGCTGAGAGAGTGATATTAATTGCCGATCGGGTGAAAAGGTAAGTGAGTACTCCCACCCTTGCTAATGGTTGATTTCCTTTCTTAGAGATCATCAGAAAAAGATTCTTTTTATCCACACTTCTGTGGAGTCTCCAGAAATTATTTCGGAAGGTTATCCTTCTCACCTACAACGTGTGCAGGATTTTCTCTTTATTCCCGCCTCGCACACATGAGAGACTAAAAAGCGGTCTTTTTGAGTGCAATTATCATAAAACCCTATTAGTGAGGAAGAAGTCGAGGCTTATGATCACAATCGAATCCGAATTCTTTCATATGGTATGGTTACTTCTCGCTCAGCACTTAAGGATGAGAATGCGTTCTTTGGTAGTTCTAACTTCTTGTTACTAGCATGCAGAAACTCTATGTCCTCATAGCTTCTTGGATGCTTGAGACTCTTTTACACTCTGAAGTTGGAGAAGGTTTTGTGGGTACACCTCTGGTAAAACCTCACGAGACTACAACTCGTCCACTAGGGACACCTAGGGGTTTAAAGGCTTAGTGCATACGCTAAATGCATTCGAGAGACCTGCGACAGGGGTATAGTTATGATTTCTTAATTTCTGTTTCACTTGAGGACAAGTAAAATTCAGGTTTGGGGGTATTTGATGAGTGCCAAATATTACATATTTATACACCTATTTATTGGCATTTAACTCATCTTTTGTGTTGTAAATCAGATATTATCCCAGATTCTGTGTTTTCTTTGTTTTCAAGAATAAATATTTGTATTAATTAATTTTGTGTTTTTAGGTAATAAATAAAGTTCGGAGAAACTGAGGAGCCGAAAGAGCAAAGAATTGGAGACAAGCGTCTATGGAGCAGAAAGCCAAAGCCCGCGCACGCATCGGTTCACATCACTCTGAGCCGTTGAGATTCTATCTCCCACATCCAACGGTCGCTGCCTCCACGCGCATCAAAGTTCGCTGCTCCCGTGCAACACCAAAATAGCCAAATTCCTCCTCGCCCGTTCGGATCTCCCTTAGCCACATCCTACGCTCGCTCAGCCCCGTCCCATCGGCACTCACGTCTCCGCTTCACAACAAAACTCCCTAACCCTATACCCTATTCGACTAACCTCATTTCTCCTCCATCTTCTCTTTCCCCTCACCCCGACACCTTCAGAGAAACCAGAGCTCTGCTCTTCTTCTCTTCTCCCATACCTGTGCACTCACCACCTCCATCACCTCCTGACACAACAACAACCATCCTTGCAACAGCCGCACCACCTTCTCCACCTCTCTAGGGCTAGTTTTCTCTCTCTTAGCTTCTCCCAACCCTAGAAGCTAACTTAGAGAAAACTAGAGCTAGGGTTTCACCAAAAATCGACGCATGGAGTCAGAGACGATTGAGTAGAGCCATCACGTGATTCAGAGAGTATGGGTGAGAGTGTTTTTCATTTAATTTCTGTTTTATAGAGAACTAGGGTTTTGGGTATTTTTGGCATGTATAAATAGAATGTAACCATGGATGTGAGAGCTCATTCCTGGGCTATCTAGAGCACCAATTTAGGTTAATTTATATTGGTATCATGTTCTAAATCAAATTGCTAGGGTTTCAGTGAAACCCTAAATCCATGTTATGATTTCAACTGTGTTTGAGTTGTCTTGAGTGCTTAATTATAAAGATAACTTCAATTCTAGCATCCAATACTCTTCTATCACAATGCATGCCAAGTATACATTGTAGTTAGGTTATAATTGTGTTGAGTGTGCTGCAGCTCAAGCTTTAGAATTAGATGCTAGTTCCCTTGACTAGTTGTGCTTAATTAGACAACTAGTGCTCTGGGTTAGTTCCTTAGCTGTGTATTGAATTATCACTAGGAGAAACTCCTTAGATAGGTGGTAGAATTGACAAACTACTCTTATCTGTCATAGGAACAGGAATACTCCAACTAGTTGACACATAACATGATTTAGAGGTGGAATTGATAACCCCAAAGACCCATTTATTCTCACTGTTGTATTTCATCTTTACTTCATTGTTATAACCTTCACTTAGTCGCATCTACAAACAAACAAAACCACAGTTGTGTTACCACTTCTTAGAATTCAGTTAAGAAAGCCTTAGATCAACTCTCAGCACCACAAGTCTCTGTGGTTCGACCCGTATTTGCCCTGTCTTACACTAGACACCGTGCACTTGCGGTTATCACAAGTAGGCATAAAATCTAAACACATTATCCAGCCTACCATTTACCAAACCACTTTTTCATAGGAGTTTTACCTTCTAATGCAGTTTATGACAACCTATTAATGATAAAGCACGCATATGTAACTGCCTCAGCCCAAAACGCCTTACCTAATCCAGCATTAGATAACATACATCGTACCTTCTCCATCAAAGTACGATTCATGCGTTCAGCTACCCCATTTTGTTGCGGTGTCTTCTTAACTGTGAAGTGCCTATTTATCCCCTCATCCTGACATACTTGGAAGAATGGATCACTCTTGTACTCTCCACCATTGTCCGAACGTAGTACTTTGATCTTTCTGCCAGTTTGAGTCTCAGTTGCCTTTTCCACCTCACAAAGACTTCTAGGACTTCATCCTTATGCCTCATTGTGTACACGCATACACGCCTAGAATAGTCATCAATCAATGACAAAAAGCAATGTTTCCCTCCCAATGATGCATTATTGGAAGGACCCCAAACATCTGAGTGAACATAGTCAAGAACTCCACTAGTATTGTGGATAGCTATGCCAAAGCTTGTTCTTGTTTTCTTGCCCTTAACACAATGTTCACAAAATGCTAACTTGCAGGTAATAACATCTTTCAACAAGTCTTGTTGAATCAACCAATGCAACGAATTTTCACTGGATGTGCAAGTCTTATGTACCATAGCTTCGTCTTCTCGGTAGTCTGCACTCTCGATGTGTTGAACTAGACACATCCCCGTTGTTGTACTCCCATTCAATTAATACAAGTTATGATAACGTGTGCCCTTCATGATTACCATAGATCCGAGAGATTACCTTTAGAACACCATTTTCAGCGACTAACTCGTATCCCTTAGCTTCCAAAGTTCCGAGCAAAACCGATTCTTCTTTATGGCGGTACAAATCTTACCTCCTTGACTCTCTAACCATATCATCATGCATCTTGATACAAACACTACCAATCCCAATCACCCTGCACGTATGATTGTTTCCCATACGTACTTCCCTATCAAGCTCTTCAAAACTTTAGAACTAGTCCCGATATGGACATATATGATACGTTGCTACAGTATCTAATACCCATGTACCATCTGTAATAGTACAAGGTGATGGTGTCACAGTTAGCGAGAAATCAGAAGCATCATCTAATTCTTCATTATCTTTAACAATGTTCACCTCGGTATTACTATTATCTCATTCTCTTGCCTTATGCTTGGTACAATCCTTAACCCAATAACCAAAGTCATGGAACCAAGCACACTCATCTTTCTGCAGTCGCGTCATACTCTTAAAACATCCTCTACCTTGAGGGTAGTATGGTCATTTTCATTGTCTCCATAATATTTATTGCACTTTTTTCCAATAAGGATAATATGGTCAATTTCACAATCGGTAACATTTACTTTACTTATTTCCGATAAGGGTAGTATGGTCATTTTCATTGTCTTCATAATATTTATTCCACTTTTTTTCCAATAAGGGTAATATGGTCATTTTCACGATCCTGTAAGAATTACTTTACTTATTTCCGATAAGGGTAGTTTGGTTATTTTCATAGTTTCCATAATATTTATTGCACTTTTTTCCAATAAGGGTAATATGGTCATTTTCACAAAGTCTAAGAATTAATTTATTTATTTAGGTAAATGGAAATCATTCTTACCAAGTTTAAGGTTTCGGGGAATATTCCAAAGGAATCTTACATGTAAATGGATGGATTCATCGTTCTTACCAAGTTTCCGACCTATAGTAGTCCACTTCCGGCCAGGTTTCGATCTCGGACCCACTGTATGCGTACATTATGCCAGAATAGGGTTTGTTTAAGGTTTCGGGGATATTATGAAGGAATCTTACCTGTAAATGGATGGATTCATCGTTTTTGCCAAGTTTCAGACTTATAGTAGTCCACTCCCGGCCAGGTTTCGATCTCGGAGCCACGGTATGCATACAATAGGCCAGAATATGGTTTGTTTAAGGTTTCAGGGAATATTCTAAAGTAATCTTACCTGTAAATGGATGGATTCATCGTTCTTACCAAGTTTCCGACCTATAGTAGTCCACTCCCGGCCAGGTTTCGATCTCGGACCCAAGGTATGTGTACAATAGTCCAGAATATGGTTTGTCTAAGGTTTCAGGGAATATTCTAAAGGAATCTTACCTGTAAATGGATGGATTCATCGTTCTTACCAAGTTTCCGACCTATAGTAGTCCACTCCCGGCCAGGTTTCGATCTCGGACCCAAGGTATGCGTACATTATGCCAGAATAGGGTTTGTTTAAGGTTTCGGGGATATTATGAAGGAATCTTACCTGTAAATGGATGGATTCATCGTTTTTGCCAAGTTTCAGACTTATAGTAGTCCACTCCCGACCAGGTTTCGATCTCGGAGCCACGGTATGCATACAATAGGCCAGAATATGGTTTGTTTAAGGTTTTAGGGAATATTCTGAAGGAATCTTACCTGTAGTTGGATTGATTCATCGTTCTTACCAAGTTTCCGACCTATAGTAGTCCACTCCCGGCCAGGTTTCGATCTCGGACCCACGGTATGCATACAATAGGCCAGAATATGGTTTGTTTAAGGTTTCGGAGAATATTCTAAAGGAATCTTACCTGTAAATGGATGGATTCATCGTTCTTACCAAGTTTCCGACCTATAGTAGTCCACTCCCGGCCAGGTTTCGATCTCGGACCCAAGGTATGCGTACATTATGCCAGAATATGGTTTGTTTAAGGTTTCGGGGATATTATGAAGGAATCTTACCTGTTAATGGATGGATTCATCGTTCTTACCAAGTTTCCGACCTATAGTAGTCCACTCCCGGCCAGGTTTCGATCTCGGACCCATGGTATGCGTACATTATGCCAGAATATGGTTTGTTTAAGGTTTCGGGGATATTATGAAGGAATCTTACCTGTTAATGGATGGATTCATCGTTCTTACCAAGTTTCCGACCTATAGTAGTCCACTCCCGGCCAGGTTTCGATCTCGGACCCAAGGTATGCGTACATTATGCCAGAATAGGGTTTGTTTAAGGTTTCGGGGATATTATGAAGGAATCTTACCTGTAAATGGATGGATTCATCTTTTTTGCCAAGTTTCAGACTTATAGTAGTCCACTCCCGGCCAGGTTTCGATCTCGGAGCCACGGTATGCATACAATAGGCCGAATATGGTTTGTTTAAGGTTTTGGGGGAATATTATGAAGGAATCTTACCTGTAAATGGATGGATTCATCGTTCTTACCAAATTTCCGACCTAGTGTAGTCCACTCCCGGCCAGGTTTCGATCTCGGACCCAAGGTATGCATACAAGTTTACCGGTAAATGGATGGATTCATCGTTCTTACCAAGTTTTTGACTTATAGCAGTCCACTCAAGGCCAGGTTTCAATATCGGAGCCAGGTTATGCATACAATATGCCAGAATAGAGTTTGTTTAAGGTTTCGAGGAATATTCTAATGTAATCTTACCTGTAAATGGATGGATTTATCGTTCTTATCAAGTTTTCGACTTATAATCGTCCACTCACGACCAGGTTTCGATATCAGAGCCAGGGTATGCATACAATATGCCAGAATATGGTATGAACCCTCCCGGAGCTTCTTGGTTCATATTTTTGATGTCGTCATACCACTTTTTGAAGTTCAAAGCGACACCGAGCTTCATATTTATCAATTTCGATGATGTATCATGCTAAGTTTGAAGTCTGAACCCTCTCGGAGCTTCTTGGTTCATATTTTTAAGCCGTTATACCACTTTTGAAGTTCGATTCGCCATTGAGCTTCATATTTATCGATTTCGATGATGTATCATGCTAAGTATGAAGTCCGAACCCTCCCGGAGCATCTTGGTTCATAGTTTGTATGCCATTACACGCATTTGAAGTTCGAATGGACATTGAACTTCACATTTATCGATTTCGATGGTGTATCCTGTTAAGTTTGAAGTCATAACCAACCCGGAGCCTATTCATGACTTGTATGAATAGTCCAAATTGCTTCGTGACTAATGTGACTAGTCTAAATTCAAACCGGAAACACAAAGAGAAAGCACAAAAGCACAAAGAGAAAGCACAAAGAAACACCAATTATCGAATTCATTTTTCATTTTCCCGATTCATTCTTATACATTTTTTGGATTTTTTTATATCAGAATGTCAATAACAATGTCCTAAATTTATTAGTATTTTTTTTGGATTTTTTTTTCATGTCGAGGGTTGATAATTAGACCAATTACATGAGTTCGTATTAGCACAAAGAGAAACACATATGCTTCTCAATCCGTATGAGCTTCCCAAATACAATATCATCCGTCTAGATATTTCTCGATCGTGTGAATGAATGTATGAAACGAAACGTGGTCCGTCAGTTTTTTTTTTGAAGCATTTTTTTTACTCACTCATTCTACCCTCCCTCAACCGCTCGAACCTAATCTGTTTTTTCTCTTTCTTCATCTCTTCCTCTCCTCCTGAGTCCTGAAGAACACCTCTCTTAATCCCTCTTCTTCATCATCTTCTCTCAATCTCTATCTTTAACTCCCCCTTTCTCTCATCCGCAACAGTCAACAGTAGCATCTCATTAATTCCAGATCTGAACCAAGGAGAAGATGGCGTTAACTGCAACAGCATCAACAAGTGCTGCTCTTATCAATGAATAGGGAATCTGAACTTCAGTTCTTCTTCAAGCTGTGCTTCCAACAAGATGGAGATTCAAGGGAATTTCGGTGATCATTCTACAACAGCAACAACAATGAATTTGGGGGGTTTTATGTGAAACGAAATTAGGTTTAGTTCAATCTAAAGTATGGAGAGGGTAATTGCTCGAGATCAACGGAATCAGGATATGAAATTGGTTGAATCGTTGATACTTCCATCACTTATTATTGGGCCAATGCTGCAGTCTATAATGAATTCAAGTACCTTAACTCTCGTCAAAATTAATGCCACAACACAGGATTTGGTTGACAAGCTCAAGCTCATGTATCCAATGTCTCATAATCCCAAGAAGTAAGTCAATTCATGAAGTCTACGTGCCTTTAATTTGAGTTGAGAAGTAATCTTTGCTGTCTATGATTTTACTGTTGGTGTCTTTATTTTTCTAATTATAATTTTTTTTCATCTACATGTTCTTAACAGAATTACTAAAGGGGAAGATAAGCTCAAGCTAAGTTCTGAAAAATTGCAGAAGTTGGGATGGACAAACCTATCGCTCGAAAAAAGCCTCGCTGACTGAAGAGAAGGGTATCTTGATTTGAGGTACAAACATGTTTTAAAGTGGGACGGAGAGTGATATTTGGGTTCAAGAATGAAATCTATAGATGGGGTGTTGAGTGATTTTGATGGCTGGTTCTTACTGTGAGTTTTGGACTCATAACTGAACTTGGGTTAGGTCAATACTGCAGTCTCAATTTCTATGAGTTTGAAATTTGGATTCTTTGAAGTTTTGTTCTTTAATTTGATCGTGGCAACAAAATTGAATGAATTGCAGACAGTGGGTCAAATAAGAACAGTCTTCTAATTGTTCATGTCAATTTTCCATTACTTCCGGGGTTTAATAAGTTGAGACTTAGAAAGATGATATCATCTTAGTTAAGGCTGCACAAGACCCGGTCTGGAACCGGTGAACCGGCCTGGAACCGGAAAAACCGAACCAGAACCGTACCGGAACCGGTGTAGCCGGTACAGGTACAGGTAACCAAATTGAGAACCGGTGTAGTACCTAGATGCAGTACTTGGGTTCTTATACATTCCCGGCATGTACCGGTCTGAAAAACCCGGTTGATATTAGTCGTTGATCTTTTGATAAGAAATTAGTGGTATCCGTCGATCCTAGGTATAGATATCTATCTTTTTATCGACCATCTCTTTCTTTCATCGTTATTCTTCTTCCTTTTCTTTTTTTCTCTGAACTGAAAGTGAAGAACAACCACACAGACGCGCCATCGTTCACTTCTTCTTCTTCACCATCTATGAGTTTATATCACCACCAACTTCTTCTTCATCATCAGCGAAACAAAATCGATTTGCCATTCTTCACCATCTCACAAGTCAATAACATGTAATTCGTTCATCTTAATTATTAATTGCATGTTTGATTAACGTGTTTGATTGTATGTTTGAATATGATTTAGGACTTTATTGGGATCGATTTGGATTGATTCCACTAGGTTTGTAATTTATTTTTATTTCTTCATGGATTGTTGTATCACTGTATGGTTTTTACCCTATCTCCTTTAATGGAAAGTGCTTCGATAAAATTGATGGTAAAATTGAGATGGGTTTTGGTGAATTTTATTGATTAATATTCAAAGATCGATTGATGGTGGGATAAATCTTACATTGGTTGAAATATTGAAGAGGGAGAAGCAGATGGATCTGTAGTTTGACAGAGAATTGGGTTTGTATTGCTGCTGGTGATGAATACTGTAGAGTGAGTGAAGATGTACGGGTATTATGTGTCTGTGATGGAATAGATAGATGCTAGTGCTTTGAAAATGTTGTGTTTGTTAAGTTAATCAAATTTGTGCAGATGATTGGGTACTCGCCTACCATGAATTACGAACTTTTTTTTTCTTCTTTGAATCTCTTAAGTTAGTATTAAGATAACAGGTAAACACCCGGTACCAGAGTGGAACCAAACCGGTATTGACAGTGCAGGTACAACTCCGAGTACAGGTACAGGTACCGGTACTCAAAATGAGGAACCGGTCAACACAGTGCAGTGTACGGTTCCAACAGGAAAACCCGGACTGTGTCTTAGGCTCATGTGCAGCCTTAATCTTAGTCATTGAGCTTTTCGCCCTCAGTCCTAGGTTGTAATCTAGTTATTACTTTATGAGTGATTCATGGATTTTGATAGTAAGCGCGTATCTAGAGCAGGTTATTGAGTCCAGAGTGTTTTAGTTGATGTAGCTGTAGTTTACATGTGTTTGTGTGGAAAATATTAACGGCTTTTGGGTGCGCTGAATTTTTTGTTTCACCTCTCTTTGCAGGTACTTGAAAGAAAATCTGAGTTGGCTAGACTAGAAGCCCTTGATTGTATATGATATCTGCCTATACTGCGGTCGGCATCGGATCCTCCACATTCAACTATGAGACGAATGTGAGGTCTTGACATTAAATTTTTTTTACTTGGTATCATCTTGGGATCCAGCCCTTGTTTCTTGCAGTACCTGCTCATTTGATATTTCATAGGGAAATCATGGTTAGTTTATCTTATGTCACTTGCAAATATGAGATTTTCTAACTTAAGCATTATATGCAGATATGAGATTTTCTAACTTAAGCATTATATCTATGCTGCGAGGTCTATTCAGATGCTAAGAATGTTGAATGAGCTAAGAACATAGAAAATACTAAATAACATATCAATCATCAATCTTAGTATGTTGAAGGGGATCTCTTATGTTAAAACATTTTGCTTGCTATGATGACTTTTTTTGTTGTTATTTCTCTTATGTTAAGAAACTTAAAGCTTTTTGAGAGTTTAAACTCATCGTCTCGTTTCTCTTGTGCTTAAATGCATATTGAAAATTTGAACCAAGTGCTTGAAAGCATTTTCTTTGAAGTTTTTGTAGTGCTATCCATGTTCAGGACATATTCTGATAGGAAATCTATGCTTCTTAAGTATTTTCTTATCTGAGTTTTTTTTTTTTTTCCTTGAATTGATTAGTTCACTTGTGCTTCCTCTTTGATCACCTTCAAATATGAGTTCACTGGAAGGCAACAAGGTGCAATGGCTGTGCTGCAGAGAATGGTTAGGTGATGAAGGAGATGTTGTGATGCAGGTGGAGTTGTGTCATGTAACTAAGGGGGCACTAGATGTCTAAGTTCTGTCATGGGCCTGAGGGCTTTGTAACCCAAGTTCTGTCATGGGCCTGAGGGCTTTGTAACCCATTTATCTTTGGCAAGACCCATTTAGCTTAAGTCTATTAGGGCACCTGTTTTGTTATCACCACCCAAGGGGTGTGAGTAGTAGTTTTGTAATCACCCAATGAGTGAACCGTTTTATACTTGCAGCTATTTATTGGCTGTTGGTTCCTGTAAGAGAAACAAGTTGAATTTAATCAAGAAATTGATAAGGCTCTACCTGAGGAAGGAGAGAAGGTTATTGTTGTTAATCTAGTCTGCGAATTTGTTCATGACAATTGGTATCAGCCACTAAGATCCTGACTACCTTGGTTATGACCGGAGGAGGAGAAAAGATTACAACAGTAAAAGAGGCTGCAACTCAGTTGCACCTTCATTCAGATCGATTACTTACTTTGGAAGAATCGGTGAAGACCCTTACTTCTGAACTGCGTTATATATCAGCTGAGATGACTCCTGTCAAGGAATCACTCTCTACTATTGTCTTACTTTGTCAACGGATGGGTATTCCGACCGATCCTACTTCTGAGACTGAAGCAGATCCATCTGGTGATGGTGTAGTTCATCCTGAGCTTAAAGCACTGATTTCTCCATCTGGTAAATTCTCTCGACACCCTAAGATTGATTTTCCTAGATTTGATGGCACTAATCCACGCGGTTGGATTCGTAAATGTGCTAGATATTTTCAATTGAATATGGTTGTTGATGCTCATAAAGTAGATTTAGCATCCATTCATCTTGATGGTAGAGCTGATTCATGGTTTCTAGATTACCAAGAGGGTAAACCCATGATCGAATGGTCTCAATTTGCTTCTGATATTTGTTGTCGTTTTGAAGACATAGCTTCAGATAATTATGTTGGTAGTTTTAATAAACTGTCTCAGCTCACAACTGTAGAGGAGTATTATGATAGATATGAGTCCCTCAAGGCCTTAATGAAGGTTCATAATCCAAGTTTGTCATAGGATTACTATACAATGAGTTTTATCAGTGGCCTTAAGGACGACATTCGTCACCCTGTTCGAATGTTTAAACCATCTACAGATACTGATGCTTTTTATTTGGCTAGAATGCAACAAGCATCAGTCGACTTTCAGTCTACTCGCTCTAAACCAATTTCTAAGCAATTTCAACCTTTTCATACAACTTATTCACCCACTTCTCATTCAAACAGACCAGTTCTGTCTCCTATCACTCCCCCTCCAAAACCACCATTCTCTAATCCAAAGCCATTCATTACTCTACCCACTACACCCACTACATCGGAGCCTTCACTTCCTCCTATTAAAAGATTAACTCCAGCTCAGATGAAGGTTCGTCGAGAAAAGGGATTATGTTACAATTGCGATGAGTTTTATAAACATGGACACATTTGCAAGACACAGCAGTTATTTATGTTGGTAGCTTCTGAGGACAATGGTTCCCCTTCCTTGGTTGAAGAACTAGACGATGATACCTCTTCTCCATCCGCATCATCTTTGGATTCTCCTATGGAGATTTCACTTCATGCCTTGACAGGCCTTGTAACACAGAATACCATTCGAGTGCCTGGTCGTTTAAAGTCTCGGGATATATTCATTTTAATCGATACTGGTAGTACCCATAGCTTTGTGGATGCTAAGTTGGCGGAGCAACTACAACTTCCAGTTTCTCCTACAGGTCACATGCTAGTGACAGTAGCTAATGGTGACACTACCATAAGTAAAGGTATTTGTCCTCAGCTAACCTGGGTTATGCAGGGATACAGCTTTTCCAGTGATTTGCGCATTTTACCACTTGGAGGTTGTGACATGGTTTTGGGTGTTGATTGGCTGAAACAACTTGGGGATGTCATGTTCAACTTAGCTGAGCTCAGGATTTCCTTCTTTTATCAGGGCCAACAAATCACTCTTCAGGGGAGCTCTTCTCTACCTACTTGCAAGATGATTAGTGGTAACACTTTGTCCTTCAGTTTATTAAAGACAATACCCCTGCATTTATTGGTCAATTTTTTTCTATATCAGCTAGACCATTAGAGCCCCTTCCCTCCAGCATTGCTTCCATTGTGGAATCCTTCTCAGATGTTTTTTCTGCCCCCACATCATTACCTCCTCAAAGGGCATTGGATCATAAAATACCTTTAAAGCCCAACTCTGAACCTGTATCTCAAAGACCCTATAGATGTCCTCATTTACAAAAAACTGTGGTGGAACAGCTGGTGCAAGAATTATTGGATGCCCAATTTATCCAAGAGAGTCACAGCCCTTTTGCTTCACCAATTCTATTGATCAAGAAGAAAGATGGCTCTTGGAGATTCTGTGTTGATTACAGAAAATTAAATGACATGACAGTTAAAGATAAGTTCCCTATCCCATTAATTGATGATTTGTTGGATGAACTCCATGGTGCAGTCATTTTTTCTAAAATTGACTTGAAATCTGGTTATTATCAAATATTGATGGATTTAGCTGACATCCATAAAACTCGCTTTTAGAACCCATCAAGGACATTATGAATTGAGTTATGCCATTTGGCTTAACAAATGCTCAAACTACTTTTCAGGTCCTTGATGAACTCTATATTTAAACCATTTTTGAGAAAGTTTATTTTGGTTTTTTTTGACGATATCTTGATTTATAGTAAATCCCTGGAAGAGCATGCTAGTCATCTTTCACAAACACTTGCATTGTTGAGACATCATTCTCTCTTTGCTAACAAGAACAAGTGTTGTTTTGCTCAATCAAGACTTTCTTATTTGGGACACTTAATTACTTCTGAGGGTGTTGCTGCTGACCCTGAAAAGATTGAAGCTATGCTGAATTGGCCTCAACCAACTTCCCTTAAGCAACTCAGGGGGTTCTTGGGCTTAACTGGGTACTATAGAAGATTTGTTAAGAGCTATGGCAACATCAGCAAACCCTTAAGCGATATGCTTAAGAAGGACTCTTTTTCTTGGTCTCCATCAGCACTTCAAGCCTTTGTTGCTCTCAAGTCTGCAATGACCTCAGCTCCAGTCTTGACTTTACCTGACTTTTCCAAGCCTTTTGTGCTTGAAACTGATGCTTGTTCTACTGGTGTTGGAGCAGTTTTGATGCAAGAGGACAAGCCAATTGCCTTCTACAGTAAGCCACTGGGTCCTCAAGCCTTGGCCTTATCCACTTACGAAAAGGAGTTGTTAGCTATTGTGCTGGCTGTGCAAAAATGGAAGCATTATTTGTCTCACCACCAGTTTATTATTCACACTGACCATCAGAGTCTCAAATATTTCATGGAGCAACGAATTACTACTGTATTGCAGCAGAAGTGGCTTATGAAGCTGTTGGGCTTGAACTATGTGATTAAATATAAAAAAGGGTTGGACAATAAAGCAGCAGATGCCTTATCGAGAATGCCTCACTCTGCTCCAGCTTGTAACTCTTTATCAGTGTCTCAACCCCAATGGACTCACGATATTATATCCAACTACTCAGATGATTCTGATGCTCAACAGCTGCTGTCGCAACTCCATATTTCTCCATCTGATTCTTTATATACCTTGCACCAAGGCATTCTGAGATATAAGTCAAGATTGTTTGTGGGTTCAAGCAAGGATATTCGACACCAAATCATGCATTCCGTACACTCTTCAGCTGTGGGTGGTCATTCTGGGATGATGGGGACTTACAACAGAGCCAAAGCTTATTTCTATTGGCCCAAAATGAAAGAAGCAATCTTCAAGTTTGTTGCTGAATGTGATATCTGCCAGTGCAACAAACATGAGCTCTCTTCTCCTGCTGGACTGTTACAGCTTTTGCCAATTCCAGACACTGCTTGGCAGCATATCTCCATGGACTTCATTGAAGGCCTGCCAATGTCATTTAGGAAGAATGTTATCTTGGTAGTGGTTGATCGACTGACCAAGTACAGTCACTTCATTGCTTTGAGCCATCCATTCACTGCCATTTCTGTTGCCAAGGAATTCATGCACCATGTTTTCAAGCTTCACGGCATGCCGGCCTCCATTGTTTTAGACGAGAGACAAGGTATTCTCAAGACTTTTTGGCAACATTTGTTTAAGTCCTTAGGCACTACTTTAAACCTCAGTACCTCTTACCATCCTCAAACTGATGGTCAAACTGAGAGAACAAATGCATGTTTAGAACAATATTTAAGGTGCATGACTAGCTCTTCTCCTAAACTGTGGCTCAATTGGTTGGCCTTGGCTGAGTGGTGGTTTAACACCAACTTTCACACCAGCCTCAAGATGACACCCTTTCAGGCTCTTTATGGTTATACTCCACCGCATTTGGCATTCCCTACTCATGCTACTACTTCAGTTGCTGCTGTACAAGACTACCTGCTAGCCAGGGATCACATGCTTCACCTGTTGAAGGAAGACTTGGCAAAGGCTCAACACAGGATGAAACATTTTGCTGATGCTCAGAGAACTGACAGGTCATTCTCAGTTGGGGATATGGTGTATTTGAAATTACAGCCCTATCGACAATCATCTGTGGCTTTGCGGACAAATTTTAAGCTCTCTGCAAGGTACTTTGGTCCTTTTGAGGTTTTGCAGAAACTTGGCGCTGTGGCTTATAAACTTCAGCTACCACTGGGTTCTCGGATACATCCTGTATTCCATGTTTCGCGATTGAAAAAGAAGATTGGCCAGCATCACATTCTAGCTAGCACTTTGCCCTTGGTGGACTCAACTGGCACCTTTATTGTTCTTCCAGCTGCTGTTTTGGATTCCAGGCACATGGTCAGGGGTGATTCAACAGTTTTGCAGGTGCTTATCCAATGGGCGGGCTCGGCACCAGAGGATGCAACTTGGGAGGACGCAAATTACATAAAGTCCCACTTCCTCGACTTCATCCTTGAGGACAAGGATGTACTGAAGGAGAGGGTATTGTCATGTAACTAAGGGGGCACTAGATGTCTAAGTTCTGTCATGGGCCTGAGGGCTTTGTAACCCAAGTTCTGTCATGGGCCTGAGGGCTTTGTAACCCATTTATCTTTGGCAAGACCCATTTAGCTTAAGTCTATTAGGGCACTGTTTTTGTTATCACCACCCAAGGGGTGTGAGTAGTAGTTTTGTAATCACCCAATGAGTGAACCGTTTTATACTTGCAGACTATTTATTGGTTGTTGGTTCCTGTAAGAGAAACAAGTTGAATTTAATCAAGAAATTGATAAGGCTCTACCTGAGGAAGGAGAGAAGGTTATTGTTGTTAATCTAGTCTGCGAATTTGTTCATGACAAGTTGATGTTGCTGCTTGTTAGGATGGTACTGCATAGGAATGTGCAAGTGGTGCAGATGCAGATTTGGGGATGGTTGAGCTAAGAACTAGAATGGCTGTGAAGTACGAACATTGGAAATGATGAGAGTCTGCTAGGTTGAGAAAGTGAATCTGGTGGGTGCTTATGTTGTGAAGTCAGTAGTAAGAGACATTGCAGGTGGATTGAATTTGGAGGTGTTGGTGGCCTATGGTGTATTACAGATTCAATTTTGTTTTAAAGATTTAATTTTGTATTTAAATTCTCAATTTTTTTTTTTCCAAATCCAATATGTACCACAACTCAGAATTAGAGTTGTCAGAGATGAAATACAACTCTTCCCATAGTTGTCAAAGAAGCGAAATACAACTTTTCTTACAATTGTCAAAGAAATAAAATGCAACTCTAACCATTGTTGTCAAAGAAATTTCTACAACCCCAACAAGTGTAGTCAAACATTATATTCACAACCCAGATATGAGTTGTGTTAGGCATTAAGAGGAAATTTTGAAAGACATTCACAACTGAATAAAGCATTGTACAAAACTGATCGACAACTATGTTTACGACTATAACTGAATGGGTGTAAAGATTTGAGGATTTTCTACAACCCCCTACCTTATGCAACCTATCGATAAACGTCGTCGTAGACGTATGACAACTCTTTTCGGGGGTAGTTGATCACTGTTTTTCCCGTAGTGCTCCTCCGTAGTTGAAAGCGCCACAGTAGACTACAAGATTGATCTCCAACTTACTGGTGCCCCTGCTATGGTAAATACATACCCTATAGTTGAACGTCTCTTGTCCAAATCACCAGCATATATAGTCAGAATCCACATACCCAACACACAACTGATTGTTACTTCTATCCTTCACAAACTCCAAGCCAACATCAATCGTACAGTAAAGATACCTCAAAATCCATTTCATAGCATGCCAATGTCCCTTACCAGGACAATGCATATAACGACTGACCATACAAACTGCACGTGAAATGTCCGGCCTTGTACATACCATTGTATACATCAAGCTACCAACAACCTCAGCAAATGAGACTTGGGCCATATACTTTCGCTCGTCTTCAGTAGTGGGAGACATACGTGCATTCAACTTAAAATGAGCAGCAAGGGGAGTAATTACAGATTTAGTTCCATCGTAGACACCAAACTTCTGTAACACTTTCTTCAAATATGCCTTTTGAGACAAACAAACCTTACCCTTCTCTCTCACATACGTTAAATCTACGTACCAAGAATCTTCTTAGCTTCTCCTAGATCTTTCATCTCAAACTCAGATGACAACTTCAAATTATCAATCTCTTTCTTGTTATTCGATGCTATCAGCATATCATCGACATACAAGAGCAAATATATGAAAGACCCATAACGTAGGTTCTTAAAGTATACACAATGGTCATAGTGACTTCTTGTTTATGTTTGGCCTATCATAAACTGGTCAAATCGCTTGTACCATTGTCTTGGAGACTGCTTCAGCCCGTACAACGATCTCTTCGGTTTACATATATACACAATCTTCTTTTCCAGCAACCTTGAACCCACTCGGCTGAGTCATATAGATCTCCTCTTCTAGATCACCATGTAAGAATGATGTCTTAACATCTAGTTGAACTAGGTCTAAATCATATTGTGCTACCAAGGCCAACAAAATACGGATTGATGAGTATTTTACCACCGGAGAGAACACCTCATTATAGTCAATTCCTTCTCTTTGGGCATAACCTCTTGCAACTAACCTTGCCTTGTAGCGTACTTGATTCACCGAAGATCCTTCTTTCTTAGCATATACCCACTTGCAACCTATGGCCTTCTTACCGTTCGAAAGCTTCATAAGAATCCATGTGCCATTCTTGTAAAGAGACTCTATCTCGTCCTGCATTGCACCTTCCCATTCTTTACACTCTACACTACGTACAACTTTCTAAATAGGAAGTAGGAGTACCATCTTCAATAACTGTTAATGCATAAGAAATGTAATCATTCATCCATCCAGGCTTCCTGGTTGATATTCTTGGTTTGCTGGTTGCTATGGTCTCTGTGACCGTAGCTTCTGTATCTTCTACTGACTCTTGTTACTATTCCTCAACAACGTCATTATCAATTGGAACTTCAGTAGATACTTCTCTGGAAGACCCACTTTCTTTAGATGTATTCTGAACAGATAAAGACTTAGCTGGAAGTGGTAAAGTTGCATCAATCTCCACCTGATGCAAAGGCTCACTAGTACTGGTGCGCTTCTGTTCTCCAGCTGTCGAGAACCCCAAGACTTTACCATAGACATCTCATCAAATGTGACATCTCTACTCATGAATATCTTCTTCTCAACTGGATTCCAAATTTTGAACCCTTTTACTCCACTCTTCATACCCACAAAGATTCCTTTCACATCACAGCTATCAAGCTTGTTTTCATTAACATGATACCACGCAGGACAACCAAAGATATGAATTGAGTCATAATCATAAGCTGGTTTACTGATGAGTGCCAAATATTGCATATTTATACACCTATTTATTGGCATTTAACTCATCTTTTGTGTTCAGAAATCATATATTATCCCAGATTCTGTGTTTTCTTTGTTTTCAAGAATAAATATTTGTATTAATTAATTTTGTGTTTTTAGGTAATAAATAAAGTTCGGAGAAACTGAGGAGCCGAAAAAGCAAAGAATTGGAGACAAGCGTCTATGGAGCAGAAAGCCAAAGCCCGCGCAAGCATCGGCTCACGCATCGGTTCACATCTCTGAGCCGTTGAGATTCTATCTCCCACATCCAACGGTCGCTGCCTCCACACGCATCGAAGTTCGCTGCTCCCGTGCAACACCAAAATAGCCCAATTCCTCCTCAGCCGTTCAGATCTCCCTTAGTCACATCCTACGCTCGATCAGCCCGTCCCATCGGCACTCGCTGTCTCCGCTTCACAACAAAACTCCCTAACCCTATACCCTATTCGACTAACCTCATTTCTCCTCCATCTTCTCTTTTCCCTCACCCCGACACCTTCAGAGAAACCAGAGCTCTGGTCTTCTTCTGTTCTCCCATACCTGTGTAGTCACCACCTCCATCACCTCCTGACACAGCAACAACCATCCCTGCAATAGCCGCACCACCTTCTCCACCTCTCTAGGGCTAGTTTTCTCTCTCTTAGCTTCTCCTAACCCTAGAAGCTAACTTAGAGAAAACTAGAGCTAGGGTTTCACCAAAAATCGACGCATGGAGTCAGAGACGATTGAGTAGAGCCATCACGTGATTCAGAGAATATGGGTGAGAGTGTTTTTCATTTAATTTCTGTTTTATAGAGAACTAGGGTTTTGGGTATTTTTGGCATGTATAAATAGAATGTAACCATGGATGTGAGAGCTCATGCCAGGCTAGCTTGAGCACTAATTTAGGTTAATTTATATTTGTATCATGTTCTAAATCAAATTGCTAGGGTTTCAGTGAAACCCTAAATCCATGTTATGATTTCAACTGTGTTTGAGTTGTCTTGAGTGCTTAATTATAAAGATAACTTCAATTCTAGCATCCAATACTCTTCTATCACAATGCATGCCAAGTATACATTGTAGTTAGGTTATAATTGTGTTGAGTGTCTTTGCGGCTCAAGCTTTAGAATTAGATGCTAATTCCCTTGACTAGTTGTGCTTAATTAGACAACTAGTGCTCTGGGTTAGTACCTTAGCTGTGTATTGAATTATCACTAGGAGAAACTCCTTAGATAGGTGGTAGAATTGACAAACTACTCTTATCTGTCATAGGAACAAGAATACTCCAACTAGTTGACACATAACATGATTTAGAGGTGGAATTGATAACCCCAGCACCCATTTATTCTCACTGTTGTATTTCATCTTTACTTCATTGTTATAACCTTCACTTAGTCGCATCGACAAACAAACAAAACCACAGTTGTGTTACCACTTCTTAGAATTCAGTTAAGAAAGCCTTAGATCAACTCTCGGCACCACAAGTCTCTGTGGTTCGACCCGTATTTGCCCTGTCTTACACTAGACACCGTGCACTTGCGGTTATCACAAGTAGGCATAAAATCTAAACACATTATCCAGCCTACCAAGTTTTTGGCGCCGTTGCCGGGGACTTGGCGTGTGCTGTTTCGACTATTGGCTTATCTTCACTGAATCCTAGTTACCCCTTGTACATATTAGCTTGCACACTATATTTTTGCAATCATTCTTAGAATAACTTAGTTGTAACTTATTATAATTCTGCGCCTGTGCATCTTTATTTTTCTGTTTCAATACATGCTTTGTAGTGTAGTATAACTTAATCTGTTATTTGCATCTTAGCTTTTTAATCTGAGCTTTAAGCATCATTGCTCTGTAGTTTAGTGTCACTTGTAACTTTTGTTCCCTGTCAGTCCAAATAAGCATAATAACTATTGTTTTTCCCCTGTGTCAGTCCAAGATACTTTCAGTTGCATATGCCAGAGTTAGTATTCAAATCCTTTGCTTCACCTGTACATTTCTGTGAACTGAAACTCTCACTTGAGTAACAGGTGCTTGCTGTGCTTGTGGTGCTGCTGAGCAAACCAAGGAAGGGGAGAAAAGGGAGCAGCAAAGCCATTGGTGGATTTGCCTAAACCTAGTGTTATACTGGCGGTTTGTATCTCAAACCTTGCACGAATGAATGATGGCATGCTAGACCTTGAATCTGTGAATGAACCTTGCTGAACCTTTTATTGCCTGAGCATGTTCTTTTGCATCTGTGTATGATTCTGTGCATCTATGCATTGGCTAACTTGTCACATGCTAAGCCTTGTTCACATGACAACTTAGCTGCCATTCCCATTGTTACTCAACATCTGTGCTTAGCTGCAAGCCCCTGTAGCTGCAGTGACTTGACCTTGTGCACACAACCTGTGAGCCATCCATTCCCCTGTGGTAACCTATGTTGTGTTGAATGCCAAACCTCACTCACCTGTTGAATTATACACCTTGCCAAGCATTACCTTGACTGCATGATAGCCCTGCTCCCTTGCTAGCCCCTGAAGCTACAAGTTTGAGCCACCACCTGTGTTGTGTGCATGAGCTGTAATTTTTTAGCTTGGATAGCCAACTGAGGGAGTGATATCTCATGCCCTATATCCTTATGCATGTTTTAAACTAGTGCTAGACCTTGACTCTGTCAACCATTAGCCAACCTGTGCATGACTGGAAGTGTGCTGAGCAGCATTGTATTTGAATCTGTGTAACCATATTGCCCTGTCACATGTGAGTTTGAGCAAACCCTGAGCTTACCCAAGTGTATTGCTCTACCATGTTAACTTGCTAGCCCCCTGAAGCTACAAGTTTGAGCTTAACCTGTGAAAACCAAGTAAAGTCAACTAAGTGAGTTGACACAACTTAGCCCTGAGCTTATGCATACTTTTCTTTGTCAACCATATCTGTGAGATTTTCTGTGAGCTTGCCAAACCTTGCTTGAAACCTGTTGAGCCAAGTGTTGCCAGACCTCTGCATCCGGTGCAACTTGTTGTGATAGCCGCAACCCCGTGATTACTCAACCCTGTGAAGCTTTGCATACCCTGAGCTAGTACTAAATCATACAACCCTCTGCCCTGTAATCTGTGGTGCAATAAATTGTGAGCATTGAAGTCCTCTGCAGCCCCTGTAGCTGCTGAGTTTGAGCTATAACTGAGGTTTCCAAATCTGTACTTGTGTGGCCTGAGCATAAACCCGTGCGCACCCCGTGTAGGCTGTCTTTGTGTAGGCTGCGAACTTATGCAAACTCGTTGATGAGACTTGAGTAGTTATTTATGGTGCATAAATGAAAATTTGTTGATCTTGTTGAGCTATCTCGCCTTGTGGGTTCTGTGCATTGGTAATTGGCTGAACTAGCCATCTTTTCACTGAGAAGCCTGAGCTTTGACAAGGCCTGAGCTCCTCTCCAGCCTCTGAAGCTGTGAGTTTGAGCTACAGATACCCAAGTCAGCTAAATCAACTGGGCTGGTTGATATCCACTATCCCAGTTGACTCCAACAACTCTGAGCCTAACCCAATCTGCCCTGAAATTTTTGTGCATGCTTCTGTGAAATTGAAGTCAACTGAACTAGTTGACATCTTGTGGAATGTTTGGGCTGTTATAAAGTGCTTCAATTATTCATCCGTGCATCCGTGAA
The DNA here is from genome assembly GCA_023531295.1 of Papaver armeniacum. NCBI lineage: Eukaryota > Viridiplantae > Streptophyta > Magnoliopsida > Ranunculales > Papaveraceae > Papaver > Papaver armeniacum. The sequence goes on from JAJJWW010013618.1 coordinate 200,643, forward strand.
ATTTCGTATCTTCATTGTGCTCTATACATTGTTGTTACGCACATAAGTTTGTGATGTCTTTGTCTTTGTGCATGCACTAGAGTGCACTTAGAGCGTGTCTTGTGTGTCTTTTGAGAACACGTGCATCATTTGTCTGGTTTTTCTCTGTGTTGTACTCATGTGCAAACTTGTGCTGTGTGCAAACTTGTGCTGTCATTTGCAGTCTGTGCCCTGCCAGAGCTGTGCACACAGCCAGTGCAAGAGACTTGCCAATCTCTGCACAAAATAAACCTTCAGCCCACATAAGCTGAGCTGCTAGGCTTAAACCAAACTGAGCCCACACCCACTAAGCTTTGCAAACAACCTGGGCTCTGTGAGTAAACCAGCCCACTTAAACCAAACCTGGGCTGCAAACAACTGGATCCCAAATAAACCAAATCCCTCTTAAACCAAAACCCATTGAAACCAAAACTGAGCCCACAACAATTGAGCTTTGCATAACCTTTGGGCTGTGCATTTGCATCACTTGGGCTTAGCGTCCCTGTTTTGGAGACTTCATTGGTCATTCATGCTTTATGTGTGCTAGGCTATTTGAGTTGCTATACCATGTCAGGATTTTGGTCTGCATCTGGGGATGGAAACAAATCCATTAGAGAGCTTGCTTACGGGCATGCTTCACAATATGAACTCCCCACATGCCATAATGATTTTAGGGAATATTATGAGCCTTCTCAGGGCCCCGACTTCACATACCCTAATCATTATGATCACATGTATCATTCACCACAAGTTTAAAATGAACAATTTTCTCATACCCAGTCATCACTTCTCGATCAATTAGAAGCTCAAGTATCTGCTTTAGAAAGGCAATTACACGAGGAATCTGTCGAATCTAATTCCCCTAGGAAATATGAAATGTATGCTTGTACCTTATGTGGTAGCTTAGACCACCCTGCTGAGAACTGCTACATCTTACATGAGTTTAGGCAGTCTAGGGAAAGCCATGAGAACCATGCACACATGCATCATCCATCACCATGGGAAGTTGAACAATGTTATACTCCCCCAACTCCTTGTATGCAATCACTAATGGAAGAGCTCATAGAGCAAAACAATGATATACTTGGATGGAAAGCATTGCATGAGCATCCCTTCTCTAGTGAACCATATGCACAACCATACACTGAATATGAACCTACTCTAGAGGAAAATGAGTACACTAGAAATGCTACAAATTTGAATAGGGAAATGCATTTTTGTGATGATGATGATGATGAATATGATATGTTAGAAGAGCATGTGTATACTGAAAATGTAGTAGAATCTTTGGGTTCAGAGACGTTAACCGTCTCTTCTGTGAACCCTATGCATGATACTTCTTCTAACATTCATATATGTGATGTTAACTCTGAGCTTGGGTTTGTGAAATTCTTTAGTGAAAGTGAGCATGCTACACAACTTGTTTGTGACTTAGGAAAAGATGAATCTTCTGTTGACACTAATGTTCTTTTAGATCATGATATTATTTTTGTGTCTGATTCCCTGCCCATGTCACAATATGTTGCCTCCTCTGATGAGTATGACATGGAGATTGATGAATTGTTCTATGCTGGTGAGCATGATTTACCTCTGTCTGACTTTAGGAAAGTGTGTGATGGTGCAAATGATCTTTTTCATGAAAACAACTTAGATGTACCTAACCTCTCTCCTAAGTCACAAATTGAAATTCCTCCACCAAACCTAAGTGTAGTTTGTAACAAAATTGCAAAACCAACTTTTCTGAAAATGCCTAATTTAGGCTTAGAGCTTTGTGCTTCCCAAGTCCTCTTGGACTATTTTGCATCAAAGTATAACACTTTTAAGGAACCACAGTTGGAATGTGTATGTCACTTTGTTATTAGCAAAACTCATTTGGAGTTAGACCTTGTGCATGATGTACCTTTAAATTTGCAAGATTTTGTGCTCAAAACCGCACCTGTTGACAAGTTTAGATTTGGGGGAAACTCATTCCCATATACAACCTTACTTGCACTCTCATTTTATATTTGTGTAAGGCTGTTGATGTTTGTATATATTTTCTATTGGGTTGATCCTCAACTCTTTAGATTGTTCGTATATGGTGAATTTTCATTGTATATAATCCAGTAGGACTTGTTAAATTTTTCTTTCTTGCATCGGTTGAGTCTTCTTGTACATATATTGTGCTAATCCGATATGATCTCCGCTGAGAATGTTGGATTCTAGCCTTGACTAATGAAGCTCTAACCTTGCTCCCGCCGACATACCGGTAATCTCTTCCCTTTTCTCTTATCAGCATAGTGCTCTTGGTATGTGACTGTTTAAATTCTTTGTATCTGTTGACACATTGAGGACAATGTTTGATTTAGGTTTGGGGGTGTATTTGCATTTGCATATAGAGTTTTTAGTCTTTTTAATCTTTTATTTTCAAAAAAAAAAAAAAAAAAAAAAATTGTAAATAAAAACCTCCAACCTTTAGAGATTTTAGAGTCACTAGCATGCTTCTAGCTATGTTTACATAGAGAGTCTGACCGAAATAAAAGAAATTGGAAGTACTGGAGAACACAATCGGGTTTCTTAGTTGATTAGAGCGTTAAAGTTGGATTTAACCATACCGGAGGGCAAATTAGGTGTTTGTTTAGATATTCGGTAGTAGAATTGTGATCACCCATAGTGGAGACTACCCATTTTACATCAAGTGAGGCACCAACCTTCAATTTTTGCAACTTTCTAGAAAAGCTGTTAGAGTGTGTGTCACCGTACGTCAATTCCGGGTAGGAATGGTGAGCTACCCAACTTCGCACCATTTTCAGCACTACTTTTGATCTCTTGAGTGCTATTTTTGTCAATCATGAGGGTGACGTTTAAAGATGAAAACTCCTTCTAAATACCGATTTGTAGTTAGCATCACTCTCTCCCTCTCAACAACATCAACAGATTCATAGAAACACATCATCGTCAGCAAGCGGAGCAACATCAGAATATTTGAAGAAAAGTTGATATAGTCCAAGGTTACATACAACAAAAGAAAATAGGATGAGAATTAATGAAGTTTGTGAAATCAAGACAAGTGTAAAAAAAAAAAAAATTGAGTAGTAGTTTCATTGTTGTTATTTTCATGTAATTAATGTTAAAAAAAAAAAAAAAAAAAAGTGTGTGTTTGTCAAGTTTTTGTGAAGTTCAGAAGTTCGTCATCAACATTTGAAGACCAAAGACCGAAGATTGAAGACGTTTCTATGAATGCTGAGAGAGTGATATTAATTGCCGATCGGGTGAAAAGGTAAGTGAGTACTCCCACCCTTGCTAATGGTTGATTTCCTTTCTTAGAGATCATCGAGGAAAAGATTCTTTTTATCCACACTTCGTGGAGTCTCCGTAAATTATTTGGAAGGTTATCCTTCTCACCTACAACGTGTGCAGGATTTCTCTCTTTATTCCTGCCTGCACACATGAGAGACTAAAAAAGCGGTCTTTTTGAGTGCAATTATCATAAAACCCTATTAGTGAGGAAGAAGTCGAGGCTTATGATCACAATCGAATCCGAATTCTTTCATATGGTATGGTTACTTCTCGCTCAAAGACTTAAGGATGAGAATGCGTTCTTTGGTAGTTCTAACTTCTTGTTACTAGCATGCGAAACTCTATGTCCTCATAGCTTCTTGGATGCTTGAGACTCTTTTACACTCTCACGAAGTTGGAGAAGGTTTTGTGGGTACACCTGCGGTAAAACCTCACGAGACTACAACTCGTCCACTAGGGACACCTAGGGGTTTAAAGGCTTAGTGCATACGCTAAATGCATTCGAGAGACTGCGACGAGGGGGTATAGTTATGATTTCTTAATTTGTTTCACTTGAGGACAAGTAAAATTCAGGTTTGGGGTATTTGATGAGTGCCAAATATTGCATATTTATACACCTATTTATTGGCATTTAACTCATCTTTTGTGTTGAAATCGATATTATCCCAGTTTCTCGTGTTTTCTTTGTTTTCAAGAATAAATATTTGTATTAATTAATTTTGTGTTTTTAGGTAATAAATAAAGTTCGGAGGCGAGAGCCGAAAGAGCAAAGGAGTGGAGACAAGCGTCTATGGAGCAGAAAGCCAAAGCCCGCGCACGCATCGGTTCACATCACTCTGAGCCGTTGAGATTCTATCTCCCACATCCAACGGTCACTGCCTCCACGCGCATCAAAGTTCGCTGCTCCCGTGCAACACCAAAATAGCCCAATTCCTCCTCGGCCGTTCAGATCTCCCTTAGCCACATCCTACGCTCGCTCAGCCCGTCCCATCGGCACTCATTGTCTCCGCTTCACAACAAAACTCCCTAACCCTATACCCTATTCGACTAACCTCATTTCTCCTCCATCTTCTCTTTCCCCTCACCCCGACACCTTCAGAGAAACCAGAGCTCTGCTCTTCTTCTCTTCTCCCATACCTGTGCAGTCACCACCTCCATCACCTCCTGACACAACAACAACCATCCTTGCAACAGCCGCACCACCTTCTCCACCTCTCTAGGGCTAGTTTTCTCTCTCTTAGCTTCTCCCAACCCTAGAAGCTAACTTAGAGAAAACTAGAGCTAGGGTTTCACCAAAAATCGACGCATGGAGTCAGAGACGATTGAGTAGAGCCATCACGTGATTCAGAGAGTATGGGTGAGAGTGTTTTTCATTTAATTTCTGTTTTATAGAGAACTAGGGTTTTGGGTATTTTTGGCATGTATAAATAGAATGTAACCATGGATGTGAGAGCTCATTCCTGGGCTAGCTAGAGCACCAATTTAGGTTAATTTATATTGGTATCATGTTCTAAATCAAATTGCTAGGGTTTCAGTGAAACCCTAAATCCATGTTATGATTTCAACTGTGTTTGAGTTGTCTTGAGTTCTTAATTATAAAGATAACTTCAATTCTAGCATCCAATACTCTTCTATCACAATGCATGCCAAGTATACATTGTAGTTAGGTTATAATTGTGTTGAGTGTGCTGCAGCTCAAGCTTTAGAATTAGATGCTAGTTCCCTTGACTAGTTGTGCTTAATTAGACAACTAGTGCTCTGGGTTAGTTCCTTAGCTGTGTATTGAATTATCACTAGGAGAAACTCCTTAGATAGGTGGTAGAATTGACAAACTACTCTTATCTGTCATAGGAACAGGAATACTCCAACTAGTTGACACATAACATGATTTAGAGGTGGAATTAATAACCCCAGCACCCATTTATTCTCACTGTTGTATTTCATCTTTACTTCATTGTTATAACCTTCACTTAGTCGCATCGACAAACAAACAAAACCACAGTTGTGTTACCACTTCTTAGAATTCAGTTAAGAAATCCTTAGATCAACTCTCAGCACCACAAGTCTCTGTGGTTCGACCCGTATTTGCCCTGTCTTACACTAGACACCGTGCACTTGCGGTTATCACAAGTAGGCATAAAATCTAAACACATTATCCAGCCTACCATTTACCAAACCACTTTTTCATAGGAGTTTTACCTTCTAATGCAGTTGATGGCAACCTATTAATGATAAAGCACGCATATGTAACTGCCTCAGCCCAAAACGCCTTACCTAATCCAGCATTAGATAACATACATCGTACCTTCTCCATCAAAGTACGATTCATGCGTTCAGCTACCCCATTTGTTGCGGTGTCTTCTTAACTGTGAAGTGCCTATTTATCCCCTCATCCTGACATACTTGAAAGAATGGATCACTCTTGTACTCTCCACCATTGTCCGAACGTAGTACTTTGATCTTTACGCAGTTTGAGTCTCAGTTGCCTTTTCCACCTCACAAAGACTTCTAGGACTTCATCCTTATGCCTCATTGTGTACACGCATACACGCCTAGAATAGTCATCAATCAATGACAAAAAGCAATGTTTCCCTCCCAATGATGCATTATTGGAAGGACCCCAAACATCTGAGTGAACATAGTCAAGAACTCCACTAGTATTGTGGATAGCTATGCCAAAGCTTGTTCTTGTTTTCTTGCCCTTAACACAATGTTCACAAAATGCTAACTTGCAGGTAATAACATCTTTCAACAAGTCTTGTTGAATCAACCAATGCAACGAATTTTCACCTGGATGTGCAAGTCTTATGTACCATAGCTTCGTCTTCTCGGTAGCTGCACTCTCGATGTGTTCAGAACTAGACACATCCCCTGTTGTTGTACTCCCATTCAATTAATACAAGTTATGATAACGTGTGCCCTTCATGATTACCATAGATCCAGAGATTACCTTTAGAACACCATTTTCAGCGACTAACTCGTATCCCTTAGCTTCCAAAGTTCCGAGCAAAACCAGATTCTTCTTTATGGCAGGTACAAATCTTACCTCCTTCAGCTCTCTAACCATATCATCATGCATCTTGATACAAACACTACCAATCCCAATCACCCTGCACGTATGATTGTTTCCCATACGTACTTCTCTATCAAGCTCTTCAAAACTTTAGAACCAGTCCCGATATGGACATATATGATACGTTGCTACAGTATCTAATACCCATGTACCATCTGTAATAGTACAAGGTGATGGTGTCACAGTTAGCGAGAAATCAGAAGCATCATCTAATTCTTCATTACCTTTAACAATGTTCACCTCGGTATTACTATTATCTCATTCTCTTGCCTTATGCTTGGTACAATCCTTAACCCAATAACCAAAGTCATGGAACCAAGCACACTCATCTTTCTGCAGTCGCGTCCTACTCTTAAAACATCCTCTACCTTGACCATAACCACCAGTCTTCTTTCTCATGTCTGTTGAACGACCTCTTACAAGAAGTAAGACATTATTAGCTTCACTTGCAAGGTCTTCACGATCCATCTTCCTAAACTCCTCACTACGCAATGTTGTAATGACCTCAGCGTATGTCATCTTATCCTTGTCGTGCATTAATGCTTTAATCATGGGTTCATACTTTTCAGGAAGAGAGTTTATCAGACACATTCCTCGTCGTTGATCTTTTCGTCGTAGTTAACCAACTCATCAAGAAGTTTATTATATAAATCTAGGTGCTCGGTTAAGGTTGCAACTTTCTTCATGTTATAGCGATATAAATTCCTTTTAATATGTATCATATTGGCCACGTTCTTCACAAGGTATTCTTTCTCTAGCTTTTCCCAGAGATCCTTAGTTGAAGTCTCGTGCTGATAATTAACTCTTACTGCAGTTGCTAAACACCCTCGTATCGAAGCAAGACATAATCTAAGACATCTCAACTTGCTGATCTTCTATAGTCAAGATGAACAAGAGCATCCATTTACGTCCGTTCTCCATAAACCAAAGTTATTGGTTCCTGTAAACTTTTCTACCTTGAGTTGTGATCTATGTGAATGAAGTATTTCTTCTTTTGTTTCTTTATCTTTACTTGTGTAATCCGAATGTTCTCCTAAAGGATCTTTCGGATCAACTAGTTTATCCCCGTCAACCATTGTTCTCAAACAACCAAATATAGATAAAAAAACAGAACCTTTTAGATTAGTTTTACCTCAAGAAATCTTCAGAAAAATACATTTACTTCAACTATAATCCGAGTACTCGTATCCAAGAGCGTCTCCTTGCTCTGATACCAATTGTTGCGCCAAAGCCTGCGGAAGCGTTAGGTTTGCACTACTACGAGGTATCTCAATATCACCAAGAACACAATCACACACACAAGAAGAACAAGTATTTAACGAGGTTGAATCCTTGGGAAGGAATAAGAAATTTTATATATCACAGTATAGGTTGGAATATACAAATCCTTAGACGAGAAGAAGAGAACTTTTACTTAGTTCTGGTGTGTTTTCTCTAGTTCTCTCTATGGCTATTTATACACATCAATAGAACTGGGCACATTCCTTAACAAGGATTACTTTCCTACAAGTATAGGGTTTCCTAACTTAGCTCTAAGAGACAAACCTCTTAAGCCGCTATACTTAGGACACAAGTACTTGGTTTCCTTAACCAACTAGATTTCCTAATCCAGACCTTGACCGACTTACCAACACATAGTCGTCCTGGTTTGTAGGAATTGAAATTCTCAATGTATTTGCTTAAAATCCCGAGGTAGTTAGAAGTGGTGTTTTAGCCACAGTCAACCACTAAACCTGTTAATGGGGGTAATTAAAATTAATGGGTCAGTAACTTAGTTTTAGTTAAACGTGTAAATGTGATCATCATGTGGTTAGTGGGTGGAAACCATGTACTCTGATCTTCACCTATATAATGGTGTATGATTATCATTTTAATTATTAAAAAACGTTGGAACAATGTAGCTCTCCCAACCGCATTTCTTCCTCTCTGCTCTCTCTCTATACCTTGGTTTTCAACAAGTTAGTGAATACAAGACACCAAGATGCGTAAAACTTTGCTCCCATTGTTGAGCTTCTCAATTCTAGTGTTGTTTCAAACTACTACAGCCAGACATGTCCAAAATATAATGGCATGTAAGAAGTATAGGACTTCAGTATCTGGAATAGCAACTCATTTTCAGACTGTGAAATTTGGCAACACATATATGGCGCCATGGTAGATTTTCTCAATTTCTTGCATTTCCTTGATTTATACGAACCACTTTCCTTGATCAATGGTTTCAGTTTTTTACATGGTTAGAAAGACCCTCTTTGATAAATGATCATCTCATGATTAATGTGTATACTCATTAGAAGTAGAATTTTGGAGGAAATTTGACCATATCCAAGAAAGGAAATGAGCAATTTTTTTAGAAAATGTTATAACAGGAAGTTTATTAGGTAGATACTTTAGTGGGACCACATTACTTGGGCACCAAGTATGTAAACTCTATAAATAGAGTCCCGAACCTGTTTAAACACACGTACATGAATAAGAATTCCTCCTCCTTCCTCTCCACTTTCTGTCTCTTTTCTATTTGCAATACGTTATCACGCACGTTGCTCGATCAATGGAAACGGAGAAGACTAATTATCCATACCTAGTTCTTTCATGTGGGTCGATTTTTTTTATTCTTTTTATTGGTAGTATTTCTAATATGATTTTATCTTTTTTATTATAGGTTTGTGCTAAGCAAACTATACTGAGTTTACCAGCACCAACTTTAGATCTCGAATGACGGTAACACCTTGACCTATGTAGTTGTGTATGGAAGGTTTAACCTAACTTGGAGTGTGTAGTTCTATCCGTGAGCAATAAGATATCCACGCATTTAATCGGTTTGATATAATACTGAAGCACACCATAAATTATTTAATTTAATTTAATATTGTTTTTCTTTTAGCTCCAATAAATACGTTTAGTGTTATTAGTTAATTGTTCTTATAAACCTAGAAAATAGAGAAGGAGACATAAAGTAGAGAGAGAAAAGAAGAGAGAATTCTTATTATTATGTGTATATATTTACAAAGGTTTGGGACTCTATTTATAGAGTTACATACTTGGTGCCCAAGTAATGGGGTCCCACTAAAGTGGGCATCTACCTAATAAACTTCCTTTTATAACACTCCCCCTAGATGACCACTCTATCTAAGCAATTGCCTCATTAAAACCTTGTCAGCAAAATCCAAAGGGACAAAACCTGGTCGAAGGGAAAAGAGTACAATTATGAGAAAACTTAGAACAGAGTTGGACATGCATAAGTTGCCTCATTAAAACCTTGACAAGGAAAAACCTAGTGGGACAAAACCTTGACGAAGGAAAAAGAGTACAAAGTGATAGTCCAGTAAAATACCTTTCACTATGATGCTCCCCCTGATAAGTACTTCAGTTAAATCTTGGCTTGCAAATCTTTGAGTCGACACTTCCCAATTTCGATAAACGAATTTGTTGAATGCTGGAGATAGCAATGCTTTCGTGAGAAATATGCAATTTGATGAAGTCTTCTTTTGTGTTAGTGTTCTAATAGTGGTGTTCTCGAGTCTTCATGTTTCTTTCAGTACATTAAGTACTTGAGTCTTGGATTGCTAATTTCTTGGAGATGATTTGCAGAAATAGTTGATGTAGTTTCTTCAACAAAGTGCCAAGATATGATACCTTATCATACGTGAGCAAAAATCGTATCTGTGAGAAGGTAATCCAAATTCTTAGGAGATGATTAAGTTGATTTGGTTTAATCAAATGTGAGCATCCACTAAACAACCAAAATTGATACAACTCCCCCTTGGATGACCATCATGTTGAATTAAATTCACTAAAACCTTGCCAATAAAACCCAACGGAAAAAAAATTGGACGAAGGAAAAAGAGCATTATATCAACATTTTAAATGAAAATCAAATGTCAATGGGATGTTGCCTCTTTAAAACCTTGTCAGGAAAACCACATGGGACAAAACCTGAAACGAAGGAAAAAAGAGTACAACTTTTGACGTAAATATGGATGCTAACTCAACTACATGAGTTTTTCAAAAATAAGCATCAAAATAATAACTCTAGTCTATCTTAAAGACGAGTTTATGCTAGCATAATTCTAACTGCAGATTTAAGAAAGGAAAGAAAATAGAATTTATGCTGCTAAAACGTGGATTTTTGTGTTTTTTAAGGACCATTCAAGAGACCTATAAAGTTGATAGCATCAACTAATCCGGATTTTGGTACTTTGCAAAAAATTTATAAAAAACACTTAAAGGATTGTAAACCTGATATAATCTAGTCAGGTGGCTGCCTGGATATAATTTGAATCCTACAAGGATTACAAATTAAAACATATTCTCCGAATGCAATACGAGTCATTCAAAGACTACCACGCCAAATGCATGTTCATGGAGAAAAGAATATTATTGAATCAATCCTAGGGTTTGAGTAAAAAAAATAATAATAATAAAACCCTTAAATCATTTTTAGAACGAAAATATTTCTCGTAGAACACATTATGACAACACCATCCTGTAATTAACCGGCTTGGAATTTTTAAGGTGTTAAGTCTTGGATCCAAATTTGCGTCAATCGAGAAATTAATCCAACCTAATTTGGATTACATGCCAACCAATCACATATATCGATATTCCTCTGCAGAGGGGTTCAAAATCACCATCATTTATTTCAGTAGATACTTTAAATGAATATTAGACAATCATTTTTGTTTACCACGATCCCACACAATTCTAAAGTGTACGCATATCTTGAAAAATATCAAAATTATTGGTACCAGTGCCCACGGGCGTTATAATCTCCTATTATTCAAATCAGGAGATATGAATTTTGAGAATGTGAATCATATTACTATACACTCTGTTGGCTCATATTTGTAGCATATATAAAAATGGCACATGCTAGATGTGATTGGATTTTCCTTTTCCAATGGCATAAGCTTATTGGAAAGCTAAATGAGATTTTTTCACGCCTATTTAATGGCAGCCTTTTTTCGATTTGATCATGATGTGAGAGAAGTGATATAACCTTTAAGTTAATTAATGTCAACCTCTAATTGCATAGAGTCTCCCCCTGATTCTGGCGAAAATTGTCATCTCATATACGAAAACAAGTTTCGTAGAGTATTATCCGATTAAATCAAGGGCATATACTCATAATAATGTCTGAATTTTAACAATACCAGTTGGACTGTAGATAATGACTTCAAAAGTCATAAAAAATGCCCTTAAAAATGAATGATTAATTGGGGGATATGTGTCGGCATAGTTTTCAATGAAAACCGGCATGGTCGATGGACTACCAGCATTGATAAACCATGCCGGCAGCTACAGTAAAATATCCCCCAATTAGTTTTTCTATCCCCCAATTAATCATTCTTAAAAATTGTAGTCTACTTGACATACAAATTTATCATCAACCATGGATTTTAATGGTTACAACCAAAAAACATATAAACTATGCAAATAAAAATCCAAAAAGATAATTAAAAATAAATACAAATTGTGACCTATAGGGCCAACGAGATAATGTTTCAGAATGAAACTGTAGACACTTTCTTTTAAAAAAATAAGATCAATTAAGTCACTTCAAGGACTAATAATATATGCTAACAAGTCGGGTGCGCACTCACTGACCTTTTAGTGTCCTACCATATTCCAATTAGAAGGGGAACAGTCCAAAAAAATTTCGGAGATTATTAACTAGAAAAAATTAAAATTTCTCGATATCCCTCAAGAATGCAGCAATTTTTTAATCACTGGTATTTGCAAATATTACGAATAACGATTTCAACCCTTTTGAGATTGATTGAGAGAAAGTTTCTTTTTAAGAAGATAAAGAAACCCTAAATCGTTATTTTTCTAGGAAAAACACCATGTTATGGTTGATAAATAGTTTCTTTAAAGGGATAGAAACCAATGGTTTATTATTTGATAAAACCATATTTGATGGTACAAGTTGGTTTTCGAAATCGCACCATACTGGCAAAAATTTAGAAAATATGCCAATATATTTTCTCTGTTCTTATGGAAACGATGGAGAACATTAACACCAATTCGATTGGTTTGTATGATTTATCAAATCGTTTCTACAAACTAAAAGATGTCGTTTTAATCATCGCATATGGAAAATCCATTTTATGGTCGATGAATGGTTTCTTGTAAAAAAATCAAAACCACATGGATAAATCACATGATCCTTGTCTACTAGACAAAGATACCAAATTGAATTGGCCGTAGGTTTTTCAACCATGCACATGATTATTTACCGTAAAGGTAATTAAATTGTGATAACACCAATTTTGGTGAATACAGTTTCATTAAAGGAATAGAAATTGATTTTTTTTTTCTTTCTCTATGGAAAATATTAGAGAAGGAAGGAAATCAAACTTTTAGACAAAGTGGATCACCCTTTATGTAGGTATATGTCGATTTTGAAAATAAAATAGAAAATCAATTACATATTCTAATACGAAAAGGTAAGAAAAAAAAAAACCATTAAAAATTAATATATTACGAAAGCTTAACGTCTGGTTAAGTCTAGATGGCCCCGCCATTATCGTCATTAGGGAGGATTAACTTTTGCCCGTCCACTACGAGACATAGGAGGCATAGAAGAATTTTCATAGTAGTTGAATACAAAATTTCTGAAGATTCACAGTGCCTCCAAGTATCCAACCGACGTGAGTACATGCAAAAGATGAACATAAACTAATGTTAGAGTTGAACGAACCACATCTCTTTAAGATTAAATAAAACAACATAAAGAATATGTATTAAACAAAGTATTCGATAGGCTTCCTGTGTTATGTTGTTGCTATCTTATGCGCGGCTGAGAAGAAAAAAATGTCTCAAAAACGCTTTGTTCTTCTTCTCGGAGATTAGAGACGACCCATATAGCTCAATCGAGAGCGTGCTGATAACGTCTTATAAACCTAGAAAATAAAGAAGGAGATACAAAGTAGAGAGAGAAAAGAAGAGAGAATTCTTATTATTATGTGCATATATTTACAAAGGAATGATTAATTGGGGGATATGAAAACTAATTGGGGGATATAGCTACAAGACAAAATAGAGATCCAAATAGCAAAGCTGGGTCACCCCTTATCTAAGTATTTTTTTAAATCCTAATATACCCGTCACTAATCATGTTTAGTGGTTAATAATAATTAGTAAAAAACTTAAGTATTTGGGGGATAGATTAGTGTGTGTTTTTATTTTAATTTGTGTGAGTGAGGAGTAGAAGGAGAGAAAAAAAAATTTTGAGTGGAATTTTTTTTTTTTGAAAATGGAAGATGATTGTGATGAGAGAATTACCGCTAATAAGAGGTTGAAAAATTGATTTTTTTTTCTTTGAATCCACCATTGTTGCAGCTGAAAAAGCTTGGTGCCGGCATGGTATTCAACCAAAAACCCATGCGGGCAATTGTTGGAAATGTTCATAAATTGTTTGCCACTATCCGGGGGGGTTCGGGGGGGCGTAGCTCTCTCGTTACGATTTTTTTCTGGTTTTGATCTTCAGAATGTTGATTTTTTTCTGGTTTTGAACAGGTACCGGCATGGTAATCATGGATTCGAGCATGCCGGTACATGTTCCGGCATAGTATTTTGCTTAAATTTCTATGCCGGAACAGGATGAAAAGTATCCAGAATGTTGATTTTTTTTTCACTTGACTACCGGCATTGATAGGAAATTCTCGAGCATGCCAGTATCATGTTCCGGCATATGGTCTTCATCAATTCCGGCATGGTCTTCATCACTTCCGTTTTGAATTTTTTCTGGTATTAATCAGTCCACTGTCGGCATGGTCAGTTGATATGAAGACTATGCCGGTATCATGATACCGGCATGGTCTTCATCAATTCCGGCATGGTCATCATCACTTTCAGCATGATCTTCATCACTTCCGAATAAAAAAATTGGTTTCCAAAGTGAGGAGAAGAGAATTTGATATAGAGTGGGGAGAGTTTAGAATTTGAAAGGGAATGGGAAATATTTGGGTTTCAAAGCTCCACACCTAAATAAGATTAATAAGAAGTGGAGATGGAAATGGGGATATGATTTTGTTTTTTGATTTTAAGTTTTTGATTTTTATTTTGTGGGAAGGGTATTTTAGTATTTTCATAACCAATGGTCACCCCTTAGCCAAAATCATGGGTTGGGGGAAGTAATTCATATCCCCCAATTAGTTTTCATATCCCCCAATTATGGGTTCTTACAAAGATTTGGGACTCTATTTACAGAGTTACATACTTGGTGCCCAAGTAATGGGGTCCCACTAAAATGGGCATTTACCTAATAAACTTCCGTTTATAATAACTGTATACACTAACGATGCTTTTCCTTTTATACTACATCTGTAGAATGGTCATGGACCAATGGTATTGTCTTATCTGGTTCCTTTTACCAATAACAGCCGGCGGTTTCTCGGTTGCTACCATAAACAGTAGATTGGCTTCTTTTTTTTTTCTTCTTTTTTTGTATTTTTTTGCCAATATGCTGTGAGCATCATCATGGATTATATTCTCTTACAGTGGTATTCTATATTTTCCTTGCACGGAATACCAAAATATGGTTACTCCCAAAGTTTTGGGGTGTCCATGAAATCCATTGTTTAATCTCAAAAAGACATGGTCTATAATTATGGGATACAAGTGATCAATTTTTTCCTCTAATCCTTTTAATAGAGAAAAAAAAAATTATAGTTTTTATTCCTTAAATGAAATTGTAATAGCCAAAAAATGGTGTTATCGCAATTTGATTATTTTTACGATAACTAATCACGTGTATTGCTGAAAAATCAAAGGCCAATTAAATTTGACCTCAAAAAAAAAATCGGAAAATAGATTATAATTTCTGCAACCTACGGGCCAATTATACTGACCTAAATAACCAACAAATTTAAAATGAAGAAGGGTCAAAAACAAGTCAAAGAACAATTGAAAAAAAAAAAAAAACAAGCCTGACATAAGAGAGCAAGAAACCCCAATCCGGACTACAAACAAACTAATAATAACAAAAATTCGACTAAATCGGAAAGTAGTCTTACGTCTTACAGAAGATGCTGTCGGCATAGTAATCAAGACGAACAAAAACAAGAAGCTAAGGATCATACTGATCTTCTTATTCTCTAGTTACCATTGTTGTACTAAAAGTAACATTTATTTATCCTAGCACTTTTAGGGGCGACCCCGAAAGAATTAGGGGAGACTTTTTTATTCCCAACCCATATACACCGTTAAGGGATGTCCAAAAACGCGGAGAATACGTTAATGCCCTTACACAATCGGAAGCTATTTTGTGCCCGATTATTATAAATAAATCAGAAGCTTAGTAACTATGTTATACTACCGATTATTATCGATTTTGTGCCAAACTCGCATCTGGCTTCTATAACAATCGGTAGGAAAAACAACCTCACGAGACTACCGATTGTTAAAGTATAGAAATAAGAAATCTTTAGAATTTTGCGTTGGTGAAATTTGGGGCTCCTATATAATTGGACAAATAAAAAAATGTCTAAGCTACCGATTTAGGGCTTCCCATAATCGGATGGTAAAAGTAACAAATTTCCCTGCAATGAAGGATTATGGTAGATTTCAAATTTCCCTGCAATGAAGGATTTTCGAAAAAACTCATTTTGGGGCAACCTATAATCGGGAGGTTGGGTAACCCATTTGGCTTCCGATTATGGCTACATCCAAATCACGAACCACATGGTTATGGTCGGCTCTGCACCCCTCAAAACCTAGGGAATTTGGCCAATGCTCAATTTGGGGCTTCCAATAATCGGTGGGTTATAAGTAACCCACTCTACCGATTTTGGGCTACTCAACAATCGGTAGATAATTAGGTGGTATTACCTACCGATTAATAACCGTTTGAAAGATAAAACCAAAGTCGACCTAAATTCAAATTCATTTCATTTTCTTTTCAACTTCAACTTCAACTCCTCTTCTCCTCTTTCCTTCCGATTGCAGAGAGGAAAACTCCCCCTCTCCTCGCTATACATCGTTCATCGTCGAATCGAATCATCGTCGATTATTCTCTATAAAGATGAAAGAAACGGAACGTAAGAAAGCTCGAACCAAAAACGTAGTGCGCGGTGAGGATCCGAATATTGGATTGCATGCCCGTAATAAAGAGGTTTTAACTTACGAACCCGAAGAACACGAAGACGATGAAGTAGGCGTGCGATAGCCAAACTCTCGTGCAACTTCAAATGGCGCCGATTAGGTAAGATTCTACCATTAATTTGGTTTATATTGCTTCAATTGGACGAATCCATGTTTATTTATTTTAGGGTTTTCGGTTATTACCCAGAATCGGTAGGTTAGGTATTGTTATAAACTTCCGATTGTGGTCGAACTCTTCATTTCACGAGAAAATTTGTCATATTCGGGTGGTAAAATTTAGGTATCCTACCGATTATATAACTTTTTTCATTACTGAGGCCTAAATCGATCATAATCGGAAGCTAATTGTGATTTTTCCTTCCGAATATACTAGGGAAGAACAAGCATTAGAGACGCAATAATCGGGTGATATATTCTGTAATTTCTTTCCGATTGTTTAGGCTAACAACTTGATTAGTTTCTGGACATAAAGTGACGCATATTCGGTATACATTAGTTTTGTGAGGCTTCCGATTGTGTGGCATTCGGTAGGTGGACTTTTTTATGCCTTTCGACTATTTGTATTCGGAGGGTTATGTTGAACTTTAGCTTCCGATTATTGTGTGTAGATAAACATATTCGAACACCAAAATTTTTATTTTGTTTCCGATTATACGTATTCGGTAGCTTTAGGTGAACTGATACTTACGATTGAGAGTAATCGGAGGCAATTTGTTAAATCAACCAACCGAATATTTAGTTTCATAACCTGTTGTACTTTTTTTTTTTTTTTTTAGGGATAGGCGAGGTAAAAACATCCAAGATGCAATTGTCTCGGCTAGTGCAAGGAAGGATAGGCGTCGAACTCGACGACGGCTAGTGCAAGGAGAGCTAGGACTGCTAACGCCGCTTCAAGTGCTCAAGTTGGAACTCAACAAGCAATCCAAGAAGCTGTTCAACCTAGTGCCCCTCAATCAGAACCGGTTCAATCAGGTGTTCAACCAAGTGCCTCTCAATCATAACCAATCCAAGAAAGTGTTCAACCAAGTGCCTCTCAATCACAACCAATCCAAGAAGGTGTTCAACCAAGTGCCTCTCAATCACAACCAATCCAAGAAGGTGTTCAACCAAGTGCTCCACCATCACAACCAGAAATTGAACAAGTAGAAGAAGTAGGACAAGCCGAAAAGAAAAATCCTCCTCGAAAGAAAGCGAAACACCTTGTCAGAGATGGGCGAAGGTGAAGGATATTCCGAAGGTGTAATCCTTGGGCTTAGGAGGATGGAGGACAATTGTTATTTGGATACAAAGAATCCTGGGCGGAGAAATATATGGCGAGGTAATGATCGTATCCATTTTATTAACTTATTATGTTTTTCTCCGTAATACTTTTAAGGGTTGTAGTTTTAGGTTATTCTAATTTTATTTTTAACTTGTCATGTGTTTAATAGTATCATTCCGATGCGGTTCGTTTACTCAAAGCGACCGCCGCACCAACAAAAATGCTAGATTGGCCTTTGGAGGATGAATGTGAAAGGTTCAAGACCATTATTGCGAATTCAGGGTTGGCCAATGCTGCGGAGAACTCAATGTTGGAACATGACCGGGTGGCTATATCGGCGTTTGTGGAGAGACTTTATCCTGAGACCGACACCTTCCATATGCCGTTTGGGGAGATGACGATAACCCCAGATGATGTTGAGCAGATTCTTAAACTCCCCGTCCATGGCAAGGGTGTTAGGGACGAGTTCACTAAGCAGTTGGAATGGAGGAATCTTTATGATCTGACTAAGAAGTGTTTGGGTTGGGATGAAGAAACATCAACAACTGAGTTCAAAAGATGCATGAAGTATAGAACTAGACAGTTCAACATGGGTACTCTGATGGATATGTTCAAGGGAACCAAGGATAAAGAAGAGAAAGGAACTTTAACGGACGAGCAAGTCAACCACGCGGCCACCGCATATCTCCTATGTGTATTGGGATGTGTCATTTTCCCCAATACCAAAGTGGCAATCAGTCGACGCCAACCTTTTATAACTTCCGGATCCTCTCGATAAAGTGCATGAGTACTCTTGGGGCACGGCATGCCTTGCGTGGTTGATGGAAGAGTTGAGAAAAGCGTCGAGATTGGAATTAGCCAAGTGGCCGGGAACGTGAGTCTGCTACGAGATATTGTTTATTAACTCCACATACTTGGTTATTTTTTTATTTTTTTATACTATTGAAGAATCAATTTCCTAATACTTGCAAAAATGACATTATAGACTTGGATCTACGACCACTTCCCTATCTTGGGATTGGCCATTGAAAACTGGCGTGGGAGAAAGGTGACCCTATAGGAAGAAAGTACGTCTTCGATGACAACCATTCTAGGACGAAGGAGCATCGGCTGATTCGTTTGAGGGAGATTTTGGACTCACTTAATGCCCAAGACGTATGCTTTGATCCATACAAGGAATACCGAGACTCTTTGGACATATCGCGGGTCGATCCGATTTGGCACTTTATTTTGGACCGTTGTGGCACCCCACGGGATATGTGATGTACAATGCCTCAAGGGTGATGCGACAACAAGGTTTTGTACAAGGTATAACAAAGGAGGAAATCCATGGCAATTTCACTTTGGATCCGGAGCACCTATGAGTCCGATAAAGATTCTATCACGGTGGTTCACAAGGGTTCACCATCCTGTAAATTCCCTTTGGGATAGAAGGGCGCATTACTTGATCAACCAAGGAAGGGCAGCCAACCAAGGTTTTGAAAATGCTCCCAACTATATGGATTGGTACCGCAATGTTTCTCATATTCGTGTAATCCGTGATCTTAAAGCAAAGTCATCTTCGTACAAGAGTATCCTCAAAGAGAAGCCTGCGGGTTTTGATAGATTGGTACGTATTGTTTTGTTAATTTAGTTTAATATTATGGGTCAAAATAGAGTAATAACCTTTTGATGGTATGCTATGTTTTAAAACAGATGAACAGGTTCAAGCGTTTGTCGAAATGGTGCACTGATTGTATAAATTCCGGAGAGCCTGTTTCAATTGAGAAGATAAAAAAGCACCAACAGTTGATTGGTAACGTTGATAATGAGGAGTATGCATCTCAGTTCGGGGAAAAATTGCAAAAGAAACCTACAACCAAGGTGAACAAAAGAACTCGGGCTTCATCAAGCACTCAAGTTGATGAAACCCATGATGATGCTGGTCCAAGTCATAGAGCTGGTAAAGGTCGCAAAATCAAAGCAAAAAGGAAAAAGTAAACTTTCGATGTTGTAAACTCTCGATGTTTTTCGTAAACTTTATGGATAACTTTGTTTATGTTGGATTATGTCGTTTTCAAAGTTTGTGTCGGAATATTAGTTGTTACGTTATGTTTATGGATTAAGAATAGTTATTTTACACATTTTATGCATTTAACAATGACTCGCAAGCGAATCACATGAAGAGACATGAAAGTGTTGAATTTTGGAACACAATCGGAAGATAAGTTTATATATTAACCTACCGATTCTGGGGGTGTTCCATTTTTAGTCGAGAATCGGTAGGGTTATATGTTATTAACCTACCGATTAAGATTTTGCAAAATATTTGGTCAGAATCGGAGGATTGTTAATATACGTTTCTCTCCGATTATCATGTGTAAAGAAAACTTGTCTTCTGTATCCAAACAACACCACAATCGGAAGGTAAATGTGCACCTTCACTTCCGAATAACAGTAATCGGTAGGTTTATTTGTAATGTTCCTTCCGAATATTCTATGTAAAAAAACTTTGTTTTCTGGAACCAAACAACACCATAATCGGAAGGTAATTGTGCACATTGACTACCGAATATTGTTAATCGGTAGTTTTATATTTTGTTAATTTCCGATTATTCTACCAAAAAACAACTATGGTTTCTGGAACCAAACAACACCATAATCGGAGGGTAAAGTTTCACCTTGACTTTCGAATAAAATGAATCGGTAGGTTTAGTTTTTGTTAATATCCGATTATTCTGTGTGAAAGAACTTATGTTTCCTGGAACCAAATAACACCATAATCGGAAACAAAGTTGACACATAAGATAACCGAATATTTTAATCGGTAGTTTGCTTAACAAAATACGCTTCCGTTTCTTTATAATCGGAAATTTTTCATATTAATAATCCTCCGATTACATCCATTACATAAAGTTCAAACGAACTTAACCTTACAATTTCGTCAAAAGCACCTAAATCCATACTCCTAATTGACCATAAAAGTATTAAAAAAGATCATAACGTCCAAACACCACCGAAATTGTCCCTCTTGATCTTGTAACATCCTTCATGTTCAAATCGTTTCCCGTAGAGGTCCATATACCGACGATCAGCAAGATTTCTCTGAAATTACGAATGAGTAACAAGTTAGTACTAACTTATGTTAATGTGAGTCGGAGTTATAAAGATACTTACTCGTTTTCATACGTCCACCAAGAAAAAGCGTCCCTAACAAATCGTTCTTCATCTTCAAGTTTGTCAATCTCCTTGTCGACCGCATCCTTTCTCATCTTAATGTCATTGGACGATCTTCGAATTCGATTACCATCTAACGCCTCAAATACCATTAGAATACGGTTCCATAACTGCTCTTCGGATTCCCGTTTGTGGAGCTTGTGAACACCATCATGAGCAGTTACCACAACCCACGCTCTATAAATAACACAATCTTCTTCTTCGGCAAAAGCAATATCCATGTTTTTGGTTTTCAAAATTAGAACTCAAGAGAGGAAAGAGTTTGTTGCAATTGGGTTGATAGATATGAGTTTCTTTATATAGGTTTAGGGTCCAACGACTCTTTTTCTTTTTCCCAAAAACTACAACGGCTATTTCTTAAAGTTGGTTTAAACTGCAACGGCTAATTTGACGTAGGTGATATCTTGGAAAACCAATAATCGGTAGGTATGTAAGTTAGTATATCTACCGATTATGGTAGTTTTCAAAATTTAAAAAAAAATGGTTTTTGAAAAAACTCATTTTGGGGCAACCTATAATCGGTAGGTTGTGTAACCTATTTGGCTTACGATTATGGATGCATCCAAATCACGAACCACATGGTCATGCCTGGCTCTGTGCACTCAAAACCTATGGAATTTGGCAAGGGTTCGATCCCGGGCTCCTTATAATCGGTAGGTTTCTAAGTTGTTAACTCTACCGATTATCGTAGATTTCAAAATTCATCACATGAAGGATTTTTGAAAAAACTCATTTTGGGGCAACCTATAATCGGTAGGTTGTGGAACTTGTTTGGCTTACGATTATGGCTACATCCAAATCACGAACCACATGGTTATGCCTTGCTCTGTACCCTCTAAACCTATGGAATTTGGAAAGGGTTCGATCCGGGGCTCCTTATATTCGGTAGGTTTTAAGTTGTTAACTCTACCGATTATGGTATATTTCAAAATTCATCACAGGAAGGATTTTAGAAAAAACTCATTTTGGGGCAACCCATAATCGGATGGTTTGGTAATATATGTAACTCCCGATTAACGCTGCATCCAAAACACGAACCAAGTGGTTATGGCTGGCTGTGTACACTCAAAACCTATGAAACATGGCAAAGGTTGGATCTGGGGCTCGTTATAATCGGTGGGTTATATAATTATATACCTTACCAATTATGGTAGATTTCAAAATTCATTACGTGAAGGATTTTAGGAGAAACTCATTTTGGGGCAACTTATAATCGGTAGTTTAACCTATTAGGCTTCCGATTATGGCTACATCCACGGCTCAAGCCAAGTGGTTATGGTTGGTTCCGCACCCCTCAAAACCTATGAAATTTTGGCCAGGATTGAATACGGGGCTCCTTATAATCGGTAATCTTACAAGTTGGATAAGCTACCGATTATAAAAGGGATTATTGGCCGAAGTATCTACACAATAATCGGTAGGTATAATTTCAATTTAACTTACCGATTCACCTTTAACCTACCGATTATGGTGTTGCCTACCGATTATATAAGGGCATATTGGCCATTTCGAAAAATCGAAGATAAGGGGTAGCTTAGATTTACGTTTGGGTGATCTTTTTTGTCTTTTAGTGTCGCCCCTAATTCTTTCGGGGTCGCCCTAAAAGTGCCAGGTTATTTATAGTACCGTGACATCTAAAATAAATCTATAATTGATTTCGTGGAAGGCACGTCCGAAGTCTTTGGGGGAGAAAGTGGAGTTGTGTGATCGTTGTGGTAGGTATAAGAACAAGTCTTACGATTGAAGCCAACATATGATGTAGAAGAAGTGCAGGTGTGAGTTCTGTTACAGGACCAACTGACGTTAACGGTGCATTGGTTTAAAGAGGACTCAACCGAGTGCTTCAAAAAAGTAAACAAAAAAAAACTGTCGTTAATGGAAAGTCAAGACTAACAGAATCAAAAGATTATGTTACATTCACTAGAAAAAAAAAATAAAATAATAATAATAATAATTTAGCTAAGGTAATCACGAACAGGTGGTCTAACGGTTTGCATAAGATGGTCTAACGGTTTGCATTTAACTCAGATAATTTGACAAAGATATTTTATTTTACCTGGCGTCATTTAAGGGCGACCCTGAAAGAATTGGGGCGACTAAGTAAGAACGCGCAATTGGGGGATATCAAAACTAATTGGGGGATATAGATTACTTCCCCCAACCTTAGGTGCCTGTTAAGGGATGTTTTTTGGGTATGAAAATACTAGAACACCCTTAGATTGATTAATAAGAAAAAACTTATGAAAAGACTGTTATACCCTCCCAAAAAATAAAAAAACTTAAAATCAAAACCAAACACAAAATCAGTTATCCCCCATTTGAGTACCGGCATAGTCGTGTGAGGGTTAGGGTTCCGAAAAAAATTTCACCTTCTTCATTGTTCTTCATCGACGATTAATCGTTAAATCAAAAATTTCTTCGTCGATTAACCTACCCGAATCATAACCATGCCTCCACGGAAGAAAACAACTTCTCAATCG
The DNA here is from genome assembly GCA_023531295.1 of Papaver armeniacum. Classification (NCBI taxonomy): domain Eukaryota; kingdom Viridiplantae; phylum Streptophyta; class Magnoliopsida; order Ranunculales; family Papaveraceae; genus Papaver; species Papaver armeniacum. The sequence goes on from JAJJWW010013618.1 coordinate 224,074, forward strand.
AACCCAAGTCAATCGAATCCAAGTCAATCGAACCCAAGAACGATTGCTCAACAGAAATTGAAAAAAAGACTTGCTTTGATTGCTCAAGAGGAAGAAGACAAAGAAGCAGAGTTATCGAATGATGAACTACTAGCAAAGATGGCTTCTGTGAGAAGGTTAGTCATTTTGAACTGTTTAATTAGTGTTTCACTCGATTTGTAGCTATGGGTTTAGGTCAAAATCACGAAACCCTAACTGCAAATTTTGAGTTTCTGAAGTTCCGGCATTCAATTTAGTATGAATACCGCACCGGTAGTTGAAACCGGCATGCGATCTAGGATGAATACCACGCCGGTAGAAGTCCCGGCATTCGATTTAGTATGAATATTATACCGTAAATAGGTACCGGCACTCAATCTAGGTTGAAGACCACGCCGGTATTTAAATTCTAATATACAGAAAACAATAGGGTTTAGTGAGTTGTACCGGCATAAACTGTATTTTAGAATTCATGCCGGAACTCTAGTTTTGGTATCCAGGAATTTTAGAATTTCTTCCGGCATCTTCGACATTTTATTTTGCAGGCCGGTACTTGAACCCGGCATTGATTCTTGTTATGCGGATATGCCGGTTGTCGTGTTAAGTTTCCAGGAATTTCCAAGGCTGTACCGGCATCCTATACATTTATTTATGGATGCCGGTACTTTAATCTGACATGGATGTTTATTATATGTAAATGCCGGTAGTGGTGTTTAGTTATCCAGGAACATTCCTATACTATACCGGCATCCTCGACATTTATTTATGTATGCCGACACTTTAACCAGTCATGGAAGTTTATTATACGTGTATGCCGGAACTAGCTCAAGGCATGGGATGTTCTTTGTTATTGTATGCTGGTATTAGAAATGAAAGTTAGTGGTTGTCTAATATATTAATTTCGTGCTTCTTTTGAAATAGATCTAAAGCAAAGGAAGCCAAAGCAAAGGAGGCTAACAAAGGAAAAGCTAAAGCTGCTACGACTAAGAAAAAAAAGGAAGGATGGTCTTGATACTCCCCAGTCTCTGCCTCCTCGAGGGAATAACAAAAAACGTTTTGGTTTTGAGACAAGAGGGGATATTTGGGAGAGTGGTCGTGATCGTAGTATTCTTGTAATCCGTGAACCTACTGCAGCTGTTGAGGAGGAAGATGAGGAAGATGAGCAAGATGAGCAAGATGAAGAGGAAAGTGAGGAGGAAGACAATGAGGTTGATCCAACTCAATTAGCAAACCAAAGCCAAGGAGTAGTTGAACAAGGTGGTCCAAGTCAACAACCCACACAAGGGAAGGGGAAAGGCAAAGGCAAAGGCAAAGTAAAAGTTAAAGGTTTGCACCTTCCTCATGTTGATGACATGATACCCGACCTTGAACGTGGTAAAATTTGGGGCGCAACTTCTTTTGATCAGCGGGTTCTATTTGGCTACAAGCACTCATGGGTCGTATTATATATCAGACCTATGTAAGAATTTCTATCTCGTGCATATGTACTGTATTTATGCAAAATCTCTTAAGATCTCTTAATCGTATTATCTCTTAATTGTAGGATCATAAGAAGGTTGTGCGTGTTTGCCGAAACCAAGCCGCGGATGATTGGGATTTGTCTCTAGAGCATGATGATATCCATGCAATAGTAAAGGAATCTGGTCTATATCCTTTGGTTGAAAATTATGTGAAGCCAGATATTGTCACAGTCAACTGCTTCGTCGAAAGGTATCATGGTGAAACTAATACCATGCACTTCCCGTTTGGAGAGATGACCTTGATCCCAGATGATGCTCGAACATTCTAGGCTTGGATATTACCGGCATATCAATTGTAGAACGAGGTGACCTTGAGCTAGAATGGACGAAGTTGCACGAGATTACTAACAAGTTGTTTGGTTGGAACTATAAAGAGTCTGTGGAAAGCTTCTATGTATCTCAGGTTAGTAGGACAAAGACATTCAAACTGACCCTGCTTAAGAAGAAGTTTGAAAACACAAAGAAAAGAAGTGTGCAAGATGGATGAGACCCTGCACAGATTCGTTATACAGCCACCATTGCGTACTGTTATATATCTTGGGCACTCGGGTATTCCCTAACACTAGTAGCAACAGGGTTAATGCAAACTTCCTTCAGTACTTGGATCCGTTGGACGAGGTCTTTACCTATTCATGGGGTACCGTGGTAATGGCACATTTGATGGCGGAGATGAGAAGGGCCTCTAAGGCGGTTACAAACCAATTCGTTGGGAATTTCACTCTACTCCAGGTACTTTTGTTTTTAAACTTATGTTCTTATTTATATTGTTCACGGTATCCTTATTATGTATTTAGAAACAAAATTTACTTGACTTTTATATGTATCATTTCAAATTTGTAGAGGTGTAGGCTTATGAACATTTCCCAACATTGTTCAAGGACCACCCCTTCTTTAAGTTTAAGCCCGTTGTTGACCCCCAGAAGCCTAGAGCAAAGAAATACGAGTTCAACGCCCATCCGAAGCCCGGTAACAATGGTCGACTGATAGAAATGAGATTGGCTCTTGACGCGATGACTACCAAGGATGTTATGTTTGACCCCTACAAGGAGTCTAGAGAGAACCGTCAATACACTTGGTTTTATAACGTTGCATTATACCAAGGTCCTTTGTTCCACCCAAAGGGATACGTTATGGTTGATCCTCGACGTGTGATGCGGCAAATTGAATTCAAGCAATTACCTAGTATCATGACAGCGTCTACTGAAAGGTACCTTCTTGATTATTCTCGTTACATGTCAAGTTCCACAAGGTTAAGGGTAGAGTATGATCCAACTCCCGAACCAACACACTGGAGGGATAGAGAACCACGTCGTTTGGTAGATACTACTAATTGGGAGGTTGCGAAAAACGGTGATGAAGCTGACCCAACCTACATTCGTGATTACTTGGAATGGTCACATCCACTTGTTGTGCGGCCTAAAGATGTCCAAGTTCCACCCCAGAGAAACGCTCCCGTTCCAACTCCTATAGCGGCACCACCTACGACGAGCCAACTTAATAAGACAGTTGGATTGCTAGTAAGTATGTTAATTGCTTACTCTTTTAATGTACACATAATTTTATATTAGCATATATATATACTAATTATTTGTTGTATGTATGAAACTAGCGGCGTCGGCTTGGAAAGTTGAAGAAGATGTTAGGTTGCAAGTACTCGGGAGGAGAGGTGTTATCCCTTGAAGAGATGAAGGAAGTCGTGGAAAAGCTTGATAAAATTGAAGAAACCGACCGTAGTGCAAGAGATTTGTTCGGGGAAACGAGGAAAAGAGTGGCCCAAAAGAAACAAAGGACCGAGTGATTAGCTCTTCAGTTGTGTTTCTTTCATTTGGATGGTGGTTGTTACGTCTTGAGAAATTTCTAACTTGTTTTCGTTTGTAACTCATGGTTTACTCTTTAGTAGTTTGGTTTGCTTTTGGTTATGATTTGTGGGTTAAGAACATTTAAGCACGATCCAGTTTGTTTTTATTAGGTTGAACATGTTTAAATTTAAATTTGTAGTGAATTGTTATATTTGCAAGTTTTATTTACAAAACTTGCCGGCATGGAAAAGGTTACTAGGACGCCGGTACAAGTTCCGGCATGAAAGATTATAATGATTCTATGTCGGTCACTAGTACCGGCACTAAAATTGTTCTACAAAACCATCCCGGAATAGGAAGATTAAAAATTCCATGTTCTTGTATAGATATAGGTAGGTACCGGCATGAAAGCATTATCTAAATCCATGCCGGAATTGTATCTTTTTAAAAATTTCATTTTGATTACAAAACCGACACTTTAATCTTGATTGATTTAATGCCAGAACTCTGCTGTGATAGTTCTTCACGAACACTTTATTAATTCATTCCTAAGTAATCTATTACATTGGATTAGAAAATTAAATTAAAACATACTAAACGACATGGAATGGATTAAATTTGGTTATAGAGGATCTCATAATCTATTTCCATCCATTTTCAACAATTGCGGAGCCTTTGAATCTTTTGCGTATATCTTCGAAGACATCGTCTGGAATCTCGGTGTCGAGGACCATCTTAATTAGTTCATCTTCTCTTTCAACATATTCCTTTCCCTTCATATAGCATCTATCAATATGCTTGCATTGGCCCTTGTGGTTTTCTCTTGACTCTGCTAGTTCAACAGCTTTGTCAAACCATTGAAACTCATCGCACTTTGGGTGATTCAAACACCTCAGAAACATTCTTCCATTTTCAGAGTCATCAGTTTTTGCAATCCAAAACCGGCGTGTGCCATCACAGCTTCTACACTTTGAATAAATAAGAGGACAATCCATGGCTAGATGAGAAGGTGACTTGCAAATTTGACACTTGCAATGATGACTCTGTAAGAGAAAATTATATTAGTTATGCGTCATAGTATTGAACATTATATTGTTAGTAAATCTACTTACTTTGCAAATAGAGGTAGATGATGAATCCCCTATCCCTTCTGAAGCTTAAATCGTGCTTGATATCTTGAGAGAATGATTTTTGTTATTTGGTGCGTGGTTTGTGTATATTTTTCCAAAGGAATGGGGGGTATTATATAGAAATGAATCCCCAACGATCTTATTTTTCAAAAAACTAGCTGTTTTTTTTTTTTAATTTAACAAATGCCGGCATAGTCGTTATTATAGATTGAATACCAGATCGTAAGAATAAAGTGGAAAAGAGCTGTTATGTTCTCATCTATTTAAATGAATGGATACACCCATTTCACTTGATACCTCGAAGAAAAAAAACATTAGCTCCAAGACATCTCTCTGATGGATTATCAATCACCAACTACCAAGTTCATCAATTTCCTCGAAAAAGAAAAACGTATGAGGAACATATTGTGCACTGCGATAGGAAATCAATCATCAACCACCACCAACTCAGTTGACACAATACTAGAAAAACTGAGAAGGAAGGAAGAAACCACCAAGTCAATTTCCGCAATGGAAGAAGAGATAATTAAGAGGAAAATAGAAGAAAAAGAGGAAGCAAAGCTTGAACATTATCGTCAAAAACTAGATAAGATTGAAGCGTATGTTGAGGAAGCGGATAAACGTCAAAAACAAGCTAAGATAGAAGCGGTTGTTGAGGAAGAAACCCAGTGGATTAAAAACTACTACATAGTATCGGATTTGCCGGAAGATCACCGCTCTTCGGATCTTTTTTGGGGTCTAGTTAGGAATGGTTCTTCCATGAATAACTTGTTGGACTGTAAGAAACACAGAATAGAATGCAGTGATCTTGTTGTACGCAATTGAACAACTGCACTCATCAAATTATGTTTCAAATACAACGAGTTTCTTGCAAGATATAGACGGAATAGGTATGAAGCTCAGGAAGCATATTTCAAGTGGTTCAAAGAGACTTTTAGGCATTTTGAAGCTGCTTTGTTTCTTGAATCTCGTTCCGAGAACTGATGTTAGTTTCAATTGGCTTAAGATGTTTCATTTTATGTGTTACGTTGTTTATGTGTTTAATGTTTTTTAGTTTATTTCCTTACTATTAATATGAAGGCCATTTTGGGTCGGTTTGTTTGCTTAAAACCTTGTGGTGGCTCGTTAACATAATACAATACCGTCACAATTGAGTGTCAAGATAGTGTTCCGGCGTTAAATTTAGCAAGACAGTGTTCCGACGTTAAATGTAGCATGTATGTGGTGCCGGAATTCTGAGGCTTGTTACCTTTTATAATTAAAAAAATAAACAACTAACTCTAACTCCTTATTCTTCTCCATTGTAACTGTCGCACCAATTATCCCCCATTGTAACCGCCACAAACTTCCTCATTCAATTTATTTGGTTCTTTATTTGACTGTTACAAACTCCATTACTACATAAAATGGAAACGGTTCCATCTTTCTATTTTTTTTTTTCACTTAGAAATTCCAAGAGAACTTGTAAGACCCCTAAACTCCATTATTTGGTTTCATCTTCCAAACCAAACTCATTCAATTCTTCAAACCCCAAGAAGAATGGGTCCTCGCAAACCATGAAAAACCAAAACCTAATCCTCATGGTAAATAGAAATCAGAAGCATCTATTGAACAAGATATAAGTGATGATGAGGAAACAACAAAGATGATGAGGTAAGTGATGTCTATGTTTATTGAAGCATTCTTAGGGTTTATTGAAACTTGCATGATTATTATAGTGAAATTGAAATTGAATTGAGTGAATTGAAATTCCAACTTAGTTTATATCCCCATTTTATTGCATGCAAGTTATTAGAAAAACCCTGAAAAATCGTAATGTTCACTAGCCATGCCGGTATTGTTTACCCTATTTTGTTAAATCTCTGTAGACAATTCTCTTAATACCGGCATGGAATTTCATTTACATACGATGCTGAAACTAGTAAACCGGCATGGAAATCATTTAGTATACAATTCCGGGATAAGTGTCGGCATACTCGTTATGTTCATCGACCATGTCGGTATTTGTTTCCTTATTTTTTTAAATCTCTGTAGGCAATTCTATTGATACCGGCATGGTATGTCATTTACATAAGATGCCGAAACTGATAAACCGGCGTAAAACTCATTTAGTATACAATGCCGGGTTTAGTGCCCGCATACTAGTTATGTTCATTTACCATGCCGGAAATCTGTTTCCTTATTTTTTTAAAACTCATTTTGTTAGTAGGTCAAAAGCTCCAAAAATGAAGAAAGGAAAGGGAAAAGTTGTTGATGAAGAAAAACCTAAGTCTTCTCGATCTCGACGTAGTAGATATGATCCGGAATGTCGTAATCTCACGATCCGGGACAATCCCCCGGAGGAGGGAGACGCAAGCAGCGATGATGCTGCTCAGTGGGAGAATTATGTACCTCCTGATGCAGCAGGTGGCTTATCCTCACATGGCTTAGGACAACCTGGAGTTGAAGACGATGACAAAGATGAAAAGAAGCCACCAAAGCACCTCCCAAAACTATATGACATGATTCCAGAACGCCGTGATGGAAAACACTAGGGTCAGCCGAGAGATCCCAAACTTTTATTTGACCACAAGGACTCTTGGGCTTGTTGGATCTATTCAACTTATGTAAGACATTTGCATCTTGTTATTATATTGTTTATATATGATCAGGTGAATTGAAGTTTGTTTGATGTGTTTTTATAGGACCACAAGAAAGCCTTTCGTGTTTGCCGCCATCAACAAATGGATATATGGGTATTGGACGGGAGTGTCCTGGAGGTTCAAGCGGCATTAAGAGCATCTGGGTTGTCTCCCCGGTAGAATACTATGTGGCCACTGATCAAGTGACGGCAAATTGCTTCTTGGAGAGGTTTTATGCTTCGACTGATACCATGCATTTTCCTTTTGGCGAGATGACCATTATCCCCGAAGATGTCCAAAGAATATTGGGTTTAGAGATCCGAGGAAAAGCCGTTAACAAAGATGACGATGGTAAGAGCCTAGAATGGTCCAAGATATATGATCCGACTAAAAAATTGTTTGGTTGGGATGAGGAAATGACGAAAACAAATATGTACGTGAAAAAGAATACCATGACAAAGACTTTTAAAGTCGTTAAGCTCAAACAGTTGTTTGGGAATACGATGGGCAAGGAATTGAATGTCGAACAAATTCAGCAAACTAGCGCTGCTTATCTTTTGTTCCTCTTGGGCATCGCAATATTCCCTGACTCTAATGGTAACTTGGTGCATATGAACAACTTACAATACTTGGATCCCTTGGAGGAGGTTCATGAGTACTCATGGGGAATTGCTTTCTTGGCACATTTTTTGGCGGAGATGCGTATATCTTCTAAGGCGACTTGCCATCAATTTAATGGGAATTTCATTGTATTACAGGTAATGTGAACTAGTTATTTTTGTTTTCCAATTAGTTCTTTTCTTATACATACATTTCATTGGAACGATCTTTAATTTGCGTAGGTGTGGGCTTATGAACACTTCCAAACATTTATCAATGAGTACAAATATTTGGAGTCGTCAACGTATGGTTTGGACCCACAGACTCCTATAGCCAAGAAATACGTTTTCGACAATAAACCGAAGCCCAATAACAGAACTCGGTTACTCACCATGAGGGAGGCTTTGGACTCTATCGCTGTCCAAGATGTTGTGTTTAACCCATATAAGAACGAAAGAGGAGTTCACTTTCCAAGGCATGACAATGTAGCGTTTTACAACGGACCATTGTTTCATCCAAAAGGATTTGTTATGCATAACCCTCTCCGTGTGATGCGCCAACTTGGGTACAAACAGAAAACACTTAAGGGTGAATCTGATGCCAAATTCTCTGATGTCTTACCTCAATGCGTATCAGGTGAACAGCATACACTAGTAGTTTACAAACCAACTCCTGTAGTTGCACATTGGAATGAGAGGGAAGAACAACAACTGGACAGGGCTGGTTGGGAATTTGTGGAAAACGATTATGAGTCGGAACCAAGCTTCCTCAGAGGTCATTGGAGGTACTCACATCCTTATATTGTACGCCCGGCCAACGAAACACTGCCTCAACAAGCATAAAATCTTGAAGAACCTACTGTACCCGTACTTCAAAAGACTCTCCTTTTGTTGGTACGTAATTCTGGTTCACTTCCTATCGTTTGAATGTATGCCTATAAACTTATAAAAGATAACGTACTAATGGAAATATATAACAACAACGTTCGCGGCTAGGAAAATTTGGAAACTGGTTTAAATGCAAGATCAAGAAAGGAGAGGTGCTGACCTCGGAAGAAATGAAGACAGTTGATGAGAAGATAGACAAAATTGAAGATCCAAATGCAAAGGACTTGTGGACTCCAAAGAAAAATAGGGTTCACAAGAAGCCAAGGACCGAGTGATCTAAGATGTTTGTTAATGTTTTTTTTTATAGTATTAGATATGTCTTTGAACAATTTACTGTCGGTTTATGTTTATGTGTGTGTCTTGCTAAACTTTGAAATCTTTGTTTCATTTGTTTTCGGTTTGGAACATCTTAACTTTACATATGGTTTGTTAAACAATCTAGTCTTTGCTTATGTTATTTTATGTCTCTTGCTAAATTTTTGAGATGTTGATTTCATTTGTTTTTGGCTTAGAACATAATATATTGGTTAATCTATATGAAACATTTTGTTTTTCTTTTTCAAAACCGGCATGGTCGAAATTGTAACAACCATGCCGGAAATCTGTTTTCTTTCAAGAATAAAGAAATTTAGAATTCCGGTATTAATACGATTTTGAATGTAGTGCCGGTACTCTATCTTTCCCTTACGAATAATTGATCTTGTTACAGTTCCGGCATTGTCGTGAAGTTATTTTTAATGCCGGAACTTAAACTAATATCTATGTGTACTTATGGTTAGTTTCCGGCATAAAAGAGAAAAGTATTTCTAAGCCGGTATAAGTTCTGGCATTGCAAAGTTTGAATTAAATCATGCCGGCACGTACATAGCATATGGTTTAATGATTACAATTCAAACTTCCAAAAAAACAAAAGGTTGCGTATGTCGGAACCACATATATCCAAATTACTCATCATTGCTTCCACACGTATGAAGTTGCCTCTCCTCCTCTTCAAGAGGTTTCTTTGATAAGGCCAACGCATCCCAAAATTGGTGATTCTCCTCATACAATACCATCCATCCTTTCCAGATATTTGGATCTAGGTCCTTGTTTCTAACCATCCTATAAACAGGTGGCAATGGAAAATTGCTCTTGAGTTTTGGAATAACGAAATGATTGTCGTTCACGAACGCCAAAACAACTCTTCTCTTCTTAAGGGATCCTCGCATTTTTGCCACTTTGGTTTAAATGTTACTTCTAAGGTGGGCGTAAAATAATGAACAACACATCTAAATGTATCCGCCACTAGATGCCCACAAAGCGACATTCTCATCCAATATTCAGAAGGAAGAAACTTCATCTCTTGCTCGGGCCCTAATACTCGAGCATACATATCATCAAACCTCTCGCCTTCACCAAGAAATTGCTCATAAAATATCCTCTTGTTCACAAGTTGTTCGGTCATCCTCGTTCTAGCATATTTGCATGGTGTCATACCTCTACTAACCGCCGTGTCAAAGATTCCTAATTGTTCGGTCACTGCATGATAGCCACAATTTCCATCTCCATCGACATCATCCGTATACACAATAAACTCACGAATAGCCTCAGTAAGTTGGTCTATTTAAGACTCTATCTTCGTATGGTAGTATCTATAAGTCCTACCCGTTTGCAAATCCTTATACATCGTCATATTACCAACTTTTAGCTTAATTATATCCAAACCATCCTATGCAATCTCTACACTCCAAATGTCTTCAAGATGTGATGGGAGATTATACTTCCTTGGCCTACCCCTACCCCTTTTATTTGGAACTTCTGATACATCGACTATGGGTATGGGTTCGGAATGCTCAACTTGTTGTTCTTAGTAGCTCAATGTTGGTACCTTTGGCGGCCTACCCCTTTTCTTTGGAACCTCCGATACATCGACTATGGGTGTGGCTTCGGAATGCTCACCTTGTTGTTCTTGGTAGCTCAATATTGGTACCTTTGGCGGCCTACCCCTTTTTTTTGGAACCTCCGATACATCGACTATGGGTGTGGCTTCGGAATGCTCACCTTGTTGTTCTTGTTAGCTCAATGTTGGTACCTTTGGCGGCCTACCCCTTTTCTTTGGAACCTCCGATACATCTACTATGGGTGTGGCTTCAGAATGCTCAACTTGTTGTTCTTGCAAGCTTGACGTTGGTACCTTCGGTAGCCTCCCCATTTTCTTTGGAACCTCCGATCCATCGGTTTTTGGTGTGGATACGGAAACCGTCGCTTGTTGTTAACTTGTTAACGGTTCCTTCCTCGGTCTACCCCTTTTAGTTGGAACCGGCTCTTCCGCGAATCGGAGTTCCGAAATCTCACTTGCGGATAGATCTCGTTTCTTGGTTGCCGCGAGTTCTTCTTCACGTCGAGTCATTTCTTTGAATTCTTTCCTTTGTTTTCTCCTTGAAACTTTAGTTTGTGGTCTACCTATCGGATCTCCCTTTCCTGGCTCTTCACTTGGTTTGATCCATGGGCGAGTAATTAGCCTTAGTTGGCTCAACAATACTTGTCGGCTAGCCGAGTTGCCACGTGAGTAAGCTTCGTAGAATTCCCTTGCTTCATTTGTATCCCATGGTGATTGTCCGGGAGCTTCCGTAGGGGGAGGGTCATGATAGGTGTAGAATACACCTAATTTACTATCTAGTAGTTTATGCTTTCTTTGCTATTTTTCTTGTAAATTATGTATTTTACGCTTGTTTTGAGTTTTATAGCTACTTTGGAGTCACACGGAGGAAAAGAAGAAGAAATTACTTTATTTGAGACAAAAGGGAAAAAAGGTCATTTTACAGACGATTGATATGTGGAGCCCGGTAATGGTTAAGGGGCAACTCTATTTGGAGAAGCACTAAAGACAGGCCCAGCTGAGGTTAAGGGGCAGTCATCTGGTTAACCCTTAACAGTGACCAGATACTAAATAACCAACCCTATTTCTATACCCTAAACTCGAGAGAATCTGTCTCTCAATCATCTCAATCATTTTCCCCAAAATTGAGAGTTAAAAACAGCTGCTGCTACTGAACCGAGAAGGATGAAACTGAAATCAAGTTCTTGAGAAAAAAATGGAAGAAGAATGCGCTGATAATGGAGGTAATTAGTTCGTAAAAGGAACTGAGGATGATTAAAGTTAGGGTTTTGATGCTTCCATGAATTGCAGATCGAGGAGCAGCCAGGGTTTACTAAATTCTGTAAAATCAATCGAATGAAGAACAGAAAGAAGTTCTGGTATGTGATAATGTATGGGTAATATTCAGATTTCGATTTGGTTCAAGGTCATTTCTATTGAGAAGAAGAGTAGGTGAAGGTGGCGCTGTTGTTAGATGGGTTTTTGATGGAGTACATGGTGTTGTTTGAAGCTGAAATTGAGATGGGATCTACAGTTTGAGTTATTGCCGTCGAACTCATTGGATGGAAGATATGGAGCTGATCTGAATGAACCAGGGAGGATGATGGTAACAGAACGAATCAAAGCAGCTAGAAGGAAATGGGTCGTGTTGAACAGTGAAGGAGATTGAGTTAGGTTTGTTGTATGTTGTGAACGATTGAGGGTTTATTTGAGCTTTCTGGGAAGAATAAAAGATGGGTTTTGTTGGGATTAGAAGGAGTGCAATTTAAGCTCAGAGTTTGGGGGATCTGGTGCTGTTTGAGCCAAGAAGTGATGCAGAGAAAAGCTGATGATGCAGTTCAGATGGCTTGAGTTGTGAGCCTGCTTTGGTGTTGATTTGTCTATGGATGTGAAGCTACAAGAGATGCAGGAGTTAAGAAGATTGGTGGTCTGCAATTGGGCTGTTAAGTTATTGCCAGGGGTGGATGCAGTCTAAACTGGAGTTGTAGTCATTGATTTAGCAGATGAGCAAATGTTGTGGCTCGTTGATTGAGTCTCGGTGGAGTTGTTGGAGGTGAAGCCACGGTTCGGGGTTTTGAGGCCATGGGTTATGTCCGGCAATGGCCGCGGGTTGGAGTCGAGTAGTGTTGCAGCTGGCTAAGTTGCTGGTAAGTGGAAATGGGCTGTTATGACATGAGTTACAGGGGGATATTAGAGCTGTACTGTGACGGATCAGAGAAAATATGGACTTCCAGCGAACCGGGTTTCGGCCTGCTTGGCAAACTCCAACTCTCCGATACATCACTCAAGTAACCAGACCTTCGATTTCTTCTGAAGAACTCGAATTTGATTCACCCAAACTGCATTGTAAACAAGCATACTTAGTATTTATTCTAAAATTATGAGAGACGACCAGTTGTCAATTCTAAGATTTCCATGGCCATTTGCCACTACTAAGATTTCCATGCACTAATAACTCTCATGGCCAGTTGCCACTACTAAGATTTCCGTGGCCAGTTGCCACTACCAAGATTTTCCGTGGCCAGTTGCCACCACTAATAACTCTCATGGCCAGTTGCCACTACTAAGATTTTCCGTGGCCAGTTGCCACTCCTAACAATTCCATGGCCAGTTGCCACTTATAATATTTCCGTGGCCAGTTGCCACTCCTAACAATTCCGTGGCCAGTTGCCACTCTAATATTTCCGTGGCCAGTTGCCACTCCTAACAATTCCGTGGCCAGTTGCCACTCTAATATTTCCGTGGCCAGTTGCCACTCTAATAATTTATACGGCCAGTTGCCAGTTGTCAAGGTTGCAATCATCTCCGAATAGATGGTATGAACTGTTAAACAGCAACCAACACTTCCAGATGATATGAACACCCTTGTAGGATTGTGCTGAACCGTATAGCGGCTGCCTACGTACCCTCTCCGTTGCTCGAAGGGATCAAGCACGACCGTAGTTCATCTTTTTATTTAGATTATTTAGATAGTATGAACTACCCACGGTAGCAACTATCTCATATTAGCTATCAAATAAATTGATGCCATTAGCAGTTTATCATTAATGAAAATATCCCACAATTCCGACAACTTCAATTTCCTAATAAGAAAACCAATATCTGATAGGTATAATTTACGCTAACAATGCTCAAATTAGCTCCATGAAAATTATAAAGGAACGACCTGAACTATGTAATCCTAATCCATCCTAATCCTACCGATCAATTCACAATACTTGCAAGTACCATCAGTCCACCCAATTTCATTGTCCAACAACTATCTAAGAGGTTAGTGTGCGTTCCTAGTTAATTTAGCCACTGGCCGGCGCATCCATATAAATAGTATTATTAAGCAACCAAGAGACCAACTTTACAATCAAAACATAACGGAAATAAAACTCCCTACACCAACAGCCAATACATTTCCTAGTATACTAATAATTCTTGGAAGAGCCAAGTCCTTCAATCCAATCTACTTCACCCAACCCAAATGCTTATAATGGATCAATTATGATAATCCACCTATTAAATCTCTAATGAGCCAAGATGGAACTAGGTGATGATGTAGCTAGAAAATAAATAAATAATAAATATGATCAGAAGGTATCTAGCTAGGATTAACTTCCTAACTAGATATGAAAAATACTAAATTTTCATGTGAACTAAGGCTAGTAAATTTCCCATAAATCTCTGACCAAAGAAACAGGGATACATCCCAACACCGTACACCTTATTTACTTATGGATCTAGATATATATTCATTTCTTACAATTTGTTTCGCAACATTAATAATCGTTCGCAAAATCACCAAGCTATCGAAGATCCTAGCCCAAAAATTCAGTAGATCAATCAACTCAACCATATTCAAATTATGAATGGTAATGGGGACACATACATTGTACAAGCAACTGCGGTGTCCATATTTTATGGAAACGAATTAGTGGCGAGCACAAGAGACTAACATATATAATTTCCCTTAATCACTTACTACAAGTGTCATCGCCTAGAAGCATTCCCAAATCCTTACAAAGAGTACTAAAATAATGAACAAGTGTGACGCCATACATGAGTAATACTAGCATATTGGCTAGCTCCAGAAAATAAGAAATTTAATAACATTTTAACAAACCTAATTGAAAGGTGTAAGAATAATCTAAACACATCATCATACCCATTACCAATCCCTGCTGCAAGGAAACGCTAAATATTTTTGTCAATAAATCAAGGTGAATGCTCTTTGGATTTCAGTGACACCCACAAAATTAGCAAACTAATTAAGGCATTACACTTTAAATAATTAAGCAATTGCACTTAAAATCAAAGAAGGCAAGTAAGTTGTATCTAGTTACATTTCCATCCATGGGTTACGGGCAGATGATTCACTAAGATAAGATGATGTTTAAGCGCCGAAAATGTGTTTGTAACCACTTACAATCGTAGACTCACATATGCCTCGTTAGAGATCGAAATCGACAAATACTATCAAGTTAGAAACTGGAGACATCCTTATTTCATAATAAAATGACATAAAAGAAAATGTTCGGTGGGAACGATTGCTCAAAAGTCTGCACATAGTTCATTTTTAACTGAAATTCTCAGTACAGTTCTCTGTAATTCAGAAGTTTCTGCAACTTCCCCATGTCTGATCGTTCTGAAAATTTAACCGAGTTTTCTCAACCTACTTAAGAGTAACATATCCAAAAATCATCGAATTCTAACGGTTAGATCTTCACTTACAGTTCTAACAACACATGTCTTAATTATCAAAAATACAAGATCGAAATTCAAGTTAAGTTTTCATTACTTCGAGGTACTCAGCTGCACCTCCAAAAATCAATGATACAAAGGTGATAATTTCATTAAGTAACTAAGTTCTCTAATAAGAACAAGAAGGATTCACAGATTTTTTTTAAAGTACGATTTAAAACGAGATCCTTACATTTAGCATTAAGGTGACAAGTAAATAAAGGGTTAGATTCCAATTCGATAACACATAAATAAAGTTCCAACCATAGAGAAGGGACTGAGTAATATTCCCAACAAAAACATGAATTAGAGGGATTAACGCAAACCCATATGATTTTCTTATGCAAATTGAAGGAATAACATTGAGTTGGAAGACCCCTAAACTCCAACTTGAATCTTGATTTCATTAGATTTGAACATGAAATTGAAGCATGCAGTAGATGAAGTTGAGCTAACTATTGCAATATGTGAATTAAAGAAAAATAACACAAGACTGATAAAAAATCCTTAATTTCCATCAAGAACCCTAATTTGTTGAACTTCCAAATCAACTTGGCAAAATATATAATTCAACATGTTTACAAATTACCCAATGTCTTACATCGATATAATTTCGTAAATCTAAGCTTACTTTCATGAAAACTTCTTAGAATCAATTTGTTTTGCATGATAGATAAGAAATAAAAAGATATGAATCTCACATACCTCCCATTTTCCTTTCATTAAAGATTCATAGTCACAATCCTCAGATCAATTCTAAGCTCAACTTCTTTGATCTCTAAACAAATTTTCGAGAATCCTTCCTCGGAAAATCTCCAAGAGAAAACAAAATAAAAAGAGAAAAGGAACCATGCCATGAAGGAAAAATCCTTTCTCTATGTCCTAATAAACCTCTCGCTTTGTTCTCTATCATTTTCATCTTCCAAATGTGACACGTGCACCCCAT
Source organism: Papaver armeniacum (assembly GCA_023531295.1). Lineage (NCBI taxonomy): Eukaryota > Viridiplantae > Streptophyta > Magnoliopsida > Ranunculales > Papaveraceae > Papaver > Papaver armeniacum. The sequence continues at coordinate 240,181 of JAJJWW010013618.1, forward strand.
GCACTCGGCCTATTAAGGCACCCATGATTGATTCGTACACACTCACTATTTGAAAGCTAATGTTCACCCTCAAGGCACCCAAAATTGTTAAAGGCACACAAACATTAGATTTTCATTTTCTTACTTTTAGCACGCCCAAGGTAGGATTTGGTTTCTAACCCTAATAGGTTCAGTTCAACCCGAGAAAGTGGTTCGTACTGTTACACCATTAACCCCTTAAACGGAACTTTGTCCCCAAAGTTCAAAATAAATTTTAGAAGTAAGGAAGATTACCTGTCGTCGGATTATAGCAAAACGATGACGAGTCCAACACTCACAGTCCCGAATGAACCGGAACTGCTCTGATACCAACTGTGACGGATCAAAGAAAATATGGACTTCCAGCGAACCGGGTTTCGGCCTGCTTGGCAAACTCCAACTCTCCGATACATCACTCAAGTAACCGGACCTTCGATTTCTTCTGAAGAACTCGAATTTGATTCACCCAAACTGCATTGTAAACAAGCATACTTAGTATTTATTCTAAAATTATGAGAGACGACCAGTTGTCAATTCTAAGATTTCCATGGCCATTTGCCACTACTAAGATTTCCATGCACTAATAACTCTCATGGCCAGTTGCCACTACTAAGATTTCCGTGGCCAGTTGCCACTACCAAGATTTTCCGTGGCCGTTGCCACCACTAATAACTCTCATGGCCATTTGCCACTAATAAGATTTTCCGTGGCGATTTGCCACTCCTAACAATTCCATGGCGATTTGCCACTTATAATATTTCCGTGGCCGGTTGCCACTCCTAACAACTCTCCGTGGCCAGTTGCCACTCTAATATTCCGTGGCGTTGCCACTCCCAACAATTCCGTGGGTTTGCCACTCTAATATTTCCGTGGCGTTGCCACTCTAATAATTTATACGGCCAGTTGCCAGTTGTCAAGGTTGCAATCATCTCCGAATAGATGGTATGAACTGTTAAACAACAACCAACACTTCCAGATGATATGAACACCCTTGTAGGATTGTGCTGAACCGTATAGCGGCTGCCTACGTACCCTCTCCGTTGCTCGAAGGGATCAAGCACGACCGTAGTTCATCTTTTTATTTAGATTATTTAGATAGTATGAACTACCCACGGTAGCAACTATCTCATATTAGCTATCAAATAAATTGATGCCATTAGCGATTTATCATTAATGAAAATATCCCACAATTCCGACAACTTCAATTTCCTAATAAGAAAACCAATATCCGATAGGTATAATTTACGCTAACAATGCTCAAATTAGCTCCATGAAAATTATAAAGGAACGATTCGAACTATGTAATCCTAATCCATCCTAATCCTACCGATCAATTCACAATACTTGCAAGTACCATCACCCACCCAATTTCATTGTCCAACAACTATCTAAGAGGTTAGTGTGCGTTCCTAGTTAATTTAGCCACCGGCCGGCGCATCCATATAAATAGTATTATTAAGCAACCAAGAGACCAACTTTACAATCAAAACATAACGGAAATAAAACTCCCTACACCAACAGCCAATACATTTCCTAGTATACTAATAATTCTTGGAAGAGCCAAGTCCTTCAATCCAATCTACTTCACCCAACCCAAATGCTTATAATGGATCAATTATGATAATCCACCTATTAAATCTCTAATGAGCCAAGATGGAACTAGGTGATGATGTAGCTAGAAAATAAATAAATAATAAATATGATCAGAAGGTATCTAGCTAGGATTAACTTCCTAACTAGATATGAAAAATACTAAATTTTCATGTGAACTAAGGCTAGTAAATTTCCCATAAATCTCTGACCAAAGAAACAGGGATACATCCCAACACCGTACACCTTATTTACTTATGGATCTAGATATATATTCATTTCTTACAATTTGTTGCGCAACATTAATAATCGTTCGCAAAATCACCAAGCTATCGAAGATCCTAGCCCAAAAATTCAGTAGATCAATCAACTCAACCATATTCAAATTATGAATGGTAATGGGGACACATACATTGTACAAGCAACCTGCGGTGTCCATATTTTATGGAAACGAATTAGTGGCGAGCACAAGAGACTAACATATATAATTTCCCTTAATCACTTACTACAGTGTCATCAGCTAGAAGCATTCCCAAATCCTTACAGTAGTACTAAAATAATGAACAAGTGTGACGCCATACATGAGTAATACTAGCATATTGGCTAGCTCCAGAAAATAAGAAATTTAATAACATTTTAACAAACCTAATTGAAAGGTGTAAGAATAATCTAAACACATCATCATACCCATTACCAATCCCCCGCTGCAAGGAAACGCTAAATATTTTTGTCAATAAATCAAGGTGAATGCTCTTTGGATTTCAGTGACACCCACAAAATTAGCAAACTAATTAAGGCATTACACTTTAAATAATTAAGCAATTGCACTTAAAATCAAAGAAGGCAAGTAAGTTGTATCTAGTTACATTTCCATCCATGGGTTACGGGCAGATGATTCACTAAGATAAGATGATGTTTAAGCGCCGAAAATGTGTTTGTAACCACTTACAATCGTAGACTCACATATGCCTCGTTAGAGATCAGAAATCGACAAATACTATCAAGTTAGAAACTGGAGACATCCTTATTTCATAATAAAATGACATAAAAGAAAATGTTCGGTGGGAACGATTGCTCAAAAGTCTGCACATAGTTCATTTCAGAACTGAAATTCTGCAGTACAGTTCTCTGTAATTCAGAAGTTTCTGCAACTTCCCCATGTCTGATCGTTCTGAAAATTTAACCGAGTTTTCTCAACCTACTTAAGAGTAACATATCCAAAAATCATCGAATTCTAACGGTTAGATCTTCACTTACAGTTCTAACAACACATGTCTTAATTATCAAAAATACAAGATCGAAATTCAAGTTAAGTTTTCATTACTTCGAGGTACTCAGCTGCACCTCCAAAAATCAATGATACAAAGGTGATAATTTCATTAAGTAACTAAGTTCTCTAATAAGAACAAGAAGGATTCACAGATTTTTTTAAAGTACGATTTAAAACGAGATCCTTACATTTAGCATTAAGGTGACAAGTAAATAAAGGGTTAGATTCCAATTCGATAACACATAAATAAAGTTCCAACCATAGAGAAGGGACTGAGTAATATTCCCAACAAAACATGAATTAGAGGGATTAACGCAAACCCATATGATTTTCTTATGCAAATTGAAGGAATAACATTGAGTTGGAAGACCCCTAAACTCCAACTTGAATCTTGATTTCATTAGATTTGAACATGAAATTGAAGCATGCAGTAGATGAAGTTGAGCTAACTATTGCAATATGTGAATTAAAGAAAAATAACACAAGACTGATAAAAAATCCTTAATTTCCATCAAGAACCCTAATTTGTTGAACTTCCAAATCAACTTGGCAAAATATATAATTCAACATGTTTACAAATTACCCAATGTCTTACATCGATATAATTTCAGAAATCTAAGCTTACTTTCATGAAAACTTCTTAGAATCAATTTGTTTTGCATGATAGATAAGAAATAAAAAGATATGAATCTCACATACCTCCCATTTTCCTTTCAATAAAGATTCATAGTCACAATCCTCAGATCAATTCTAAGCTCAACTTCTTTGATCTCTAAACAAATTTTCGAGAATCCTTCCTCGGAAAATCTCCAGAGAAAACAAAATAAAAAGAGAAAAGGAACCATGCCATGAAGGAAAAATCCTTTCTCTATGTCCTAATAAACCTCTGCTTTGTTCTCTATCATTTTCATCTTCCAAATGTGACACGTGCACCCCATGCACTCAGGCCTATTAAGGCACCCATGATTCAGATTCAGACACACTCACTATTTGAAAGCTAATGTTCACCCTCAAGGCACCCAAAATTGTTAAAGGCACACAAACATTAGATTTTCATTTTCTTACTTTTAGCACGCCCAAGGTAGGATTTGGTTTCTAACCCTAATAGGTTCAGTTCAACCCGAGAAAGTGGTTCGTACTGTTACATGTACACTGTGATGCTAGAACTGGCAGGGATTAGTTGGTATTGAAGCTCAAGTCTGAGCTGAGCAAGGAACTGAAATGGAGAATGCAATGATAATAATGACTGTTGAAGCAGATGTATGCTAGTAATGGCAGAGCTGAAGGTTTGAGATGGCAGCTGAATGCTAGGCTTGTGTTGGACTGAGAAGGAGAATGAGTCTGTGTTGAATGATTTGAGCACATTTGCTGCTAGGGGTTTGGTTCATTATGAAGTATATTGCAGGGGAATTGATGGTTGAGCCTGGGAATGCAGCTGTTGCAGTGGTGGATGTGTGACTGAAATGGTTGGTCAGCGGAAGTTTGGAATTGCAGGGCTCAGATTGAGACTGAGCTTGGCTATATTGCAGAGAGTTATGGAGTTTGTGCTGCTCTTAAGCTCAAGATGGATCTGAAGCTGCACAAGTGAAGAAGATAATAGCCATGATGGCTGAGGCGTGAAGCACAATCACTGTGCAACAACACAGCCCGGCCGGAGCAATGCTTATGCCATGGCAAACAACCGAGTCGGCCTAGTTAGGCGGACTCGGATGTCGACTCTGGTTCGACTCGTGACCCAGACCTTGACCCGATTGACTAACGGTTGGCCCCATTATTAGTTTGACCTACCCTGATAACGAGAATCTTGGACGGAATATTCTCTCAACGGACGTAAATTTTCGGATGGCGGCGGCGACTATTCCGGCCTATTTCCTACCACAATCCGATTTTCGGCGAGCAAAAAATTCCGAAATTTTCTATGGACTTCTCTCATGGGTGTGAAGACTTGGGCTTGGAATTTGATGGAGAATTGGACTCAAATTTGGAAAGAGAAGGTGGAAGAGTTGAGAAAAGCTTGGAATTGGAAATTGAATTGCTAAAGGAAAAGGATTCTACTCCTTAGAAGATTTGGAGAATATTGAAGCCTATAAATAGAGAAGTTTTCTACAACTTCTACAGACCTCTCTACACACACATCACTTGTGTTTTTGCTTGCTTTTCCTAAGATTTTTCTTTTTAATTATTTGTGTGAACTTGAAAATTCCCCTTTTAATAATTATTATTTGTGTGAATTTCAAAAACATGAGTAGCTAATTTTCTTATTGATTGAGGATGAATTCCTAGTTCTTAACATGATTTGAGTTTTGTTTTCAATTCTATCTTGAAGTTTTTCACATGATTATCGATTGTTTTTACTAATAGGAATGTTTATTCATTCATGATTGATTGATAGATTGTTTGGAGTGCACGCTAAATTGATTTGTTAATTGATCTATATCTAGTATAAGTTAGGGAATACGTAATCGTTCTCGACACTTTACACAAGTAGAAAACACGAGACCTTGCGGAGGGATTCCGTGGAGCAATTGTGTGTAGAAACAACGCTAGAAAGTGGACCAAGCGAACCGAGTTTAACTACTAGTACTAAACCTAAATTCATAAATCTTAATGCATCCGGGGAATTACATCTTGTAAGCGAACCTCAAGGTGGTTCTTTTGAATAGAATCGATAACTAAAGCGGACTGTTACTCGGTGAAATTAGGGATTTTGGGGCTAGCTAAGCGGACCGCTATCCTACGGTTGGTGATAATCTGTGACTAATAACAAGTAGAAAAGAACATAACTTTAATCATTGTTTTGCAACGAAGAAGGATTCCTTGATCTTGTCTCTCTTATTGTTTTCAACTTTCGATTTTAATTGCTTTGTTTATTTTCTTTTGCTTTTTACACCCCCCTTTCGTGACAACTTTTACAACTAAGATCTCTTGCTCCTCGTGGGAACGAACTTGACTTCCATTATATTATTTTTAATTGAGTGGAAACATTAATTAATTTGATTGCACCTACGACACGCATCAGGTCAAAAGATAGTTGCCTCCAAAACGGATCAATAACCTCAATAGGTATAACTTCTTTGTACTTCACAAGCATATGACGACACGGAAGCCCCAATGAACACATGTCCGTACAAATACACATCACCTGGTTTTCCATAATTTTTCTCATATGCCATTTCTCTCATCATATGTTTTATTTCCCAATGAGAGACGTTGAACTCTATTCCTTGGAGCTACTTAGTATATTGAAGAAATTGAGTCATCCTTTACATTGAGCTTTTCTCAAAATCCTTCTTGATCCTATCGATATCATCCTTAAAGTATTTCTCCATTGCCTCGGTGACCGTAACCACGTTGCCTTGCCCGGATTGGATAAGATCTTTAAATCTACCATGAGCGGATTCCGCTGCACTAGTTGCTTCAGTTTTGAAGTGCCTATACCGGTTTTTCCATGCATGCACAAATTCCTTATACTTATCCAATAATTTATCCAGACAATATGAGACGGCGCTTGGATACACTTCGTTATATTTGGCACTAAACATATTTAATCTCTTTTGATATATATCCTCGGTAAGAGACCAATAAACTTTCTCCCAATCCTTTAGAAATTCCAACCACTTTTTATGATTTTCACCGTGTTCTTTGTCCACTCGCTCTTTAATCTTTCCTCTTTCATCTTCTTCTTTTTCGGGTGATAGTTTCTTCTTGCAAACATCTTCCTCTAGTTGAGCAATCATTCTCTTCTTAATATCCGCCTTAGAGGGTTCAAACAAAGCATGACAATGTTTTGTCACATTTTGACCTATATGATACGTACATAGGAAATTTTGTGCATCCGGAAATACATCAGATATAGCACCCATTAGTGCGTCATCTTGATCGTTTACGATGACCCTCAGAAATTGATTTTTTGGGAACAATAATTTCAATTGTCGTAATGCCCAATGATAATTGTAATCCCTCTCGTTTTCCATTAAACACCAAGCCAATGTGAATGTTACCTTGTCCGATGTTTGCCCCACAAAGTTGAACAACGACATGTTGTATTTGTTTGTCTTGTAGGTGCAATCCATCATAAGAACACCACAACATGTATGAGCCAATTGTGAACGCAAAGGATGCGCAATGAATATTTGAAGGGGCTTTTCGTCCAGTCCTCTTTTAATGATACGCGTGTAGTTGTGATCCCAAACTATCTTCTCAAATTCTTGCTTGACGCTCCTCCCTTCCCATTCCACCCTTCTAATGGTTGCTTGTGCGCTATAAATTGTACTTAGAGAAGAAACGTTCTGATCATCCTTTTCCTTGAAGGTTCTGAGAATCACTCTTGGTTTGATACATGCTTTGGTCATTATCTTTACATCCTCGAATTCACGAGGTTTTAGCTTCGCAACTATGGAGTGACCATTAAAATCTTTCGGATCCGGGTGGTTATGTTGGCCAAACCACACCGTACAATCTCATTCCTTTTCTTTGTCTCTTAAATAGAATACAAGCTTAAAGGGGCAATTATCCTTCCTCGTATGAGTCTTGTATACCCTATTAGTCTTCTTTTCATATACATAACCCTTTCTCTTATGGCTATTCTTCGCCTTGTATTTCCCACTTCTCTCGCAAACCATCTCAAAACGCCTATTTGAACCTTGGGTATTCCTCACCAACACACACTTGTTCTTAAGAGCCGTCTCTTTTGCCTAAGAAATTGCTTCCGCTGGAGATTTAATTCCCTACATTAGGAAAACAATAGAAGATTATAAGGTTCACTACAAGCAATCCCCACATATGTTCTAAAAACTAGGTGAAAAGTATTGTTTGGTAACATACCAGAGGCATCTTATAGTATTCGGACGGGTATCCGGACCAAGCGGTTTGGAATTTGTTGGATCAATGTATGTCACAATCTAAGGAATAAATGAAAAGAAAATTGAATTAGTTCAAAAAAAAAAAAAAAAACCATCAAAGGGTACCATTTAGGCGTGCTCGAACCACATTTAGGCATTGAATAATAATGTTCGGCATTTTAGAAATACACTTGAAAGGAGGAGACAATTATACATAATCTCCCAGGCATTGGATGTTCTTGAACACAATTCTTAGGAAGAGGCAATACCGGCATTCTCGCTAAACAAGGTACAAAGCCGGTGTGAGCCGGCATTCTCGATATGTGAGTTTTCCAGCCGTAACCAATTGCCGGCAGCGGTAATTTTAAAAGCATGCGGGACCAACTACACGGCGTATCGATATTTTATATACCATGCCGGTATTGGAGTTCAAAAATCTTAAACTCCTGGATGCTTTTCTGGTAGTACCGTCATGGTCAGTTAGGTGTGAACCATGCCGGTTTGAATATTCCATGGAATACTCGGTGGTAGGTAAAAATCATAACTGCATACCTGCATGCATAGTTGGTTTGAATACCACGCCGGCAAAGTTTTCAAAATGGGGGATATCTTGTGCCGACATGGAAAGGAGTATGAATACCACGCCGGTGGCATTAGTTCTGGTGTAATATTCATACAACGAGCATGCCGGTACTAAGCTGTTTCAGACAAAAAAAATGGCGGTTTCAAAAAGAAAAATCAAATTTTCGACCTCTTTGAAGCATTACCTGTGTGTTGGGGTTGCTTGTATGTTGAACATGTTTACTTTCTTGGGTTGGTTCTCCAAGGGTGTTGGTTCATCATATAACTCCAATTGTGAGTTGTTATCATACACTGAAGATTGAAGATATGATTGTTGTTGTAGTTGAGCTAAAGATTCAGCTGCTGCAATTCTCTCATCACAATCATCTTCCATTTTCAAAAAAAAAATTCCACTCAAATTTTTTTTTCTCTCCTTCTACTAATCTATCCCCAAAATACTAATCTATCCCCAAAATAAAAACACACACTAATCTATCCCCAAAATAAAAACAAAATTAAAATAAAAACACACACTAATCTATCCCCAAAATACTTTATATTTTTACTAATTATTATTAACCACTAAACATGATTAGTGAGGGCTAGATTAGGAATTAAAAAAATAATTACATAAGGGGTGACCCAGCTTTGATATTTAGATCCCTATTTTGTCATGTACCTATATCCCCCAATTAGTTTTGATATCCCCCAATTGCGCGTTCCTAAATAAGTCAAAATATGTTGAAAATATTTATATGTCCCTTCATAATCGGTAGTTTAGTATTTTTTTTTATCTACCGATTGTGACTATGTTCTTCTCTTCTTTGAGAAATCCAAAATTCCATTGGTTTTGAAAATTTTGAATTTGGGGATACTACCACAATTGGTAGATAAATAACATCACGATTGGGTTGTTTGGTAACCATTATTTTAATAGATTATCAGCTTATAATTCATTATGCAGATTATAATGGATTCTATATGCGTTTGGTAACCATTATAATAATTGCTTATTTTAATCATAATTGAAAAAATCCATTATTTCCATAAACTGGAAAAAGTTGTTTTGAAAATTTATTATAATCAATTATTTTTTCTAAGGAACTCAAATCGAATGTTTTCTTCTTATTTTCTCTAAACTATCAAGAGCGAGACAAAAAAACAACATAGGACTAAAAAAATATCCGAGATCATTGTTCTTTCCTCTCCTTTTTGAGATCATCATTCTAAGATAATCAATTATCTGAAAAAAAAAGTGTTTGGAAAAATTTATTTTTAAAATGATTATATCAAAATCATTTATCAATTTATGATTATCTATAATCATAAATAGATAATCATAGATTTTACCAAACAAGGCCGATAGATAATAAACATCACGAAACAACCGATTGTGCAAATAGAGAAATTCAAAGTTCCATTGGTTTTTGAAAATTTTGAATTTGGGGCTACTACCACAATCGGTAGATAAAAGAACATCACCGGACTACCAATTGTACAATCGGTAGATAATAAACATCACGAAACTACCGATTGTGCAAATAGAGAAATTCAAAATTCCATTGGTTTTGAAAATTTTGAACTTGGGGCTACTACCACAATCGGTAGATAAAAGAACATCACCAGACTACCGATTGTACAATCGGTAGATAATAAACATCACGAAACTACCGATTGTGCAAATAGAGAAATTCAAAATTCCATTGGTTTTTGAAAATTTTGAATTTGGGGCTACTACCACAATCGGTAGATAAAAGAACATCACCAGACTACCGATTGTACAATCGGTAGATAATAAACATCACGAAACTACCGATTGTGCAAATATAGAAATTCAAAATTCCATTGGTTTTTGAAAATTTTGAATTTTGGGCTACTACCATAATCGGTAGAAAATTAACATCACGAAATTACTATTTTAACTACCGATTATAATTTTCGTAACACAAACCAACATACATCAATATAAATTACCGATTGTAGTATTGTCTACCAAATATGAAGGGCATTTTAGACATTTCACAAAAAAATTGAGATAAGGGGTGGCTTTATTTTAGTTTTGGGTGGCCCTATTTTATCTTATTAATCGCCCCTAATTCTTTCGAGGTCACCCCTAATGACGCCAGGTAACCTCTGGTGCTAGTTTTTCTTTTAAAAAAGACCATTGTGTGGCTCCTCTTCTTGGATTCCCTTTTCTCTTTTTATAAAATATACATGAGACGATGCAAGACGTGCGGGAGGCTTAGGACGTCTTAATAGTATTAATGCTCGTCAAGTGATGGATGGTTTAATACAGTGGCGGAGCTGGAAAATAGAGGTGGGGTGGCTTGAAAATTAATTGGATTGGTGGGTGGCTTAAGCCAATTTTTTTAGGGATGAGTTTTTTTTTAGCCAATATCACTGTAATATTTTGAGTTTTTCTGAACTTTGTCTGGCTTAAGCAAGCCCAAGTCAATATGTAGTTCTGCCCCCGGTTTAATATTCGCAACTTGGGACTATATGTTACATTTTCATTTGGTTTTGAGATCTTTGTATATTGTGATAGACATCCTGGAACTTGTAAACAAGTCTCTAGGGTGGGATAGTCCTTGGGATCTGAAATCGGCTCTTAAATTGTACACCAGTATTCGAGTTGGACGAAAAGATCCCAATTTCAATATTGAAAAAGAATTAGATGTGGTTTTGATTCCCACAGACATATTTTGATTTGAATGGGAAATTTTTTTATAAGGTTTTGATTATTTTAGCATGTATTTCTACGTAACTTGAAAAAACGGGGAAAAAAATATTTGTACACCTTTTATTTTGAACTTATAAGGTTTTTTTTTTTTTTTTTGATAGCCAAAACTAAAGAGGAAAAAAAACAGGGAAAGAAAACTAGCAAAAACAAATTCTACGAGCTAAAGTCATGTGCCAGAAATAACACAGGAAGGGAGATTGGAAGAAGACCACACAGTGTGGATATGGTTCAGCACCGCGTGCTGTGCGAGATCATGAGCCATGTCGTTGGCATCTCGTTGAATATAAGAATAAGTAACTGAAGTGAATTCCTTAGATAAATCTAGAATATCCTCGGAAATACGTGCGACTATCCAGGGTATGACTGAACTTTCACCGTTAAAGATGCGGATAAGTTGCTGACAATCACCTTAAATGAGGATTTTATCGTAACTATTCGTCTTCGCCAGCTGGAGAGCAAGAAGAATTCCATATATTTCAGCCACAACTGGACAGTTTTGTAGATGAAGAGATGATGCAGCTGCGAGAACATACGAAGAAGAATCTCTGGCTACCACTGCAGCACCAGACTCAAAACCGTGTACAGTTCCATCGAAATTCAATTTGACTACTCCTGGATCTGGAGGTATCCATTGTGGACGAGTGACTGAATAGCTCGCAGATTGTAATTCCTCCCCATCATCGGGCTTGTAGTAGTCAGTAAATAGCAACCGAGCATCATGAAGAATCTTATGAATAGTAGAAGGTTTTATTGTCAAAAATCAACCTGTTCCTGGCTTTCCAAATGCTCCATAACACATTAGCCCCATAGCAAAAGGACGCATAGTTATCTTTAGCCATGAGCCAACCTGCAATTAAGTTCTGAATTGAAGGTGCAGAGTTTGAATCAAACCTAAAATTAAGATCAGAAGCAAACAAGATAGCTCTAGTTATGGGACATATAGTTGATACTTTCCTCTTCAGCAATGCAGTAGCAGCAGTTTACATCAATGTGCCTAGCAAAACGTCCAATAGCAGCACGACAACCCAAGCCATTATGAACTAATCTCCATATGAAAACAAGGACCCCTGATTAGGGGAAATATCTTTCACAATCCACATCTTTTTCCAAGGAAACACCGCGTCCTGAAGTTTGGCCATTATCATTTTCTAATAACTTCTGAAACGACTTTGCGCTAAACACCCCTGACATAGTGTATTTCCATATTAACTTGTCTTTTCCACCATTTCTTGGGATATGGATAGCCTTAATAGCTGCAGCTGTGACAGGGCAGAAAAGAGAGTTAATTCTAGTCAAGTTCCAATCAGTGCCATTGGGGAGTAATAACTCATTAACCGTAGATAAACCAGCCATAGTTTGGTTATCATTCTCTGGTGTGTTCCCATGAATAGCTGGTATCCAAAGGAGGATCTTGCCAGATTGATATAGACTTTCTATCACCAATAGATCACAGACATCCTTTTCGCAAGTCTTCTCGAATAGATAAGATAGCTTTCCACGTGCTAGATGAATCATCAACTTTCTTTACCACCCAAAAAGAGCCATTACGGAGGTATTTTGCGCGTAGCAACTGCGCCCAAAGAGCTTCACTGTCAGTAAGGAATCTCCATGCAAGTTTAGCTACCATAGCTTTGTTTAACTGCTCCAAAGAACGAATACCAAGACTTCCACATTCTTTACTGAAGTTAAACCATTTCTAATTAATAAAGTGCATCTGCTTGACTCCCTACTATGTCCCTACCAAAAATTGCGAATAATTTGAGTAAGTTTGTTAATTACTCGTTTAGGAATGATCGTTGTCGCCATGAAATATACCGGTAAGATAGCAAGCACTGACTTGATCAATTGGGTTCTTCCTGCGTGTGTGAGATTATGGCGCTTCTAACCAGATAGTTTTGCCTCAATATTCTCAATGAGAAACTCATAAGTAGCACACTGATTAGCAGGTTGAAGAATTTTGATTCCCATATACTTCTCGTGCTTCATAGTACGAACACCTAGAGAATCAGCTACCTCATTTTTAATCTCTACAGAAACTTGCTTACTGAATAGTATGGAAGAATTGGAAAAATTCACTTCCTGACATGACCACTTAGTGTAAATCGATAGAACAACCTTTAGAGAGTTCACAGTAGTTGGATCCATATCTCCAAAAAGTAGGAGGTCATCTGCGAACATAACATGGAAGATACTAGGAGCCCATCGATTAACCTTGTATCCATTATAAAGTCCTTCTAGTTCCATCTTTCTCATTAGCCAGGAGAATCCTTGTGAGCATAATATGAATAGATAAGGCGAAAGAGGACAGCCTTGCCGGATACCTTTGCTACTATTGAAAAACCCTTGTGGATCTCCATTAACCAGCACCGAGAATGAGGCAGTTGAAACACAAGACATTATAAGTTGTAGTGAGTTTCCCCGGACTCCAATAACCTGCAAAATAGTCCTTAAAAAGCTTCATTCCACTCGATCATATGCCTTTCTTATGTCTAATTTAAGTGCAAAGGCACCCAGGACATATGTAGACTTATTCATATAATGGATTAGTTCCTTGGCTATTACAATATAATCAATAATCTGCCGACCAGGTACAAATGCTGACTGACTACTATCAATAAAATCTGAGAGATGAGTTCGTATCCTATTAGCTACGATTTTTGCAATAACTTTATAAAGGACATTACATAAAGCTATAGGACGAAAGTCACTAGGTTGAGAGGGATGTTTTAACTTTGGAATGAGAACCAAGTGAGTATGGTTAAGACCCAAAGGAATTGCAGCACCACTGAAGGCAGACTGTACCATATTGACAACGTCACTCCCAACAACCTCCCAAGCATTTCTATAGAAGCAAACTGGATAACCGTCAGGTCCCGGAGACCCCCATATTTTTTAGAACATCACTTATCTCCTTATGTGAAGGAATATCAGACAAGGCCTTGTTCTCATCAATAGTTAGCGAAGTAGACGAACATGATACGTTAATGCAAGGGAAGATGGTGTCCGCCTCTCTAGTAAACATAGTAGAGAAGTGAGTGACCATCATATTTTTTATCAAATCTGCCTCAGAGGTCCACTGATCATTAATCATCAATGCATGAATAGTATTTTTCTTACGCCTGTGGAGAACCGAAAGATGGAAAGCTCTTGTATTTTTGTCACAGTTGGGTAACCATTTGGATTTGGCTCGTTGCTCATAGAATATTTTCTGTTGGTCCTCTAACGTTTTGATTCTGGAGATGATATTGAGCTGATAATGTCTAGTATCACGATTGTCGACCTCTTCTTGTAGCTTGCCAAGTTCTTGTTTGAGATCCTCAATTTCCCTCGAAAAGTTTCCAAAGGTATTCTTACTCCACTTCATAAAAGACTCACCCAGCTGACTTAACTTAGATAAAATGTTACCATCCGCAGCATCCCAAGAATTAGATATCCTGATAGCTTGGATACTCACTCCAGTAAAGTTGATACCTAAATAGAGGTGGTTTCCTTTTAGGCCTCCTAGTGGTGTTTAGAAGAATTGGCGAATGATCACTGCTTAGTCTTGGTAATGTAAGCACAACCGCATCTTGATAAATGGTCCACCAAGTAGTATCACACAGCACACGATCTAGCCTTTCATAGATAGGTTCATTATTAGTCATACTGCTGCACCAGGTAAATGCTGGACCAATTGAACCCATATCAACCACATTTCTGTCTTGGATAAAAGCTTTGAATTCCATGTCAGCGTAATTCAAATTTTCCGCCCCTCGTTGCTTCTCGCTGCTGTTAGAGATAGAGTTCAAGTCACCAATTATGCAATAAGGAGAGGTTATCGAAGCTGCTAGATTAGAGAACTCTCGCCAGAATTGGTTTCTGTCAGCTTGTTGAGGTGGACCATAAGTACAAAGTAACTGCCATTCAGGAACACCAAAAGCTTCCAAAATCTTACATTGGATCAGGTTCTTTGAAGAAGAAGAAATAACCTCGAGATCAATGTTTGTTTTCCATAACATTCCAAGACCTCCACTTTTTCCCACCGCCAGCACAGATACATAGTATCGAAAACCAAGAAAATCGAATAACGAAATAGATTTCGGTGTAGATAACCTTGTCTCAGAGAGGAACACTATAGTTGGACTACACGCTTTTAGGAATGAGCGAAGTGTTCGAATTGTCGGGCCATTCCCTAAGCCATGACAATTCCACGAGAACACTAACATTGAGCTTGCGGCTCGTTATGGACAGCCGCCAAGTCCTTCAAGTTGCTTCGAGTTGTAATTTTGTTGTTACTTCCTACCAATCGGTTCAAGTGCAATCTGATCATCATCATCCGTGGGAGTACGGGCTCTACGCTTCTAAGTATCTTTTTTCCTGTGATGGTTCTGGGTAGGGGAAGCTGGATTTTGGTATTGAAGGGAGTCGGGGGACAGTGGAAGTGGAGAGGAAATAAGGTGCGAGGTAACAGGAGAGGATTAATGGAAATGGGCAGTTGAGTGATTAGTGGCCAGTTGAGGTTGTTCACCAGATTTTTGAATGACTAAGCTACTAGGTAACGGGAACTCTCCCCTCTGGTTGTTCTCAGTAAAGCTTGACCAGGGAATGAATGTTTGTGACATGTTTAGAATTGGTGGAGTTTCCGTGCGAACAGAAGAGGGTTGGGTGTGGGCAGAGTGGATAGTGGTTCCTATTCTTGAGGTAGTAGTAATAGGATTCGAATTTGGGGTAACAGCTGAAGTGGTACCTATTTCGTTGGTAAAGGGTGACTGGGTGGGGTTTGTAGTAGGAATATCGGTCAAGTTTCTGGTGATGGACTGCGGCAGAATAGGTCTACTGAGACCGTTACAACCCCTCAGTCCGACATTGTTTGAAGAAAATGATCCCCCGGGATTGAGGTTCCGATGATCAAGATTAATTGCAGATGGAGATTTGCAATCCAGCCTTGGTTTGAAGAAAGCTCTAATAGAATCGTTATAACGAGCAACCCGCTTTGTCAGTCATTTTGACATGAAATTCATTTTGACATTCACGCATAAGATGACCAAAGAACCCACAGAAGTAGCATAGTTTAGGAAGTTTCTCATACCGTAATTGAACCATACATTCTTTGTCGAATGGGAGAGTTGCCTTAACCTGCCGAGGCAGATATTTGGTTGGATCAATCTCCACACGAAGCTTTGCAAACCTATCCCACTTAGCAACTCTTCTTCACTGATTGGGAGGGTATTTCCAAACTTCTTTGCAATTTTGGTGATATTAGGGCATGTGAGAGCACTTGGAGGAAGACCATGTAATTGAACAGTAAACACAGTTTTATCACATTTATAATCCTCGCCCAACTTGTCCTTTTCAGCTTTCTCCACTACAATCAGCTCATCACTGCTGGTAGTATGTGCCGGCGTTGTACTCTATTGTTGAAACGATGCCGGTATTAACTGCATATTTGGCCCAATCTCTGTAAAAAAAAAAAATCAAGTACCGGCATGGACATTTAACAGTTATCTATACCGGAACCGGTGACGGCGTTTCAGTTCATATTAACTTTACTGCCGGCACATGTGATTTCAAAAAAACTAGTCGTTGAGGTTTTTCTCTATATAAAGATAGCTAATACTTGGACCCAATTACCCAAAACTCGTGTGTTCTTTACTATATCCTTGAGACTCTTAACTTATGAAACCCTAAACCCTAGAAGAGCCATCTATAAATAGCTTGGTATAGAACCTACTCCCACATACAACAAACGCATCGTTTGACTCCGAGGAAGATTTAGCAATCACCCAAGCATGGTACGCCGCAACTCGTCCTTCAACTATAGATAACAGTTCGCGGCATTCCATGTGGTTGAAGATTTTTAACAAATTTACTCACGATTATGGTAACCCGGAAGGAAGAACTGCTCAACAAATCGAGCAACGGCACGACATCATCCTAGATGCGGTGGTTGAGTATTTAAAAATCAAACACTGGATCACGTACGATACCCACAATACATTGTCCCCTCAACAACTCGTAAGTATCTATATGATTAACTCGACACAATCCACTCTTTTCAATTTTTATGTAACAAACTAAGTTTGTGTGTTGTTTTTGTAGCATGAAGCCGTGAAAGCGCGTTACTTACAGGAAAAGGGGGAAGCATTCATGTTTGATGAAAACGTGAACCACATGGTAACCAGAGTCATGGAGTACCACCAGTTGCGTGAATCGGAGACAGATTCTTCTTAAGAAGATTGATAGGTTTAGTGCTTTTTGGTAAGGTTTTTAGGGTAGTTTTTGGTAAGGTTTTGTGGGTAGATCTCTATGTAAACCCTCACGCGACTATAACTCGTCCACTTGGGTCACCAAGTGGTTTAAAGGCTTGATGCATGTGCTAAGTGCATCCGTGCTTCCTGCGACAAGGATTACATTTGAAATAAATTATAGTTCCGGCATACTATGTTAACATAATTCAATGCCGTTAATATGCTGGCGTAGATCTTATATATAATTCTATGCAGGGTAGAGTGTCAAAATTTTATGGTTTTTGTGTACAATAAACCTTATTCCGGCAATGATTTTTAATCGACTCCATGCCAGTATCTATTGTTGGCAATCAATTTGACCATAGTTCAGTGTCGGGATTTAACATTCAATGCCCAACGACTATTTTTTAAAACCATAAACCAGTAAAGATCATTGCCGACGTGGATTTTAAGTTACTGACAATGCCGAAATGATAAAGTGGAAAAAGAGCCGTTGTGTCCTCTCTATTTAAAGGAATGGATACACCCATTGCACTTGATACCTCAAAAAAAAAAAAAAAAAAAAAAAAAAAGTAAGCTCCAACACATATATCCAATGGAAAATCCATCACCAACTACCGATTTCATCATTTCCATGGAAAAATAAAAACTTAAGAATAACAAACTATCCACTCCGATGGGAAATCAATTATCATCCATCACCGACTCAATTGCCCTTATACTAGAAAAGCTAAGAAGGAAGGAAGAAACCACCAAGTCAATTGCCGCAATGGAAGAAGAGATACTTAAGAGTAAAAGAGAAGAGGAAGAGGAAGCAAAATATGAAAAATATCCCAAAGAAGCTAAAGAAACATACGAACGTCAAATACAAGCGAAGATAGAAGCGGAAGTTGAGGAAGAAACCGAGTGGAATAAAAATTTCTACATAGTATCGGATTTCCCGGAAGATCACCGCTCTTTAAGCCTTTTTTGGGGTCTTGTTGCTTCTGGTCCTTACATGCATAACTTTGTGGACGATAAGTGCAAGAAACGATGAATGAATTACGGTGATCTCTATGTACAAAACCGAACAACTGACCTATGAAAATTATGTCACAAATACAACGAGTTTCTCGCAAAATACAAAGGGGATAGGTTTCAAGCTCAGGAGGCATATACCAAGTGGAGAGGAGAGCCATTTAGGCATTTCGAATCGTCTTTGTTTATGGAATCTTGTTCCAAGAAATGATGTTAGTTGCACTTAGCTTAAGATCTTTCATTTTATGTGGAATGTTGTTTATGTGGTTAATGTTTTTAAGTTTATTTCCGTAAGATTAATATGAAGGCAAGTTTGGGTCAGTTTTCTTGCTTAAACCTTTGGTGGCTACTTCTTTTGGTGGTGCATAAGTCGGCATTGAAAAATATCCAACGACTATACCGGTACAGATGCCGACATTGAATTGTGATCATCATATGATGCCGGTATTCTGGACTCAATTTAAACTTATCGTCAGAATGCCGGAATTGAATCGTACCATATTTCCATGCCAGAATTCGGACGGTTACAAACTCCTTTAAGATATGTGGCGGTTTCAAACTCCTTATCCCACTTATGTGACGGTTAAAAACTATGTGTCGGTTACAAACTCCTCAATTCTATTTAAGTGACGGTTATAAAAACGAAAGTATTACATATTTACTTCTCGGCTCTTCCGAAAGAATTTCCAAAAGTCCTTTTAGAGTGTGTGTCACCGTACGTAAATTCCGGGTAGGAATGGTGAGCTACCCAACTTCGCACCAATTTCAGCACTATTTTTGATCTCTTGAGTGCTAATTTTGTCAATCATGAGGGTGACGTCCAAAGATGAAAACTCCTTATTGTAGTTTGATTTGCGGTTAGCACCATTCTCTCTCACTCGACACCATTAACAGATCCATAGAAACACATCATCATCAATGAGCAGAGGAACCTCAAATTCTATGAAGAAAGTTGAAATAGTCCAAGGTTTACATGCAACAATTCAAGGAAAAGTAAAAAGTTCCTATTCAAAGTGAAGATACAATACAAAGAGCAGAATTCCATACACATTTGAAGAGGTATTTTACAAGAGCAGAGAAAAGAAAATAAGATAAGAATTAGTGAAGTTTATGAAATCTAGAAAATACAAGTTGTGGAAAATTGAGTAATAAAGTCCTTCATCCATGGATTTAGTAGTTTCATTATCATTGCTTGGTGATGGGTTTGTGGTTTTCTTAAAGAGACTGAAAAATTTTCTTACTGGGCATGATTCAACTTCCAAAGTAGGCAATTTTTTGTTTCACAGAGTAGGTGTAGCTATTCAGAAGGGGGTTGGAGCCCAGCTTGTTGCTCGACTTCCAACCATTGTTTTTTCTTCTGATGTTACTTAAGTTCAATTGTAATCTGAGTAATAGTTTTATTTGGTAAAAAAAATTAAAAAAAAAAATTATTATAGTTTCTTTTTAGTTTTGTTTAATAAGTACCATGATAAAGAAGAGAATTTTAGAAGAAATTCCAAGCAACAAGGAAATTGAAGAAAAATTAGAAATTGTCAAGGTTCTACGAAGTTCATCATCAACAGTTAAAGACCGAAGATTGAAGACGTTTCTATGGATGCTGAGAGAGTGGTGTTGATTGCCGATCGGATGTGAAGGTAAGTGATTACTCCCATCCTTGCTAATGATTGATTTCATTTCTTGGAGATCATCAGAAAAAGATCCTTATGTCCAAAATTTTGTGGAGTCTCCAGAAATTATTTCTGAAAGGTTTTTTTCCCACCATTCAACGTGCGCAGGATTTCTCTGTTTATTCCTCTCTGTACACATGAGAGACTAAAAAAGCGGTCTTGTTGAGTGCAATTATCATAAAACCCTAATGGTGAGGCAGAAGTTGAGGCTTGTGGTCACTCTCGAACCCGAATTCTTTCATATGGTATGGTTATTTCTCGCTCAACTATTAAGGATGAGAATGCGTTCTTTGGTAGTTCTAACTTCTTATTACTAGCATGCAGAAACTCTATGTCCTCATAGCTCCTTTGATGCTTGAGACTCTATTATGCTCTGAAGTTGGAGAAGGTTTTGTGGGTAAACTTCTGGTAAACCCTCACGAGACTACAACTCGTCCACTAGGGACACCTAGGGGTTTAAAGGCTTAATGCATACGCTAAATGCATTTGAGAGACCAGCGACAGTGGTATAGTTAGGATTTCTTAATTTCTGTTTCACTTGAGGACAAGTAAAATTCATGTTTGGGGGTATTTGATGAGTGCCAAATATTGCATATTTCTACACCGTTCTATTGGAAATTAACTCATCTTTTGCGCTTTAAAATCATATATTATCCCAAGTTTTGTTTTTCATCGTTTTCATGAATAAATACTTGTACTAATTAATTTTGTGTTTTTAGGTACTAAATAAAGCCTGGATGAATGGAGAAGTCAAAAGAGAGGAGAATTGGTGAAAATGGAAGAGAGACGACAAACACTCCCGCTAGAAGGCAGTGAAGAATATTGTTTGCACCTCATCCGCAAGTGAAGAATGTTGCTTTCACGTCTCAAAACTAGAAGTGGGCTTGAGATACTAGCTTTTAAGAAGGTGTGGGCCTAGAAGTGATAAAGTACAAGATCCAAACCCGTCTCCATCCTGAGCCGTCAGATTTGATATAGCTTATGAGCATCTAATGCCATCCAGACCCGTTGTATCAACATCTGATTCATTCGCCTAGCACTGTAGCACCCTCTATCCTTTTCTCTTTCGACCAGAAATATCCCAATTTCATTTCTCTTCTATTTCATCTGCAAATCCAGTACCACTCTCAGTTCACCTTCCTCCATCAATCAACTCCATCCCCGAACGTTTCTGATCTCATCCACCTTTCCAGACGCCATCAATCAACCTCCTAGTCTCCATCTATCTCTATCTGAGCTTCTTCTCCATAACCCTAGAAGTTAGGATTGAGAGAGATAAGGCTAGGTTTATCTTCACAGTTGTATAACTTCAAATCAAAGAGCTGGAACGTTGAATTGCAGAAGGGGTTTGTCGGGAAAACGAGTTTTGAGTGAGTGGTTGCCTTCTAATTATCAAATTCTAGTACTGTTTGAGAAGAAAATTGGGTATAAATAGGGTTCTCTATGAATTATGTAAACATCCAATTCTAGCTGGATCAACAAGTTGATAATATAATTGTGTTTTAATCATTTTAATCATGTTCTAAATTCATTTGCTAGGGTTTAGATGAAACCCTAGCCTGTCTCTATGTTATTCATACTTCTTATTGTGTTCTTGAATGCTCAAATTGTTTAGAATAGAATTGATAATAGTATGTCAACATTTTACTCTCACAGTGTATGCCATGTATCCATTGTAGTTAGATTTCTACTATGTTGATTATACTGCAACTCATGCTAAACCAGACTGTTATTAATCCTTAGACTAGTTGTGCTTTAACTAGACAGTTAGTACTTTGGAGAAATACTTTAGTTGCGATTAAATTATCCATCGGAGAAACACCTTAGATACAGGGTAAAAACTAGAATATATTAGAAGGACAAAAATAGTGCTATCAGTTGAATACATAGTTTAGTTTAGTGGTGGATTTGACAATCCTAGTGCCTTCATTCTCCGTGTTAATATCTTTGTTATTGCATCTTTATTTTGCTGTTATAATCTTTACCAACATCTTCATCGTATCGACACAACAAAACTCCTTTTGTGTTACTTATCATTGAATCAGTTTAGTAAAGCTTTGGAATTAATTCTACACCCACCTTGTCTATGTGGGATCGACCTGTATTTTCTTTGTCTACAATAGACGTTGTGCACTTGCAGTTTGACATAGTTGTAGGCTTGTTTACAGACCTACCAAGTTTTTTGCGCTGCTGCCGGGGACTTGGTGGCGGTGTAGCTGATTTAAAGTTCCACTTTACTGTTTTCAGTTTATTTCTTGTACATAGGTGTTTAGATTTTCATTAGTTGATTGTTAGCATAATCTGGCTGTTTCAATCCAGCTGTTACATAATCTGTATCTTCCGTTTTTAGTTTAGTTGCATTCTGTTTTAGTGTATTATCATACCAGCATCATTGTTTTTGTAAGATAATCTTATTCTTGTACTTTGTTCAGCATATTAGATCTTTTGTAGTTGTTCAGTTTGTAGTCCAATAGCATTTGTAGCTAGTTAATCTTTTTCTTTCTCAGTTTATTAGTTACTGCAATCTGTAGCCTGAATATTGCATTCTGTAGCTTGCCATTGTAGTTTAACTGTTAAGCATTAATCCATCTGTGAATACAGTCAGCATGTTTTGGTTTTCTTTCGAACTAGTTCACTTTCATACTCTGCATCCAGTTAACTGTAAGTTGTAAATTTCAATCATCCCATTTGCATAAACTGCATCATTGTCTGCACCTGCAACTAGCCCTATTCTGTAATTTTAGTTTGTAAACTTCATCCATTTTTTGCATCATCTTAAATATTTCTATCTCTGCATTCTGTAACTCTTTAGTTCTATGTGCATCTTGTTTTTAGGTTAACTACATCATTGCCAAACTTGCCTGAATTTAGTTGCATTTGTAGTCATCAATATTTTGTAGATCTCAACTGTGGTGATTGTGAAGCTCCTATTGTTGGCATCTTGTTACCTTGGCACTTAAATTATTCTTCCAAGCATAAGCATTTTAGTATAACTTGAACTTTGTAGAAGAATTTGTAATCTATGTAAATAGGTGTACTAGTTCATTGCTGCTAAAAATTTGTCACCAGTCCCAGCATCCCTGCATTCCATATTGCAGAACCTCTTTTCTGAAATTTTCAGTTTTAGTGTTTTTGTACCCTTGCTTCAACTGTTCAATTCTGGGAACTGAAGGATTTTGTTGAGCTAGTAGGTACTTGAAATCTCTGCTGCACAAGCCAAGGAAGGACAAGGAGAAGGACAATCTGTGGAAATGCCTATACCCGGCTTATACTGGCGGTATCGTTCTCGACCCTTAAAATTTTTGATACCTTCCGCGGTTAATTGTTGAAACTGTAGCCTCACTTTTCAACATTGAATCTCTGAAACTGCGAAACTCCATCTGTCAACTGTCGAGACTATGGAATGTTATAACATGTTTTCCTGCTAAAACTAGTTTTGCTTTGCATAGCCCTGTCAAAAGCCCTGCAACCCTTTTTATGCATGAATCTGTGATGTTTAAGCAACGTATTTGCTAGCTGAAATTTTTTATTATCTCTGCAAGCATATCTCAGTCACTGAAAATCATTATATTTGTCTACATGTGTGTGTAAATCTGTTACACATTGAGCACTGCCTCCCTGATATGTGCATTGCTACTTGTCTGAGCAGTATAACAAGTAGCTGAATTTATTGGTTAGTTGAATTTGTTGTTAGCTGTGCTAAACTTGTATGATAGTGAAAACTCTGAATCCGTACGTCTTCTAAGCATCATCTGTGGCCTGTATTAAATCTGCATGCATAGTTCTTGCGACTAGCTTTTGATTCTCGAGACCTTACTACCCTGAATTGTGATTCCCTTGATTGCATGGTCTCGGTAATATGCTGATAGGTATGCATGCTAGGCTATGATTGTTTCCTTTCGTGACCAAACTAATCGTCTAGTTAGAATCCACCGAGAGGACGTAGTCGACATACCCATATCTGAAGTAGATAGTTCCGACCAATCTGAAACAATGGGTGAAAAATTGAATCAGTACCGTAGTATGAAGGAGCACATGTACCCAACTAGGGCAAGCCAGCCCTCGTGTATTGTTTTACCAGCTGATACTGGTCAATTTAAGTTAAAAGCTAGCACAATTCATATGTTTCATGTGTTTAGAGGGGTTGATGCTGAAAACCCTTACAACCATGTGAGAGATTTTGAAGATATCTGTGGGACTCTGCGTTTTAACCAAATGTCGGAAGAGTCCCTCAAACTGAGACTGTTTCCTTTCTCTTTGAAAGAAAGCCAAGTCCTGGATGCATGACCTACAACCATAGTCCATTAGAACATGGGAAGACCTTACAAAAGAAATTTTCAAAAAGTTTTTCCCAAACCATAAGACTGCGATAATTCGTCAAAGTCTAAATATTTTTGTGCAATTAGAAGGTGAGACCTTGGCCAAATATCTGGAGAGATTTAATGAATTATTGCTCCAATGTCCTCACCATGGTTTTGAAAAATGGATACTTGTGCAAATTTTGTATGAAGGTCTAGGTGTCGCCACCCAAACCACGGTTGAGTCAATGTGCAATGGTGCATTTATTACAAGAGTGCTAATGAGGCTTGGACTTTCTTAACCGAAGTCGTTGAAAAGACTCAACAGTGGGAGTTCATCCGTGAACCTAAAAAGACTTCCCCTGTAGCTAATGTCCATAGAGTCGAGTCAGACTTTGATGGAAATGCAAGATTGCATCATTGGCTAGGAGAGTAGAAATGCTAGAGCTGCAGAAGAGTGAGAAACCTACTGCACCTACTCTCCGTGACCAATTCAAAATAGTCATTTGTGCGGCATGTCATAGTTCAGACCACCTAGTGGATACTTGTCCAGACCTACATGCATTTCAAGAATCTAAACTTGAGCAGGCTATTATTTTGTATCATAAGCAAGAGAACAACCCTTATTCTCAGACCTACAACCCAGGGTGGATGAATCACCCTAATTTTTCATGGTCTAAAGGGGTCGTACAAGGGGGTACAACAAGTAATAACCAAGGATATTCATATCCTTGGAAACCCCAAGTACAATCACACTCTCGCATTCTCCAGAGAAAAAGCCTAGCTTTGAAGACGTGTCGGTCTATTGACCCAAAATCTTTTACAACTTCAAAAGACCACAGACAAACGTTTCACAAGTCTAGAACTTAAAATGGGTCAAATCTTTGATGCACTAAATGAGAGAGAAAAAGGTAAACTCCCTAGTCAACCTCAACAAATTCAGAAAAGTGCATTTCAGGAAAGCACCTCAACTTGTAATGAGACTCCTTGTGATCATGTGAATGTTGTCACTACTCTTCGTAGTGGTAAGGTTGTTGATAACAATGTATATGTACCACAATTTGAGTCTAAATCAGACTCACCAGTACATACCACTCCACAGAAAACACCCATTGTAGAAAAGGAATCTGAGCATGATAGTGACTCTAAGAATTCCACTGATGTTAATTTCCCTGCACCATCTAATGTGCTTGTCGCCCCATTTCCCCAAAGACTGGTGTAGCATAAGAAAGGTACCCAATACAATGAGATGTTAGAAATGTTTAAACGAGTCAATATAAACAATCAAGCATATACCTGCATATGCTAAATTCTTGAAATATTTATGCACACAAAAGCGAAAGCTTCATGTGCATAAGCGTGCCTTTCTCACTGAGCAGGTGAGTTCAATTATTCAAAACAAGACCCCACCTAAGTTTAAAGACCCAGGTAGTCCAACTATCTCTTGCACTATATGTGATCATACAATCGAAAAGGCTTTATTAGACTTATGTGCTAGTGTGAATCTACTTCCATATTCTGTGTATGTGCAGTTAGGTCTTGGGAGTTACAACCCACCCCTGTTACGCTCTAATTAGTGGACATATCTATAAAAATCCCTCTGGTATTGTTGAAGATGTGTTAATCAAGGTTGATAAATTTTATTTCCATGTGGACTTCATTGTGTTAGATACTCAACCTGTACAAAATCCAGAAAATCATATTCCTGTCATCTTAGGACGTCCCTTCTTGGCAACGTTAAATGCTATCATAAATTGTCGTAGCGGAATATTGAATTTGTCTTTTGGAAACGTGACTGTGGAATTGAATGTGTTTCATGTTAACCAGATACCCATGGATTAATTTTTGACCAAAAATGTAACATTGAATTCTCTCTCCTAAAAAAGCTCTGCAACTCTCTTATCCCTAGTTTACGGTTATATTCATCTAGATTTCGTTATCTTCAACAACTGTCATCTACAACCTATTTTCATCAAGGCTTTAAGGGGTTTCTCATTTATCTAAATTAGTTTTCTGCTCGGATCTTGATTTTGTTAATTAGGATCTGGGTAGAGTAGTTTAGGATTTGTATATGTATATATATCTAAATAAATAAAAGTGGATGGCATACTATTGCAATTGATATTTCCAATACATCGTTCTAGTGGTTTATCTTAGCCTTAAAGGCGTATTTTGGGGGTGCTGCTTTATCATCGATCACTTTATCATGGATGATATATTTCAACAACTTATTGATCAATTCTTCTAGAGACAAGATCAACAAACATTGAAATTGATCGGAATAATCTGGGCATATCACTTTCTCTTTATGGAAGCATCTATGTTCTACGGTGAACATCAACTATAATGGTTTCGAACCATTGATGATCAAACAAAATGGGTAAATCCCATTAAAATTGCACTTAATTCCATGTCGAATTATGTATATTTAGTCAGTTTTTCATTATTCGTACCTTTAAGTTTCGAATTATGTAAACATTGTACTCTTTTTCTTAATCCGTTCATTGATGTAATCAGTGATATTGTTAGCAATTTCATATTAATGAAAATTTGAGGTATCATCCTCTTCCATCAAAAAAAAAAAAAAAAAAAAATACCCATGGATTGTGATGATAATGAATTGCATGAGATTAACATGATTGAGAGTCTGATTCAAGACTCATTGTATGATATCTTATCTGTGGATCCTCTGCAAGCATGCTTAGATAACTTTGACCTAGATCTATTTGATTCTAAGTATATTAGTGAGGTTCACTCTTTGCTTGAGTTTGTGCCACCCATGGATATTGCTAAATGGCAAACTGCAGTGGAACCACTTCCATTCTCTGATTCCAAATCTTCCCCATCTCTTGTCGAACCACCGAAGCTTGATTTGAAACCATTGCCTGATACTTTGAAATATGCTTTCTTAGGTTCTTCTGATACTTTGCGTGTGATTATTGCATCATGTTTAGACACGAAACAGGAAATTCAACTTTTAGAAGTGCTTAAAGAACATAAAGATGCCTTAGGTTGGACCATCTCATACCTTAAAGGTATAAGTCCTACAATTTGCATGCATCATATAAATCTTGAAGAAAATAGTAAACCATCTAGGGAAATGAAAAGGATACTTAACCCCCAACATGAGAGATGTTGTTAAGGGTGAGATTCTGAAATTGCTTGACGCGGGTATCATATACCCAATTCCAGATAGCCAGTGGGTCAGTCCCATTCAAGTTGTACCCAAAAAGTTTGGCATTACTGTAGTTCAAAATCAAATGAATGAGCTTGTGCCCACTCATGTGACCACAGGGTGGCGAGTTTGTATTGACTATAGGAAATTGAACACCGTAACAAAGAAAAACCATTTCCCCTTCCCTTTATTGACCAAATGGTAGAAAGGTTGTCAAGACATAGTCACTATTGTTTCTTAGATGGCTATTCGGGTTACAACCAGATTCATATAACACCCGAAGATCAAACAAAGACCACATTTACCTATCCTTATGGTATATTTTCTTATCGTCTAATGCACCTGCTACTTTTCAACGTTGCATGATGAGCATTTTTCCCGACATGGTAGATAAATTTCTTGAAATTTTCATGGATGATTTTCCTGTCTTTGGGTCTTCTTTTGATGAATGTTTGCATCATCTTACTCTTGTGCTGATTCGATGTAAAGAAAAGAATTTGGTTTTGAATTGGGAAAAATGTCATTTCATGGTTAACTCAGGCATCGTTCTAGGGAATATCATTTCTGAAAAAGGCATAGAAGTAGATAAAGCTAAAGTTGATCTCATTAAACACTTGCCTTAACCTCGCTCTGTGAGGGATATAAGATCATTCTTGGGCCATGCCGGTTTTTATCGCCGGTTCATCAAAGACTTTAGTAAAATTTCGAGACCCTTGTGTAGTCTTCTTGCAAAAGATGTTGTATTTGTCTTTGATGATGCTTGTAAGGAAGCATGGGAGCAATTGAAAGCCCTTCTCACATCTGCCCCTATAGTCAGGCCACCTGATTGGACCTTACCATTTGAAATTATGTGTGATGCGTCTGACTATGCTGTAGGAGCTGTTTTAGGTCAGCGAATAGACAAAATTCCTTATGTGATCTACTATGCTAGTAAAACACTTAATGATGCTCAACTAAATTATTCAACAACTGAGAAAGAATTGCTAGATGTTGTGTTTGCATTGGATAAGTTTAGATCTTACTTGATAGGTTCTAAAGTCATCATATATTCTGACCATGCTGCATTGAAATATCTTTTTTCTAATAAAGATGCTAAGGCTCACCTAATTCGATGGATACTCTTGTTATAAGAGTTCAATCTCAAAATTCGAGATAAGAAAGGGTCTAAAAATGTTGTTGGTGATCACTTGTCTAGGTTGAATGTTGAATTTGTTGATGAATCTTTTCTTATTAGAGAATCATTCCCTGACGAACAATTGATTCTTGTGTCTGAAATGCCTTGGTTTGCTGATATTGTTAACTACCTTGCTACTGGTAGAATGCCCTTGCATTGGTATAAACAAGACCGTTCTAAATTCTTGGCTGAAGTGAAATATTTTTTTTGGGATGATCCATACTTGTTTAAATATTGCCCTGATCAACTCATTAAGAGATGTGTCCCCAACTCGAAACAAAGAGATGTCATCTCTTTCTGTCATGACCATGCATGTGGAGGCTATTTTAGTGCCAAGAAAATTGCTGCAAAGATCTTGCAGAGTAGTTTTTATTGGCCATCATTGTTCAAAGATAGTCATGCATTCTGTGTTGCTTGTGACCGGTGCAAGAAATTAGGAAGTATCTCAAGAAGAAACATGATGCCCTTACAACCTATTTTGATTGTTGAATTGTTTGATGTATGGGGTATTGATTTCATGGGTCCATTTCCTAACTCTGAAGATATGATTGTTGAATTGTTTGTTGTTGATTATGTCTCTAAGTGGGTAGAAGCAATTGCCTCCAAAACAAATGACCATAAAGTAGTCCTTTCTTTTCTTAAAGAAAATATTTTCTCTCGTTTTGGAACACCTAGACCAATAATCAGTGATGGTGGTACTCATTTCTGCAATAGACCTTTTGAATCACTTATGCACAAGTATGGAATCACTCACAAGGTAGCCACACCATACTATCCATAAATCAGTGGGCAAGTAGAAGTTTCTAATAGGGAAATTAAGCATATTCTTGAAAAGAGTGTTAATCCTACTAGGAAAGATTGGTCTTTACGTTTAAATGATGCTCTGTGGGCCTATAGAACTGCATACAAAACTCCTATTGGCATGTCCCCCTATAGACTTGTGTATGGTAAAGCTTGTCATCTACCTGTAGAGTTAGAACATCGAGCATGTTGTGCTGTTAAGAAATTAAAGTTTGATCTTGATAAAGCTGGCACCCAAAGGAAACTTCAACTCAATGTGTTAGAAGAATTAAGAAATGATGCATATGATAGTGCCAAAATTTACAAAAATATAATGAAAGTGTTTCATGACAAACGCATTTTTTGCAAGTCTTTCGCACCTGGTCAAAAAATTTAATTGTACAACACTCATTTGCATCTTTTTCCAGGGAAGTTACGTTCTGGATGGTATGGACCATTCTTGGTACGTACTGTTTTCCCTCATGGAGATGTTGAAATCGAAAATCCATTAAACAAGAACATCTTCAAGGTCAATGGTCAGAGATTGAAACCATTTCTGGAGTATCTTCCACCAGAAGTTGAGACCACTGACTTGGAAGACCCCATCTATGTGGACTAAACGGGTTCACCTATGTACATACATATGGATTAAAAGTCCATTCTCTTTCCCTTTTCTTTTTCTTTTTGCATAATTTTTATGTGTGCTAACCAAACTTCTTGTCTTATCACTCTTAATGTTTGCTTTCAAAGCATTCATCCGTTCCTGGTTTAGCACCATCTTTTTTGCATCTGGTAGTCTCTTTCCTTTAAATCTACTCTCTAATGTTCTCCTGGTATGTTGTTATAATTCTGCTTATATATTGAAACATTGAGGACAATGTTGGATTTAGGTTTGGGGGAGTATTTTGCATATATAGTTGTTAGTCTTTTGCATTTAAAAAAAAAAAAAAAAACTCAAAAAAATTCAAAATCTTTGTAAATATTTGCATAAAACCTCCAACTTTTAGAGATTTTAGAGTCACTAGCATTCTCCTAGATATGTTTACATTGAGAGTTTGACCGAAATAACTGAACTTGGAAAAACTGGAGAACACAATCGGGTTTATTAGTTATTAGAGCGTTAAAGTTGGATTTAACCATGCCGGTGGGCAAATTAGGTGCAACAAAGATATTTGGTATTAGAGTTGTGATCATCCTTAGTGGAGACTACCTATTCTACATCAAGCAAGGCACCGACCTTCAATTTTTGTGACTATCTAAAAAGTCCTTTTAGAGTGTGTGTCACCGTACGTAAATTCCGTGTAGGAATGGTGAGCTACCCAACTTCGCACCAATTTCAGCACTATTTTTGATCTCTTGAGTGCTAATTTTGTCAATCATGAGGGTGACGTCCAAAGATGAAAACTCCTTATTGTAGTTTGATTTGCAGTTAGCACCATTCTCTCTCACTCGACACCATTAACAGATCCATAGTAACACATCATCATCAACGGGCAGAGCAACCTCAAATTCTATGAAGAAAGTTGAAATAGTCCAAGGTTTACATGCAACAATTCAAGGAAAAGTGAAAAGTTCCTATTCAAAGTGAAGATACAGTACAAAGAGCAGAATTCCATACACATTTGAATATTTTACAAGAGCAAAGAAAAGAAAATAAGATAAGAATTAGTGAAGTTTATGAAATCTAGAAAATACAAGTTGTGGAAAATTGAGTAATAAAGTCCTTCATCCATGGATTTAGTAGTTTCATTATCATTGCTTGGTGATGGGTTTGTGGTTTTCTTAAAGAGACTGAAAAATTTTCTTACTGGGCATGATTCAACTTCCAAAGTAGGCAATTTTTTGTTTCACAGAGTACGTGTAGCTATTCAGAAGGGGGTTGGAGCCCAGCTTGTTGCTCGACTTCCAACCATTGTTTTTTCTTCTGATGTTACTTAAGTTTAATTGTAATCTGAGTAATAGTTTTATTCGGTAAAAAATAATTAAAAAAAAATTATTATAGTTTGTTTTTAGTTTTGTTTAAAAAGTACCATGATAAAGAAGAGAATTTTAGAAGAAATTCCAAGCAACGAGGAAATTGAAGAAAAATTAGAAATTGTAAAGGTTCTACGAAGTTCATCATCAACAGTTAAAGACCGAAGATTGAAGACATTTCTATGGATGCTGTGAGAGTGGTGTTGATTGCCGATCGGATGTGAAGGTAAGTGATTACTCCCATCCTTGCTAATGATTGATTTCCTTTCTTGGAGATCATCAGAAAAAGATCCTTATGTCCACAATTTTGTGGAGTCTCCAGAAATTATTTCTAAAGGTTTTTTTCCCACCATTCAACGTGCGCAGGATTTCTCTGTTTATTCCTCTCTGTACATATGAGAGACTAAAAAAGCGGTCTTGTTGAGTGCAATTATCATAAAACCCTAATGGTGAGGCAGAAGTCGAGGCTTATGGTCACTCTAGAACCCGAATTCTTTCATATGGTATGGTTATTTATCGCTCAACTATTAAGGATGAGAATGTGTTCTTTGGTAGTTCTAACTTCTTTTTACTAGCATGCAGAAACTCTATGTCCTCATAGCTCCTTTGATGCTTGAGATTCTATTACGCTATGAAGTTGGAGAAGGTTTTGTGGGTAAACTTCTGGTAAACCCTCACGAGACTACAACTCGTCCACTAGGGACACCTAGGGGTTTAAAGGCTTAATGGATACGCTAAATGCATTTGAGAGACCAGCGATAGTGGTATAGTTAGGATTTCTTAATTTCTGTTTCACTTGAGGACAAGTAAAATTCAGGTTTGGGGGTATTTGATGAGTGCCAAATATTGCATATTTCTACACCTTTCTATTGGCAATTAACTCATCTTTTGCGCTTTAAAATCATATATGATCCCAAGTTTTGTGTTTTCGTCGTTTTCAAGAATAAATACCTGTACTAATTAATTTTGTGTTTTTAGGTACTAAATAAAGCTTGGATGAATGGAGAAGTCAAAAGAGCGGAGAATCGGTGAAAATGGAAGAGAGACGACAAACACTCCCGCTAGAAGGTAGTGAAGAATATTGTTTGCACCTCATCCGCAAGTGAAGAATGTTGCTTTCACGTCTCAAAACTAGAAGTGGGATTGAGATACTAGCTTTGAAGAAGGTTTGGGCCTAGAAGTGATAAAGTCCAAGATCCAAACCCGTCTCCATCCTAAGCTGTCAGATTTGATATAGCTTATGAGCATCTAATGGCATCCAGACCCTAGAAGCTAGGATTGAGAGAGATAAGGCTAGGGTTATCTTCACGGCTGTAGAACTTCAAATCAAAGAGCTGGAAAGTTGAATTGCAGAAGGGGTTTGTCGGGAAAACGAGTTTTGAGTGAGTGGTTGCCTTCTAATTATCAAATTCTAGTGTTTGAGAAGAAAATTGGGTATAAATAGGGTTCTCTGTGAATTATGTAAACATCCAATTCTAGCTGGATCAACTAGTTGATAATATAATTGTGTTTTAATCATATTAATCATGTTCTAAATTCATTTGCTAGGGTTTAGATGAAACCCTAGCCTGTCTCTATGTTATTCATACTTCTTATGATGTTCTTGAATGCTCAAATTGTTTAGGATAGAATTGATAATAGTATGTCAACATTTTACTCTCGCAGTGTATGACATGTATCCATTGTAGTTAGATTTCTACTATGTTGATTATACTGCAACTCATCCTAAACCAGACTGTTATTAATCCTTAGACTAGTTGTGCTTTAACTAGACAATTAGTACTTTGGAGAAATACTTTAGTTGCGATTAAATTATCCATCGGAGAAACACCTTAGATACAGGGTAAAAACTGGAATCTATTAGAAGGACAAGAATAGTGCTATCAGTTGAATACATAGTGTAGGTTAGTGTTGGATTTGACAATCCTAGTGCCTTCATTCTCAGTGTTAACATCTTTGTTATTGCATCTTTATTTTGCTGTTATAATATTTACCAACATCTTCGTCGTATCGACACAAAAAAACTCATTTTGTGTTACTTATCATTGAATCAGTTTAGTAAAGCTTTGGAATTACTTCTACACCCACCTTGTCTCTGTTGGATCGACCTGTATTTGCTCTGTCTATAATAGACGTTGTGAACTTGCAGTTTGACATAGTCGTAGGCTTGTTTACAGATATACCAAAAAGCCCAACAAGTGCTTGAAGAGTCTGTTGGTGAGGATGAAATAACAAATTTGATGCGGTAAGTGATGTCTATGTTGAATTGAAGTATTTTTAGGGTTTATCCCATACTAGAAAACACAAATTGAAACTTGCTTGTTCAGTCTTTCTACTACACTAAAAGAAAATTTTGAAATTGCAATTTAGTCAATTGAAATTCAGTTACATGTTTGTTTCGCGGTAGAATTCAATTTGAAAACCATGCCGGATTATATGTCTTGTATCCCTTTTTTATTGCATAAAACCGCCGGCATATAAAGTTAATTGCATATTATGCCGGTTTTGTGTGACGGTTTTGTATATTTAATCAATGCCATGACGACTTTATTTGCATCTTCTGTTAAAAAATCTGTACAAAATTCCCCAACTTCCGGCATAGGTTATCTCTAGTTTACCAAGCCGGCACTGCTGCCGGCAATGTCGATATGTTTAACAACCATGCTGGTTTTGATTCCCTTTATTTGTTAAGTTTCTGTATAAAATTCTCCAAAAACGGCATTGACTTTTAATTATTTAGTACACCGGCACCTCTGCCGGCACTCATTTTATGTTTAATATCCATGTCGGCGTCCTGTATATAACTTAGTTGACATATTGGAACGTTGGTCTAGAGCAGCACAAATAAAGAAAGGAAAGGGAAAAGATGTTGATGAAGGAAAACCTAAGTCTTCTCGGGCTCGACGTAGTCGTTCTGATCCGGATCGTGATAAGGTCATCATTCGGGAGCCTACAGGGGACACAAGCAGCAGTAATGATGATGATGATGAGTGGGAAAAATTTCCAGAACCGGCCCGAGCAGGTGGCTCATCCTCACAAGCAGGTGGCTTAGGACAACCTGATGTCGGAAGGAATAGGGACCCCCCCAGCCACCTTCCTAAAATATATGACATGATTCCAGACCGTGATGATGGAAAACAGTGGGGTCAACCGATAAACCCGTAACTCTTATTTGACAAGCACTTTTGGGCCCGTTGGATCTATTAAACTTATGTAAGAAGTTTGCATCTTGTTATTATATTATTTATCTGTGATCAAGTGAATTTAATTTAGTTTGGTGTGTTTTTATAGAACCGCAAGAAAGCCTTCCGTGTTAGCCGCCATCAATCAATGGATATATGGCCTTTGGAGTTTGAGTGTGACGAAGTTCAAGCAATAGTCAGAGCATCTGGGTTGTATCTCGCGGTAGAAAATTATGTGGCCACTAATCAAGTCAAGGCGAACTGGTTTTTGGAGAGGTTTTTTGGTGAAACTGATACCATGCATTTTCCTTTTGGCGAGATGACCATTATCCCTGAAGATGTCCAAAGAATACTAGGTCTAGAGGTTCTTGGGAAAACTGTTAAGGAAGGAGATCACTGTAAAGATCTAGAATGGGACAAGATCTATCAGCTGACTAAAAAGTTGTTTGGGTGGGACGAGGAAACGACTATGGCAAATATGTACAAGACAAACCGTTCATGGAAAAAGACTATCAAATTCTTCGATTTGATTCGATTGTTTGGGAATACGAAGGACAGGGAATTGAATCCCGAACAAATTCAGCAAACTGCCGCTGCTTATCTACTGTTCACATTGGGCTCCATTATATTCCCTGAAGCTAATGGTAACAGGGTGCATATGAACAATATACAATACTTGGATCCCTTGGATATGGTTTATGAGTATTCATGGGGCACTGCTTTCTTGGCAAATTTTTTGGCAGAAATGCGTAGAGCTTCTAAGGAGAACGCATGTCAATTTAATGGTTCTTTCACTTTAATTCAGGTATAGTGAACTAGTTATTTTGTCATCATTGTCATTAATTTTGTTAGTTTCCAGTTTTTTTTTCTTATACATTTCATTTTAACGATCTTTCATTGGCATAGGTGTGGGCTTATGAACACTTCCCAACATTGTGCGTAGAGTATAAAGGATTGAAGATTGTATGTGAATATCAACAGCATCAACCTCTGGCTTAGAAATACTTTTTCAACAATACCCCGCAGCCCAATAACAAGAAACGGTTATTTACAATGAGATTGGCTTTGGACTCCTTGGCTGTCCAAGATGTTTTGTTTGACCCATATAGGAATGCCAGAGGAGTTCACTTTGCAAGGAGCGACAATGTTTCATTTTACAACGGACCGTTATTTCATCCAAAAGGATTTGTTATGCACAACCCTCGCCGTGTAATGCGCCAACTTGGGTACAAGCATAAAAATCTTACGGATACATCTTATCAGAAATTCTCTCATGACTTTACTCAATGCCAAGCAAATGAGAAGCATACTCTGGTAGTTTACGACCGAAATACCATTCCTGCACATTGGAGGGAAAGGGAAGAACGAAAACTTGTGTTGGATAGAGTTGGTTGGGAATTGGCGGAAAACGGTTATGAGACCGAACCAACCTTTCTCAAATGTCATTGGCATTACTCGCATGATCCTTATATTGTACGCCCGGCTACCGTAGAAGTTCCTTCACATCCAGAACCTCCCTCCACTACTCCGGCTGAAACTATTGTACCCGGACTACAAAAGATCCTTACGTTGTTGGTACGTACTTCTTGTTCATTTCCTATTCTTTTAATCTATATCTATGAACTTATATAAGTGTACATACTAAGTACATGTTGAAAAATATGACAAAAGCGTCAGCGGATAGGAAATTTTTCAAAGTTCTTTAAGAAAAAGGACAAGAAAGGAGAAGTGTTGACCCAGAAAGAAATGGAGAAAGTCGAGCAAAAGAGAGACAAAATTGAAGATCCAGAGGCAAAAGACTTGTAGGGAGAAAGGAAGAAGAGGGTACACAAGAAGCCAAGGACCGAGTGATCGTGTGTTTCTTCTATAGTATTAGTTTGGTCTTGAACAATCTAGTGTTGGTTTATGTTTGTTTGTGTGTCTTGAACAATGTGTTTGTTTGTGTATCATGCTAAACTCTTTGCTTGATTTGGTTTATGTTTGATTTGTTTTCGGTTTAGAAACTCATAACTTTGGAGTTTGTTTTATTAAACAATCTAGTGTTGTTATTTGATTTATTATATTGATAAAATAGTGTCAAATTACCTCTTTTACAGAGTTTTAATGTGCCAAGATCAAATAAATTACAAATTTTTTCTGACAGCACCGACATGGTTGAAAAGCATAAAGTCCATGCCGGAACTCTGAATTTTCAAAATCAAAGAAATTACAGAGTATCGGCATTGACGATTTTTTGCCTACCATGCCGGTAGTCTGCCTTTAATTTCCAGGCGCAAAATATTTTTGTCAGAGGACCAACACAGTTTGTCATTTAATTTTAATGCCGGCACATTTACTAATTTCTCTAGATATTTTTCTGAATTTCCGGCAGTGCTTTAAAAGTTTAGTTATACGCCGGCACCTGCTTACGGCGTTGTAATATTGAAACATAATCATGTCGGCATTGGCATCAAAATATGATTTAATGTTTACAATTCACACTTCCAGAAAAAACAAAATGTTGCGTATTAGTGAACCACATATATCCAAATTACTCATCGTCGTTTCCACACGTATGAAGTTGCATCTTCTCTTGGAGAAGTTTTTCTGATAAGGCCAACGCATCCCAAAGTTGGTGATTTCCCCATACAATGCCATCCATTTCTTCCAGAGATTGGGATCTATATCATTGTTTTTCGTCATCCCACAAACCGGTGGCAATGGAAAATTTTCCTTGAGTTTTAGAATAATAAAATGATTACCGTTCACGAACACCAAAACAACTCTTCTCTTCTTAAGAGATCCTTCGCATTTTTTCCACTTTGGTGTAAATGTTGGTTGTACGGTGGGGGTAAAATAATGAACAACACAATTAAATGTATCCGCCACTAGCTGCCCACAAACCGATATTCTCATCTAATATTGGGTAGGATGGAACTTCATCTCCTGCTCGGTCCCTAACACTTGAGAATACATATTATCAAACCCTTCTTCGTGTCCACGCAATTGCTCATAAAATCTTTTCTTTTTCACAAGTTGTTCGGCCATCCACTTTCTAGCGTATCGGCATAGTGTGAACCCTTTACTATCGGCATCTCAAAGATTCCTAATTGTTCAGTCACGGCATGATAGCCATAATTTCCATCTCCATAGACATCATCCGTATATACAATATACTCGTGAATAACCTCAGGAAGTTGTTGTACATAAGACTCTATTTTGGTATGGTAACTTCTAATGGTCCTACCTATTTTCGGATCCTTATACATCTTCATATTACCGGTTTTTAGCTTAATTATATCCAATCCATCCTCTGCAATCTCTACATTTCCAATGTCTTCAATATGTGATAGGAGTGGATACTTCCTTGGCCTACCCCTTCGCTTTGGAACCGAAACTACATCAACTTTGGTCGTGCCTACGGAGTTGTCACCATCGTGTTTTTTGTTGACTAGATATGGGTCGCTTACCTTTGCTATCACTTATTTTTGGCATGGCTTCAGAATTTTCACCTTCATATACTTTACTTGATGTAGGTTCCTTATTCAGCCTTCCCTTTTTGTTTGGCACCGCTGCCTCATCACCTTGTTGTTCTTTGTCACTTGATGTTGGTACCTTTGGCGGCCTATCCTTTTTCTTTGGAACCTCCGCTACATCGACTATGGGTGTGGCTTAGAAATTCTCACCTTGTTGTTCTTGTTCAATCGATATGGGTACCTTCCTCGGCCTACCATTTTTCTTTGTAACCTCCGCTACATCGACTCTAGGTATGGCTTCCGCTTCCTCGGCTTGTTGTTCTTGTTCAATCGATGTGGGTACCTTCTTTGGCCTACCCCTCTTCTTTGCAACCTCTGATCCATTGGCATTTGGTGTGGATACGGAATCCGCCGTTTGTTGTTGACTTGATAGCGGTTCCTTTCTCGGCCTACCCGTTTTGTTTGGAACCGGCACTTCTGTGAACCTTGCTTCTGAAATCTCAAAAGCGGTTGGATCTTATTTCTTACTTGCCTCGAGTTCACATTCACGTTGACTCATTCCTTTTAATTTTTTTCCTTTGTTTTCTCCTTGTCGTTTTGGTTTATGGTCTACCGGGAAGATCTCCCTTTGTTGGCTCTTCACTTTGTGTTGTCCATGGGCGAGTAATTAGCCTTAGTTAGCTCAATAAGACTTGTCGGCTAGCCGAGTTGCCACGTGAGTAAGCTTCGAAGAATTCCTTTTTTTCTTTAGTATCCCATGGTGATTATCCGGGAGCTTCCGTAGGGGTGGGGGGGGGGGGGGGGGGGGTGAAAGATGGTTTCTTCCAAAGCGGATCAATAACCTCAATAGGTATCACTTCTTCATACTTCACAAGCATATGACGACACGAAATCCCCAATGAAGAAATATCGGGACAAATACACACATCACCCGGTTTTCGTAGTTTATCTCATTTTGCATTTCTCTCATCATATGTTTTATTGCCCAATGAGAGACGTTGAATTCTATTCCTCGGAGAAACTTACCATATTGAAGATATGAACTCATCCTTTCCATTGAGCTTTTCTCAAAATCCTTCTTGATCCTATCGATATCACTCTTAAAGTATTGCTCCATTGCCTCGGTGACCGTAACCACGTTTCCTTGGTTAGACTCGATGAGATCTTTAAATCTCCCATTAGCGGACTCCACTATACTATTTGCTTCATTCCCGTAGTGTCTATACCGGTTTGTCCATGCACGCACAAATTTTTCCTTGACCTTATCCAACCAATGATTCCGACAATACGAGACGGCAGTGAAATAAACTTTATTCCAATTGACAAAAAACTTGTCCAAATTCTTTTTGTACGTATCCTCGGCAAGAGACCAAGTAACTTTCTCCCAATCTCTTAGAAATTCCAACCACTTTTTATGATTTTCCTCATGTTCTTTGTCCACTCGCTCTTTGATCTTGCCTCTTTCATCTTCTTCTTCTTCGGGTGATAGTTTGTTCTTGCAAACGTCTTCCCACTACACCAAATTTCCCGGTTAGAAACAGAACTGAGTCGTTACTAAAAGGGGTTGTAACGGCCTTTGCCTGTTGCAAAAGGGGGTATTACAAATTTTTTGTAACGGCAATAGGGCCGTTACGAATTTCGGGTTGTAACGGCATTTGTAACAGACATAAGTCGTTACTACGTGGCGAGACGTAACAGAAAAGAGCCATTACGAAATTTTTGTAACAAGGGTGTCGTAACGAGGCTAGAGACGTTACTACGTGTCATATTTGTAACAAGTCGGAGCCGTTACTATACGTGTCTTGTTGAAACAGTCTTTAGCCGTTACGAACGTTTTTGTAACAAGAAAAAAATTACTGCCAGTCAACGTTGACCTGGTCAAACAGGTCAATATTGACTGGTGATAGGTGTAGAATACACCGTATTTACTATATAGAGTTTATGCTTTCTTTGCTATTTTTCGTGTGAATTATGTATTTTATGATTGTTTTTGAGTTATTAGGTACTCTGGAGTCGCACGGACGTAAAGAATGAGAAATCACCAGCTGTGAGCAAAAAGGGGCAAATCTGTCATTCAGGGGAGAACATTATTTAGAGCCAGCCACATGTTAAGGGGCAACTTGCTTTTGGAAGAATGATAAAAGGAAGCTAGCTATGGTTAAAGGGTTGTCATCTAGGGTATCCCTTATCATCATCACCGGGGTGCATTTGCTACAAAGTGGGTGCAAATAGACGTCCCACTTCTAAAGCCCTAGGTCGATTCAAGAAGAGATATTCTTCTTCTCTGTTCCTTTGTTTCTCTACTGAAGCTGCTTGAGATTTTCATGGAAATTCTGATGAGAGATTTGGGAAGAATTGAACGAGAATTAAGAAAGCAGAGTGGGTAAATGAAGTTCTATCGAATTTGTGGGCTGCTATGGTTCTAATGGAGGTTGTTCTGCTGTTGGATTGAAGCTGTAGAAGTTAGGGTTTGTTAGCTTTAGAGATTCGAGAAAATGAAGATGAAGCTGTAGTTGGAGTTTGGATGCGAAGAATGAGTGAAGGGTTTGTTTTAGATTCATCAGAAATTGAAGTTAGGGTTCTCCGGAAATGAATGGAAATTGGGGTTTATGGATCTGAAATTGAAAGAAGGAAGAACTGGTAGTGAAATTGGTCGATTCTGAGCAATGGGTATTTGCTGATAGCTCGAACAGGTGATTGGGATGTTGTTGCTGTTCAGTTGAGCTGAAGGTGAAAGAAGTTGAAACTGATGTAAGCCATGGTTGCGGGCGGATGGACTATGAGCAGATATGAAGCTAGCTATGTATGGGTGAGTCTGGGCAGAGAGAGATTGCAGTTGCAGGTCATAGGTCCTAGTGGTGATATGTGGGAGAAATAGAAGCAACATAAGTCAGGATTCAATGGGTTATGAGAATGGTGAAGTTTTGTTGCAGTGATGACTAGAGCTTGAACTACAAGTAGAAGTGCGGCTGGAGTGGATATGTTGCAGGCAAAGAAACTGAAGTGTTCTTGTTGGTGGTTCTGGAATTGGCTGTGGCAGTAGAGCTTGGTAGCTGAGGTTATGCTCATGGAGGCGGTGGAGTTGGTTCAGTAGTTGTTGGAACTGGAATGGTGAAGCATTGAGCTGTTGTATTTGAGATGGCAATGCTCACCCTGGTATGAGTGAACTGAGTTTATGCTGTGTTGGTAGGATATGTAACTGTTGCAGACAACAAGAAGAGGTGCAACTGCAATGGGGGATGGAAGCTATGAGCTTGAACTGAAATGGAAGGCTGTATCGCAGGAGGTCTGGTGTGGACTGGTGGAGGCTGCATTGTGAGGGATGTCTAGGCTGCTGCATTGATGGAGAAGATTTGTTGGCATGAATGAGTTTTTTTCTTCGATCTGTCATTGACGACATGTGATGGTGGTGATGGACTGAAAAGAGGAGCTGTGATGAGTGTCTTTGCGAGGGGAAGTCTAGGTGCAAGTGCAAGTGCATTTGAGTGATGTTGGTAGAACAGATGCGATTAAGCTGAATAGTCAAGTTTGGGAAGGATGGCGTTATCATTGTTGGTGGTGTTGGAGGCTGTCTTGGCTGAGGAGATGAGTAGGTCTGGTGGAAGTGATGTGCAAGCTAGAATTGGTAGTTGTGGATGTCGAGGTTGCGTTGATTGGAGCTACGAGATGGGAAGAATGGTGGTTCATGTCATTTGGAATGAAGGCTTATGTGCTATGGCTTGAATGTGAATGTGCGCTGTAGGTGGTCTTTGTGTGGTTGAAAGGAGTTATGGATTGGTGATAAAGTTGCGAATTTGGTGAGATGGCCCGAGAAGATGGTTTGATGTGCGGCAAGTAGCCATTAGGGCTGGATGTGTGATGTTGCAGCACAAGGATTGTGTATTACAACATCTGGCCAGTGCAAAAGGAATAAGCCACTATGGCTGGAGTGAAGCACAATGATAGTGCAAAACAAGTTCTGGCCTGTGCAATGGCCTAGCTCCGGCCAAGGCAACTCGGACCACTCGACCTTGACTAAGAAGTCGACTTGGTTACCCGACTCACCCGAGCTGACTCGTTCCAATTCGGTGATCCTTGACTCGTTGACCCGAGATGACTCGGTCCCGACCCCGTTGACCGGTGGACCAGGCGGAACTTTGCAGTCACCGAACTACTTCCGCCAAGTTCCGGCAACAATCCCAGTTTTCCGGCGACGTGTTTTTGGACATATTTTCTACATGGGTTTTTCTCACACATGGGCTTGGTGGACCACTTGGAGATGGATTTTGAGAAGACCTAATATTGGAAGGAGTATCCTTTATGGAAATTGGAGAAACATATAAAAGAGAGGACTTTTATCATATTTTTATCTATTCTTTTTCCTCTACTTTATTCTAGGGTTTAGAACCATGAAGTCTTTTCTCTTTCTTCTTGTTATGAACTCCATGAATATGAGCTAGAGTTTTTATTATTGGTTATGGAATAAGTTGGATTTCCAAATATGGGTTTTAATTCAATAAATTAGTTTTCTCTCATATTATCGTTTATGATTCACCATGAATATTGTTACATGATTTGAATGCTTGTTACTCGAGTCGCGAGTCGATTGAGTTTGCTTTCATCTCTATTGCTAGATTAGGGTTATTATACGCAAAAGTGATAATTCCGGATTGCAAGTAGCATAAATATGATTATAGTTTGTAGTGATATATTCTTATGATCATATGTGAGTCTTAACCTTTGTTAAATCGGATTAGTGCGCTTTCCACGTTCGATTGCTTTGATTGGCCTGATTTCATAGAACTTAATGCACCTAGGGAATTAAACTTGATTAGTGCTTTAACACGTTAGGTTGTTCCTTTAGGTAGAATTCATATTCGCATCTTTTAATGTGTTTGTTGATGACATGAGGAGATTTGCGGGATATTCTTGCGATCAAGGTATTCTAGGGTCTTTGATAAAAGTTGAGATTAATTAAAATATCAATTCTAGTTATTGTGTGAAAACATGTTTGTGAATGAAAACGAAATCCATGACCAATACTTTCTTATCCTTGATTCGATTTGTTACTTTTCTTTATTTGCTTTTATTTTATTTTATTTTATTACATAAAATCAGAAAATCCTCGGTGTTTATATAGGAAACCATAACAACGTGACAACCTAGACCTCTGTGGGATCGATCCTTTCTTGCCCTTGCTATATTTATATTTTGAGTAGTAAGAAAGTGTAATTATATTTTTGACGCTTACGACCGCGGTCAAATTTTGGCGCCGTTGCCGGGGAGGCAGCGGTTGTCACTTGTTTTTGGTTTCTTGTTTTTGTTTTTAGTTTTTGTTTTTTTTTTCTTATTTTCTGGGTTCTAACCTTAGTTTGAGAATTATTTCAGGTGCTTATTTCTATGGAAGGAGCATATTACGTGGATGGATACGGGTTTCAACCTCAACAATATGATAACTACCAATTCCATGGGTATAATCAAAACCAATTCATTGGTTATGACCAATATTCCATGGAACTTTATGGTTTTCCTCAACAACCTTATGGCGGGGAACAACCACAAGTATGGGAGGATTCTTATGTTCGTGAACAAAAAGTCTCTAACTTTATAGATCAAGTTTCCAACTTTTTACAAGAGGAATTTCAAAAAGCTAAAGAGACTACAAACGAGCAACTCCAAGAACTTCGTGAAGGTATGACTATCTTGCGAAGAGGCATTGATCAATACAAGGAAGATATGGATAATTCTTATGTGCATATGGTTTGTGATGACTATTTGATTGATGCTAATGTTGAAAAAGGCGAACCTTTGGGGACTTTCGTTGATATTTGTGTAGTTAACTCAACTCTTGATCTTAATAATGATCATTCACCTATTCAAAAGGATGAGTTAGAGATTAGCAACACTAAATTCAGCGAGGAACAATCTTATGTTGACTATGATAGTGACGGTGATTATGATACATTGCTTGAAACAACTCATGGTGACATCTCCGAGGAGTCTTTTTGGGATCAAGATGAAGACGAAGAGGAATATGTCGACACTTGTGTAGATTACTCGAGCATTGATATTAATAATGATCAAGAGCCTATTCAAAGGGTGGAGCTTGAGGATGATGCATTTACGAGTGTTCTAAAAAAGTTTCTTATAATAAAATTTGGATCCGCAAAAGAGTATGTGCCTTACAACAAAAAGGAGGGTTATGTTGAGAATGAGACCGTTATGACCAATATTGTGGAAGACCCAATTGAGCTTGTGCATGATTGTAATGATGATGTTTATGTCGAGACTATGGTTAAGGCAGAAACGGACGAAGAATGGTTGCAAGGTTTGATAGAGGACCATGATATAAAAGAGGTGAATAATTCACTTGAGTTTTTCAAGGATGAAGAGGATTCCGTGATACAAGAGATTGTGCAAGGTTTGTCTAACCCGTTGCCTATTGTTTCTTCTCCTTTACCTCTTATTGGTTTGAATGTATGTGCTTCGAGAATATTGTTGAATGACTTTGTTTCTCGTTTTCCGCCATTAGAGATACTTGATTCTCATACGATGCAGTTATGGAACAAGAAACCGTGGATGTTCCCGACTTCTGTATTCTTTATACACTTCCATGTGTGGACAAGAATAAGTGTGGGGGAAGCTTTTATCGGTTCATAGCTTCACTTTTGCTTTATTG
The DNA here is from genome assembly GCA_023531295.1 of Papaver armeniacum. NCBI lineage: Eukaryota > Viridiplantae > Streptophyta > Magnoliopsida > Ranunculales > Papaveraceae > Papaver > Papaver armeniacum. The sequence continues at coordinate 284,808 of JAJJWW010013618.1, forward strand.
TACTAATATTTGTGTGAAGCTAGTGTTTGAAAAACAGGTGCTATGGAAGGATCCCCAACTTTTCAGATTATTGGTGTATGGGGAATGAATCTTACAAGAAGCTAAGTCGGGATGTCGACTTTAAAACAAGCGCTTAGTGGGAGGCAACCCACCGGTTTTGTATCTTTATCCTTATCTTTTTATTCTTATGCATTTGCTTTTATCTTTATTTTCTTGTTTTTGCATATCATTTGCGGAATCTCCCACCTTGAACCTTCTTTGGACGATTCAATTTTACATTGAGGACAATGTAAAGTTTAAGTGTGGGGGAGCATTTATATGTTTTAGTTTGTTTTATGCCTTTAAAAAAAAAAAAAAAAAAAAAAAAATTGAGAAAAATAGAAAAACCAAGAAAAAAAATTTGTGCTTTTTGAACTCCGAAATCTAGAAACTTGTGCCTTTAGGATGACACCATTAGTGGATGGAACCATTTTGAATGCAGGAGTTGAGGAACCAATTAACTAAAAGGGAAGAATATAGCTCGAAATCACAAATTAACATGATAGTTGTTACCATATCTCGGAATATCACCATATCACATTCTATTTTTATTTTTCCATATTTATCTATTGTTCTCTAAGTGCTTTGGTGGGTCACTAAACATCGACGTGTTATTACTGCCAGGATGAAATAGAGTGATTGAGTTACTAGAAAAAGAAAAAAAAAATGAAAAAAAAATATATATGAAAAACAAAAAAAAAATAAAAAAAAAAAAAAAAAGGACCGATCAATTAGACCAAAACGGAATAAAAAGACACTTGGGAATAGCAGTATGTGTGAAACGTAGTCCATGTCTCCGTCGCCTAAACAAGCGTGGAATGCAGGATCCAAGGCAACTATCATGTACTTGCTGACAAGAAGCATGCGCTTGGATCCAAAAGATCTAATCATGCCGTCTAAAAAAAAAAGAGAAATTGGATCCAGTTTGATCCAATCTTATATCAAATAAAAAAAAAAAAATTATTATTGTGTTGAATAAAGTCACTCTTGGTTCCCTTGTATATGCCAATTGATTTGATGTAGCATTCAGCACCGAGTAGCTCAATCCAATAGGATTAGGTTCATCTTAGCAGTGACCTTCAGACAGATATGGGAAACATCGAACACTTGTGAATATTCGCCAACATCTACATCTATATCCATCTTCTTAATCTTTTCATTGTGATTGTGGTTTGTTAGTTTCCGAGTATTGTGGCTTGTTCGACTATCTAATTAGAGTTTATTTACTAATATATGAATTGAATTTGCAAGGTACCTCCTCCTGTAGTCATTTTGGATTCGTTCATTGATTTGTCACAATTAGACGGAGTTGGAAAAGTAGGTTTTGTGGGTATACCTATTGTAAACCTTCACGAGACTATAACTCGTCCACTAGGGACACCTAGGGGTTTAAAGGCTTGTTATTTATGCTAAAAGTGATCGTAGCCTCGACGACACGGAGTTGTTTTATTTTATTATTTTGTTTGATTTGCTCGAGGACTAGCAAAGTCTAAGTGTGGGCGAATCTGATAGGTGTAGAATACACCGTATTTACTATATAGAGTTTATGCTTTCTTTGCTATTTTTCGAGTGAATTATGTATTTTATGATTGTTTTTGAGTTATTAGGTACTCTGGAGTCGCACGGACGTAAAGAATGAGAAATCACCAGCTGTGAGCAAAAAGGGGCAAATCTGTCATTCAGGGGAGAACATTATTTAGAGCCGCCACATGCTTAAGGGGCAACTTGCTTTTGGAAGAATGATAAAAGGAAGCTAGCTATGGTTAAAGGGTTGTCATCTAGGGTATCCCTTATCATCACTGGGGTGGCTGCTACAAAGTGGGTGCAAATAGACGTCCCACTTCTAAAGCCCTAGGTCGATTCAAGAAGAGATATTCTTCTTCTATGTTCCTTTGTTTCTCTACTGAAGCTGCTTGAGATTTTCATGGAAATTCTGATGAGAGATTTGGGAAGAATTGAACGAGAATTAAGAAAGCAGAGTGGGTAAATGAAGTTCTATCGAATTTGTGGGCTGCTATGGTTCTAATGGAGGTTGTTCTGCTGTTGGATTGAAGCTGTAGAAGTTAGGGTTTGTTAGCTTTAGAGATTCGAGAAAATGAAGATGAAGCTGTAGTTGGAGTTTGGATGCGAAGAATGAGTGAAGGGTTTGTTTTAGATTCATCAGAAATTGAAGTTAGAGTTCTCCGGAAATGAATGGAAATTGGGGTTTATGGATCTGAAATTGAAAGAAGGAAGAACTGGTAGTGAAATTGGTCGATTCTGAGCAATGGGTATTTGCTGATAGCTCGAGCAATGTGATTGGGATGTTGTTCTTTGTTCAGTTGAGCTGAAGGTGAAAGAAGTTGAAACTGATGTAAGCCATGGTTGCGGGCGGATGGACTATGAGCAGATATGAAGCTAGCTATGTATGGGTGAGTCTGGGCAGAGAGAGATTGCAGTTGCAGGTCATAGGTCCTAGTGGTGATATGTGGGAGAAATAGAAGCAACATAAGTCAGGATTCAATGGGTTATGAGAATGGTGAAGTTTTGTTGCAGTGATTGGTAGGCCTCGAAAGGTGTTTCTATTTAAGCCTACTTGTAATACCGCAAGTGCACGGTGTCTGTTATGAAGCACGGGGCAAATACGAGTCGAACCACAGAGACTTGTGGTGCCGATAAGTGATCAAGGCTATGCTTAACTGAATTCTAAGTGATATTGTAACAAGTGACAGAGCTAATGTTTTGTGTCGTAGAAACGACTGAGGTTGAAATGTGACACTAAACTAAGGCAAAGAACAAAGGATTGTAAGGTGCCAGGGTGGTGAATCCACCTCTACTTCCATGCTAAGGCCAAACATACTCTGTTCATGTCTCATACCTACCTTTGAAGGCCTCAAGTGGAGGAATCCTTTAGCTAACTATCCTAATTCACTCCTAGTATAACTTGTCTTTTCACAGTACAAGTTATCACAAGCTCATTTGGGTTGTAGGCTAACTAATTACTCCTAAGTAATTCAACTGTTGTCTCTATTTCATTCCTAGTATAATTTGTCTTATCACAGTACAAATTATCACAAATGCAATTAATCCATACAAAGATGAAATTACTCTTCTTAATTAAGTACAATAAGACACAAATTTAGACATGTGAACTCAACATAAGAGCGGGGGGTTTCATCAAACACCCGGATAATTAAACTAACACATAATTGAAGTAGCAAAAATACAAATTAAAACACAACTAAACCTAATTGACGACTGGCTAACCTGCATATCCCCTAACATCAAAATACATCCGCTATTTATACATGCAACCCCAAAATAATTCCAAACCCTAATTTAATTTTAAAACATAAATTGAATGCAACCCATACTCTGATTCGCACTCCTCTCTTGTCTAATCGGCTCTGCTACTCCATGCTTCGATTGTTGTGGAAACCCTAGTTCGAACTGCCTCAACCCTAACTTCTAGGTTGAGAGAAGCTAGTGATGGAGAAAGCGTGAACTAGATAATAGAGATAGCTGTAGGAGTTGTTGGCTATGGTGATGGGAAAGGAGATGGTGGTGATGGCTTTGGCAGGAGATGGAGATGGTGTCTGTGGAGTTGGTCGGGGAGAGGAGATGGGTTTGCGAGCTCGATGGAGTTGTCGGGTGAAGGAGAGAAAGTGAATTAGGTTTTGGCTTAAGGGAGTTTATATAGGGGCTATGGTGTGAAGCGGGTACATCAAAACTCGATGAGGAAGGCGGAGCGAGCGTTGGATGAGGCGGCTATGATCTGAACGGCCGAGGGAAGTAAGCGGTTTTGGCGTGATCTGGTGTAGCACGGGAGCAGCGATCTTCGATGCACGTGGAAGCAGCGACCGTTGGATGAGGGAGAAAGAAATCTCAACGTCTCAGAAGAGACGGGATCGGATCCGGGTCGTGGGTAGCTTTAGCCCATGTCTTCCTTGTTGGGTTGCAACTGATTCGCGCGCGGGCTTTGGCTATCTGCTCCATAGATGCTTGACTCCAATTCTTCTGCTCTTTTGCTCCTTAGTTTCTCCGAGCTTTATTTATTACCTAAAAACACAAAATTAATTAATACAAATATTTATTCTTGAAAACAAGGAAAACACGAGAATATGGGATAATATACGATTTCTAAGCGCAAAAGATGAGTAAAATGCCAATAAAAGGTGTATAAATATGCACTATTTGGCACTCATCAAATACCCCCAAACCTGAATTTTACTTGTCCTCAAGTGAAACAGAAATGAAGAAATCCTAACTATACCCCTGTCGCAGGTCTCTCGAATGCATTTAGCGTATGCACTAAGCCTTTAAACCCCTAGGTGTCCCTAGTGGACGAGTTGTAGTCTCGTGAGGGTTTACAGAGGTGTACCCACAAAACCTTCTCCAACTTCAGAGTGTAAAAGAGTCTCAAGCCTCCTAGAAGCTATGAGGACATAGAGTTTCTGCATGCTAGTAATGAAGTTAGAACTACTAAAGAACGCATTCTCATCCTTAAGTCCGAGCGAGAAGTAACCATACCATATGAAAGAATTCGGATTCGATTGTGATCATAAGTCTCAACTTCGCCTCACCATTAGGATTTTATGATAATTGCACTCAAAAAGATCGCTTTTTAGTCTCTCATGTGTGCAGGCAGGAATAAAAGAGAGAAATCCCGCACACGTTGTAGGTAAGAAGGATAACCTTCCGAAATAAAATGCGGAGACTCCACGAAGTGTGGACAAAAAGAATCTTTTTCGATGATCTCTAAGAAAGGAAATCAACCATTAGCAAGGGGTGGGAGTACTCACTCACTTCTCACCCGATCGGCAATTAATATCACTCTCTCATAAGAACCATAGAAACGTCTTCACTCTTCGGTCTTCAAATGTTGATGACGAACTTCTAAACTTCACAAAACTTGACAATTTTTTAACTTTTCTACTCAAATTCCTTGTTGTTTGGATTTTTCTTTGTGAACTCTTCTTTACCATGGTGGTAGCAAAAATAAACTACAATATTTTTTTGATTGATTTTTTTTTTTTTTTTTTTTTTTTAACATACAAAAAGTGAAAATAAAATACAAATAATGAAACAACTAACTCCATGGACAAAGGACTTTATCACTCAATTTTTCCACAACTTGTATTGTCTTGATTTTATAAATTTTATTAATTCTCATCCTATTTTCTTTTCTTTGTTTTGTTGCATATAAACCTTGGACTATATCAATTTTTCTTTCAATATTCTGATGCTGCTCCGCTTGCTGACGATGATGTGTTTCTATGGGTCTTGCTGATTGAGAGAGAGAGTGATGCTAACGGCAAATCGGTATTTAGAAGGAGTTTTCATCTTTAGACGTCACCCTCATGATTGACAAAAACTAGCACTCAAGAGATCAAAAGTAGTGCTGAAATTGGTGCGAAGTTGGGTAGCTCACCATTCCTACCCGGAATTGACGTATGGTGACACACTCTAATGACTTTTCTAGAAAGTTGCAAAAAATTGAAGGTTGGTGCCTCACTTGATGTAAAATGGGTAGTCTCCACTATGGGTGATCACAATTCTACTACCGAATATCTAAACAGCACCTAATTCGCCCTCCGGTATGGTTAAATCCAACTTTAACGCTCTAATCAACTAAGAAACCCGATTGTGTTCTCCGGTACTTCCAAGTTCTGTTATTTCGGTCAGATTCTCTATGTAAACATATCTAGAAGCATGCTAGTGACTCTAAAATCTCTAAAAGTTGGAGGTTTTTATTTGCAAAAAGTTTTGAATTTTTTTTTTTTTTTTTTGAAAGTAAAAGGTAAAATAAAAGACTAAAAACTCTAAATGCAAAAATATGCAAATGCACCCCCAAACCTAAATCAAACATTGTCCTCAATGTGTCTACGTATAGAAAAAATTTAAACAGTCACATACAATGAGAACTATGCTGATAAGAGAAAAGGGAAGAGATTACTAGGGTATGTCTACGGAGCAAGGTTGGAGCTTCATTAATCAAGGCTAGAATCCAATATTCTCAGTGGAGATCATATCGGATTAGCACAAAATATGCACAATAAGACTCAACCGAATCAAGAAAAGAAAAATTTTAACAAGTCCTAGTGGATATATACAAAGAAAATTCACCATACACTAACAATCTAAAGAGTTGAGGATCAACCCAATAGAAAATATGTACACACATTAACAAACCTTACACAAATATAAAATGAGAGTGCACGTAAGACCTGTGAATGGGAATGATTTTCCCCAAACCTAAACTTGTGAACGGGTGTGTTTGTGAGAACAAAATCTTGCAATTTTAAAGGTACATCATGCAAAAGGTCTAACTCAAAATGAGTATTGCTAAGAACAATGGACATACACATACCAACTGTGGTTCCCTAAAGGTGTTATACTTTGATGCAAAATAGTCCAAGAGGACTTGGGAAGCACAAAGCTCTAGGCCTAAATTAGGCATTTTTAGGAAAAGTTGGTTTTGCAATTTTGTGACAAACTACACCTAGGTTGGGTGAAGGAGTTTCAATTTGTGACTCAAGAGAGAGGTTAGGTACATCTACGTTATGTTCATGTATAAAATCATTTGCACCATCACACACTTTCCTAAAGTCAGAAGAGGGTAAATCATGTTCATTTTCACAGGACAATTCCACAGGTTCCACATCATCATCACATATATGAATATTAGAAGAAGCATCATTCATAGGGTTCACAGAAGAGACACTTGATGTCTCTGAACCTAAAGATTCTACTACGTTTTCAAAATACACATGCTCTTCATATTCATATTCATCATCATCATCATAGAAATGCATTTCACCCTGAAATTCCTCCCTCTCCTCATTTAGTGCATCATGATTTGACTCAATTTGAGTTCTAAACTCGCAAACCTTTGGTCAGTGGACTTTTGATATTGCTCAAGGTTTTGAGTCAATTCTAGAATTTCATTATGTTGTTCAATGAAAGGAGAGTTTTCACTAGTGGGTATGCATTCCTCATATGGATATTCATTGTATGGTTGTGCATATGGTTCACTAGAGAAGGGAAATTGGATATATTGCTATATGGATGATCATGCATTGCATTCAATTCAAGTCTAGCATTTTGCTCCATGAGCGTTTCCATTATTGATTGCAAGCAAGGAGTTGGGGGAGTGTAAAATTGTTCATCTCCCCACTGTGATGACTGATACATGTGGTTATAATGATTAGGGTATGAATATTGAAGGTCAGGGCCCTGAGAAGGCTCATAATAGTCCCTAAAATCACTATGGTCTGTGGGGGGTTCATATTGTGAAGCATGCCCGTAAGCACGCTCTCTGAGGGATTTGTTTGTATCCCCAGTTGCAGACCAAAATCCTGACATGATTTAGTACTCAAATTGAACTCAAAGCCCAGTTGAAGTGGACTAAGTTTGGTTTTGATGGGATTGGTTTGGTTTATTGGGTTTCATTTGGTTTTGTTGGGTTTGGTTTGTGTTTGGTTTTGTGGGCTTGTTGTTTGGTTTTGTTGGAAGCCCAGCAATTGTGTGCAAAGCCTAGGTTGTGTGGGCTCAATTTGCTGCACAGCCCAGCTAATAGGTTTATATGGGAAGCCCAGGTTGCTATGGGCTCAATTTAGTTTTAGTGAGTTTTGGTTTGTTTGGGATTTGCTGTTTGAAGCCCAGGATTTGTGAACTTGTTTGTGCAGAGCCTAACAGTGTGTACAGCCCAACAGATGTGGGCTTAGTTTAGTTTGTTTCAGCCCAGGTCGGGTTCAGTGAGACCAGCTGGTGTGGTCGATCGATTGACTATGTGGTTTGAGATATGTGGGTGATGGTTAGCTCGAGTAAGTGGGCTTCGTGGTTTGTACAATTTGTTTTCAACCCAAGTGCCATTTGTGCTAACTACACAAAGACCGCCTATGCGTAATTGTGCTCACATTTTAACCCAGGTTGTGCACAGGTTGTGTTCTCAGCACAACTCTAAATGCAGCTCAGCACACAGGGCTGCTCAAATGCACAAAGCAATGCAAACTCTCTGAAGGTATGCACAAAGGAGGCTCAACAAGTTAGCTTCCACAGATGGTAGCTAAAAGGTATGCCGGGGCTCAGCAAGTCAACAGGGTAGAGCAAAATGATTGGGCAAACACAAGGCAGACAATGGCTCAAAGAATTGGTGGCTCAGGTGAGGTTTGCAGCCAACTTGGCTGTGGGATTGTGGCTTACGACTTGCGCCTACGAGGGCTTGCAAGGTGGAGATGGTTCATTGAGGCCCACAGGCATCACAGACGGCCTAGCACTTGCATCTTCAGTTGTGGCTTGCAAATGGCCTAGCAACATGCAATTTACAGCTAACTTGGTTTCTAAGTTGTGGCTACAATCTTGCAGCTTCAGGGGGCTGGATGCATTCACAGCTCAGCACAACAAGTGAGAGCTCATGCACAGGTTCACAAAGAAACTCCCACAGGGTTATGCTCAGGCCTTGGGTACACAGAGCGGATGCTCAAGAATATTCAAAAAACCGGGCTTACACACAACACAGGGGCTGACAATGGTTAACCTGAATGGCAGGGTTAACAGGGTGTGCACTCAGCCAAGGCGAGGCAAGGTTTAACAGGTCAGGGTTATGCTCGGGGTGTGTGGGATCTTGCTCAAGCTCACGGCTTGGGGGCGGAGCTTGGCTCAGGGCTGTGTAAAGATCTAGGGTTTGAAGCACAACACACCTAAAAGCCACAGATTGCAAGGATATATAAGGTCACAGGACAGATGGGGTCTAAGGGTTACAGAGTGTACAAGGTGTGCAGGGTAATACAATGGTCAATGACTAACCTCAAGTTCTGCGCCTTTGTCCTCCATTCCTTATTATTGGGCTGGCTTGCAAAGACAAGAGCACAAAGATAGAAGGTACCTTTGGCTCAACAAGCTCAGTTCAGTTCTCAAGATTACACTACAAACTACAGTTACACTACAGCAAACTACAAGTTACACTACAGTTACACTATCAAAAAAAAATCAAAAATACAAAAGATGATTAAGTCATACTACTACGTAACTAAAAGGAAAGATACGAGTGAATATGTACATGGGAATATGAACTCAGTAAAAGACAAGCACAAAAAATCAGCAGGGCACACGCCAAGTCCCCGGCAGCGGCGCCAAAAACTTGGTAGGCCTCGAAAGGTGTTTCTATTTAAGCCTACTTGTAATACCGCAAGTGCACGGTGTCTGTTATGAAGCACTGGGCAAATACGAGTCGAACCACGAGAGACTTGTGGTGCCGATAAGTGATCAAGGCTATGCTTAATCGAATTCTAAGTGATATTGTAACAAATGACAGAGCTAATGTTTTGTGTCGTAGAAACGACCGAGGTTGAAATGTGACACTAAACTAAGGCAAAGAACAAAGGATTGTAAGGTGCCAGGGTGGTGAATCCACCTCTACTTCCATGCTAAGGCCAAACATACTCTGTTCATGTCTCATACCTCCCTTTGAAGGCCTCAAGTGGAGGAATCCTTTAGCTAACTATCCTAATTCACTCCTAGTATAACTTGTCTTTTCACAGTACAAGTTATCACAAGCTCATTTGGGTTGTAGGCTAAATAATTACTCCTAAGTAATTCAACTTGTTGTCTCTATTTCATTCCTAGTATAATTTGTCTTATCACAAAGACAACTTATCACAAATGCAATTAATCCATACAGCATGAAATTACTCTTCTTAATTAAGCACAATAAGACACAAATTTAGACATGTGAACTCAACATAAGAGCAGGGGTTTCATCAAACACCCTGAATAATTAAACTAACACATAATTGAAGTAGCAAAAATACAAATTAAAACACAACTAAACCTAATTGACGCACTGGCTAACCCAGGCATATCCCCTAACATCAAAATACATCTGCTATTTATACATGCAACCCCCAAAATAATTCCAAACCCTAATTTAATTTTAAAACATAAATTGAATGCAACCCATACTCTGATTCGCACTCCTCTCTTGTCTAATCGGCTCTGCTACTCCATGCTTCGATTGTTGTGGAAACCCTAGTTCGAACTGCCTCAACCCTAACTTCTAGGTTGAGAGAAGCTAGTGATGGAGAAAGCGTGAACTAGAGAATAGAGATAGCTGTAGGAGTTGTTGGCTGTGGTGATGGGAAAGGAGATGGTGGTGATGGCTTTGGCAGGAGATGGAGATGGTGTCTGTGGAGTTGGTCGGGGAGAGGAGATGGGTTTGCAGAGCTCTGATGGAGTTGTCGGGTGAAGGAGAGAAAGTGAATTAGGTTTTGGCTTAAGGGAGTTTATATAGGGGCTATGGTGTGAAGCGGGTACATCAAAACTCGATGAGGAAGGCGGAGCGAGCATTGGATGAGGCGGCTATGATCTGAACGGCCGAGGGAAGTAAGCGGTTTTGGCGTGATCTGGTGTAGCACGGGAGCAGCAATCTTCGATGCACGTGGAAGCAGCGACCGTTGGATGAGGGAGAAAGAAATCTCAACGTCTCAGAAGAGACGGGCTCGGATCCGGGTCGTGGGTAGCTTTAGCCCATGTCTTCCTTGTTGGGTTGCAACTGATTCGCGCGCGGGCTTTGGCTATCTGCTCCATAGATGCTTGACTCCAATTCTTCTGCTCTTTTGCTCCTTATTTTCTCCGAGCTTTATTTATTACCTAAAAACACAAAATTAATTAATACAAATATTTATTCTTCAAAACAAGGAAAACACAGAATATGGGATAATATCTGATTTCTAAGCGCAAAAGATGAGTAAAATGCCAATAAAAAGGTGTATAAATATGCACTATTTGGCACTCATCAGTGATGACTAGAGCTTGAACTACAAGTAGAAGTGCGGCTGGAGTGGATATGTTGCAGGCAAAGAAACTGAAGTGTTCTTGTTGGTGGTTCTGGAATTGGCTGTGGCAGTAGAGCTTGGTAGCTGAGGTTATGCTCATGGAGGCAGCTGGAGTTGGTTCTGGTAGTTGTTGGAACTGGAATGACTGAAGCATTGAGCTGTTGTATTTGAGATGGCAATGCTCACCCTGGTATGAGTGAACTGAGTTTATGCTGTGTTGGTAGGATATGTAACTGTTGCAGACAACAAGAAGAGGTGCAACTGCAATGGGGGATGGAAGCTATGAGCTTGAACTGAAATGGAAGGCTGTATCGCAGAGGTCTGGTGTAGACTGGTGGAGCTGCAGCTGTGAGGGATGTCTAGGCTGCTGCATTGATGGAGAAGAGCTGTTGGCATGAAGGAGTTTTTCTTCGATGCTGTCATTGACAGCATGTGATGGTGGTGACAGGCCTGAAAGAGGAGCTGTGATGAGTGTGCTGCGAGGGGAAGTCTAGGTGCAAGTGCAAGTGCATTTGAGTGATGTTGGTAGAACAGATGCAGTTAAGCCTGAATAGCTGAAGCTGGGAAGGATGGCAGCGCTGTTGGTGGTGTTGGAGGCTATCTTGGCTGAGGAGATGAGTAGGTCTGGTGGAAGTGATGTGCAAGCTAGAATTGGTAGTTGTGGATGTCGAGGTTGCCGTTGATTGGAGCTACAGATGGGAAGAATGGTGGTTCATGGCTGGAATGAAGGCTTATGTGCTATGGCTTGAATGTGAATGTGCAGCTGTAGGTGGTGCTGTGTGGTTGAAAGGAGTTATGGATTGAGCTGATAAAGTTGCAGAATTTGGTGAGATGGCCTGAGAAGATGGTTTGATGTGCAGCAAGTAGCCATTAGGGCTGGATGTATGATGTTGCAGCACAAGGATTGTGCATTACAACATCTGGCCAGTGTAAAAGGAATAAGCCACTATGGCTGGAGTGAAGCACAATGATAGTGCAAAACAAGTTCTGGCCTGTGCAATGGCCTAGCCTGGCCAAGGCAACTCAGACCACTCAGCCTTGACTAAGAAGCTGACTTGGTTACCTGACTCACCCGAGCTGACTCGTTCCAATTCAGTGATCCTTGACTCGTTGACCCGAGATGACTCGGTCCTGACCCGTTGACCGGTGACCTGGCAGACTTTGCCGGTCACCTGAACTACTTCCGGCCAAGTTCCGGCAACAATCCCAGTTTTCCGGCGACGTGTTTTTGGACATACTTTCTACATGGGTTTTTCTCACACATGGGCTTGGTGGACCACTTGGAGATGGATTTTGAGAAGACCTAATATTGGAAGGAGTATCCTTTATGGAAATTGGAGAAACATATAAAAGAGAGGACTTTTATCATATTTTTATCTATTCTTTTTCCTCTACTTTGTTCTAGGGTTTAGAACCATGAAGTCTTTTCTCTTTCTTCTTGTTATGAACTCCATGAATATGAGCTAGAGTTTTTATTATTGGTTATGGAATAAGTTGGATTTCCAAATATGGGTTTTAATTCAATAAATTAGTTTTCTCTCATATTATCGTTTATGATTCACCATGAATATTGTTACATGATTTGAATGCTTGTTAGTCGAGTCGCGAGTCGATTGAGTTTGCTTTCATCTCTATTGCTAGATTAGGGTTATTATACGCAAAAGTGATAATTCCGGATTGCAAGTAGCATAAATATGATTATAGTTTGTAGTGATATATTCTTATGATCATATGTGAGTCTTAACCTTTGTTAAATCGGATTAGTGCGCTTTCCACGTTCGATTGCTTTGATTGGCCTGATTTCATAGAACTTAATGCACCTAGGGAATTAAACTTGATTAGTGCTTTAACACGTTAGGTTGTTCCTTTAGGTAGAATTCATATTCGCATCTTTTAATGTGTTTTTTGATGACATGAGGAGATTTGTGGGATATTCTTGCGATCAAGGTATTCTAGGGTCTTTGATAAAAGTTGAGATTAAAATATCAATTCTAGTTATTGTGTGAAAACATGTTTGTGAATGAAAACGAAATCCATGACCAATACTTTCTTATCCTTGATTCGATTTGTTACTTTTCTTTATTTGCTTTTATTTTATTTTATTTTATTTTATTTTATTTTATTTTATTTTATTTTATTACATAAAATCAGAAAATCCTCGGTGTTTATATAGGAAACCATAACAACGTGACAACCTAGACCTCTCTGTGGGATCGATCCTTTCTTGCCCTGGCTATATTTATATTTTGAGTAGTAAGAAAGTGTAATTATATTTTTGACGCTTACGACCGCGGTCAACTGGCAGTTCATTTTCTGCCGAAAATAAGCCGGAATTCCAAATGAGCTGCATGCACCTTTCAGTTCATCCACATTCAACAAATAGTTTCTTCCTTCAACTCATATCAACATTCAATGGATTCATATCAACATTAAATCAATATATATCGAGAAAGAATACAAATTCCTCTTAAGTAACAAAAGAAATTCAGTTAAGTATCAAATTCTGATAAGTACCTAAACACCCTTTTTTATTCATTCTCTGGTAAGTACTTAAACACTCTTTTACATTCATTTTATGCTGGGCAAGTAAGTTGTCATCGTGCTTGCTCACCTGCATTCAAGTTCAGTTTCATAATTCATACTCCATAGTTGTTAACTAAGAATGAATAAAAGAGTTTACACAACCACGTGTTACATAGCTCTTAAGGTATATGTTGCACAAGGTTTTAAGATTAATTGCAAGAAATTTAATACTCACCTTGGTGCCTCCTTACTACCAGTTTATCCTTGTGGCTATCTATTGCTTCAGTACAAGCTTGGATTGCATTAGCAAGAACCTTTATCCCTTGCTCCTGTGTCAACCAGAAAAAACACATCATAACTTATCTAGAGCTTAATAAAAGGTATAGCAGACATCTACCAAGGCTCACACTTAGCCAGTTGTTTACATCATTACATGGAAATAACTTTCAGTAATCCCCTTCATGGTAGATGTCTTACCACTATCAGAGTGTTTCATTGTTCTGCATCCCACTCTTGGATTTCCTCCACCAGCCTATTCTGAAAATACTCTGAATAAACACACAAAGAAAAGATATGCATGTCGCGAAAATAAGAAAAAAAATTCGACAAATCTTCAAACAATCAAAGACGTGAAAAGAACACATTATCTAAACCTCGAGTATGAAAAGAGGGACTTGCTCAAAACATCAAACTCACCATTGTTCTTTATAAGCTTTGAACCCTTTAATGGAGAGAAAAACAATGCATTAATACAAAATAAATACAAAAAACTTAACATCAGTGTGCATGCATGACTTGGACAATTCATAATGTAAACTTTATTCCTACTTTTTTTTTTTTTTTCTTTTTTTTTCAATCCGCAAGGGGGCATTCATATCATAATGTAAACTTTATTCCAAAGTTAGATGTCTTTTTCTCCTTGTTTAATTGGAGCCCCTAAAAACAATAAGGGGCCCTTCACTATTAGTGTTAATGATTAGTTAAGTTAAGTTAATTAGTTTGTTTAAGTTAAAATCAGATTTAAGAGTTAAAATTTGGGGGGTAGTGTTTTTGTGTATTAAGAAGAAAAATAGGAGTTTTTTTGGGAAAAGTTAGGGTTTTTAGAAATGAGTGATTATAGTGGAGGAAATGACGTTGGTGAAGCTTCAAATAACAAACATGATTGTGTTGATTGTGATATTGTCTCAACTAATCATATGGATTGGATGTTTGATGAAGAGATGTTAATAGAGGAAGCCAGGAATATTGGTGCAAATGAAGATCCCATTGCTCAAAATGAGGGAACCAACCCTCAAAATGAGGAACCCCAAGCTCAAAATAATCAGGTAAACATCTTATACCCTTCGATTTGTGTTTTTTTTTTCTCCAAGTGGTCAAATCATCCCCACTATATATGGAACCACTCAGTGTAAGGGTCGTCACAGTCGGGGGGTGTACACTTAAACGACTTTGTGAAGTCGTTAATATATTGGCACTACCAATAACGACTCAAACCTGCAACTTTTCCAGGTTATGAAAAATCGTTAGGGTAGTGTGATACAGATTGACGACCTTTCTTAGCTAGGTCACCTAGAGTCGTTATGTTTTTTGGTTAACAAAGGAACGACTCTAAACCAAAACTCTATGTAAAATGTAACACTTAGGGTCGTCATATTTGTAGTCATACACAATGACGATCCTAGCGAGCCATTGCAAATGTTATGAAGGGTCGTTAGGCGTCGTAGTAATATGGTGTAACGACACTACCAATTTTTAAGACAGAGAGACTGTTCTTAGCAGAATTAGGGTCGTCAATAAATTCGGTTATAGAGGTAACGACCCAAATCTAGGGCAAAAAATTGTAGTAGCAGAATTAGGGTCGTTCACTAGAACATCATACAAATTAACGATTTTTCGTAGAGTATACATGCAGATTAGGGTCGTTAGGGTACAACATCATACAGAGTAACGGAAAAAAAATCGGTTCGAGAACTAAATTTCACAATCAAAACAAAAGTGGGTTTTAGTTATGATGAATCGACGAAGTTTTTTTTTATTAGTGTCGTTAATGGAGGAGAGGGGGAGAATTCGGGTGGGAGAGGAAGGGAGGGAGGAGAGTTTTCTGATTTTGGTTTTAGAAAATGAATTGGGAGCCTTATGTTTAGGGTCAATAGGTTTTTAACCAGAAAGGGTAAAATAGTATTTTCACCAACTTTTAGAACCCCTAAAATTTTTGGTTTTGGTATAAGTTGGTCAAGGCCCCCAATTTTTTTTAGGGGCCCCCAATTAAACGAGGCTTTTTCTTATCTAGGCGAACAAACTAGATTTCAATAAAGAAAAAAGAAGGGAAAATTAAAAAAATGCCCATGTGGGAAAATGTAATTAAGAAAATGCCCACGTTTTTTTAAAAATTAAGAAAATGCCCATGAATTGACCTTTTCCGTCCCGTTTTTTTTGAAAAAACGGCTAACGGCCGTTACATGACATGTGGGACTAAATCGGCAATGTCAAAAGACATACTAGCCCCTAAATCAGTTGGACCGGTCTAAGTTAGTGAGTACCGAGTTAAATCGAACCAAATCACTTCCACTGTAAGAGAGAAGATACTTCATCTTCTTCCCCAATTTGTACTTATAACCCAAGCAAATTGGAATTACAGTTCTTCAATACAATGAAAATGGAATTAATTAAGAAAAATTATTAAAAGTACAGTTCTTCAATGAAATCAGATGGAATCATTTGGAAAGATTATCAAACACATACAATATCTCTTGCTGCATATCCAACTGATTCCAATAACCTTGCATTAGTACTTCCACTGATATCTCCGGGAAGCATCTTTTTCTTCACCAGCACTTACACCAGTATTTCACCATCATAGTGGGCCACCATTCAAAATCGAACTCCTCTTAATTCAAAAACAGATTCAAACAAGCAATTGTTATACCTACCATGCAATCGATTAAACCCCAAAATAAAAAAGCAAAATTTCTGTACTTGTTCCTCAATCACCTTAATTTACAATTGAAAATTTTAGAAAAATTTCTACCCTAGCATCAAATTGATCACCAATATCCAAAATTTCTACCGATTAACCACGTTAACTGTATCAAGAAGAACCCCATTTAAACATCGTTAACCGTTCCACCACATTCATACCAACACCACCAGAAAATCTCATTCGAACCCTAACCGAAAATCCAATTCATATCCTAACTGCAAACCCAAAACAAACCTCATCGATTCCCTAATTGAAAACACATTTCTAATCCATCATCGACAACGAACCATTTCTTCCATTATCATTCATCTACATCATCTCTTTTAATCTCTTCACCAATTCCTCCATCTTGAAATCAGAATCAAACCCCTCACATAATTTGTTTTCAATTTCAGCACAAACCAAACTTCTAACCCTTAATTACTTTCCCAATTTCTTCTCCATGATTTCTCAGCTGCTGGTTGTTTCGTCTCCAGTTTCTTCAGAGGAGTTGTTAGAGAGGCGGAGAAAACCGAAAAGAGAATGGAAGGAAAAAAAAATCAAAACCCTAACCGTGTTTTATTTAGCTTCCAAACACGTGTTGATCTTGAATCTATCGATTTACACGCGTGTAATAATCAGTGCGATTAGTTTAATTTGCCGATTAATCCGTCGCGTGGACGGTAGAAGATCTTTTAACATTTTTAGAGTAATCTTTAGCCGTCTATTGAGCCAAGGGGTAAATTTGTAATTACACCCATTTTTTCTCATCTCATTTGATGAGAAATTGACTTAGTAAACGAGTATTTACTGAAATGGTGGGTCCGGACGGAAATAGTAACGGCATGGGCATTTTCTTAATTTTCAAAAAAACGTAGGCATTTTCTTAATTACATTTCCCCACATGGTCATTTTTTAAATTTTCCCAACAAAAAAGAATTATACAATACCAATAGTCAGATCTCCCAAAAGTAAGATGGTTTGAGAAAAATGTATCCATTCCGTTGCCTGGCAAGATTGGGGTATACCAAGATTAATTGGGGTATACCCAATAAGACAAAATATGGTCATTTTGAAGTAAAAGAGGCCACTCCTTAACCATATATTTTCTAAATGGCTAATATACCCTTGTTTAATTTACACTAAAAAAATTGATTAGCTTAATTAATTGAGTTTAGATTGATTAATTGAGTAGATTAAAACTTATGAAATGAAATTTTGTTTTTGATTGAACTTATTCTGGAAGATTTTTGAGGAAAAAAAATTGTTTTGAGAAAATCTTTTGCAACAGAAATGAAAGCACACTACCCAAACACTTCTAAAAGGGGATTGCAAAGTTTGTTGTATGAAATTATACTCAAAATTAGATCGTAAATCAACATTTTCAGTTCGAAAGTATGAAAAGTCCATAGGGTCGACGGATGAAGAACATGCCGATTATATCTGGCCGGCAAGGTCTGCAGATGAATAACATGCCGACAACTTATGGCCGGCAAGGTCGGTGAATAAAGAAGATGCCGACTTTATTATTTTTGACACAGAGGAGACTGTCGTAAATGCTTCACTAGTCGGCATCTTATTGATTTCTTACCTTGCCGACTACCGTATAGTCGGCAAGGTCGATAAAAAAAAATATCTTGCCGACTATAGGATTTTTGACATACAGAGAGGTGTTATAAATGCATGATTAGTCGGCAAAATATTAATTTCATAATCTGCCGACTAAACTATAGTCGGCAAGGTATAAGGATGAATATCGTGCCGACTAAAATATAGTCGGCGGGGTATAAGGTTGAATACCGTGCCGACCCGTAACTACATCGATTTTCAGAGATGAAAAGTCGGCACGGTATTCAACCTTATACCCCGCCGACTATATTTTAGTCGGCAAGGTCGACAGAAAAAACCTTGCCGACTTTCGATCCGTTTTGATTCTTTGTTTTTTTTTTTTTTTTTTTTTTTTTTTTTTTTTTGATCTCATCATGTATGGTTAGAGTTTTGAAGAAAAATTTTGAAATTTTTTTGAATATGTTTTAGTCGGCATGGTTTTTTAGTATGGGCAATTAGGTCTTTTAACACCTTTTAGACACCCCTTAGCACACTAGTTTGGATGGGAATAAAATGGATATACCCCAACTAATCTGGGTATACCTTAATCTCGCCAGGTTCCATTGTACTTCAATGGATTTTTTTTTCTATTTTTCTAATTTAAATATTGGTACACAAATTGCTCATAGTTCCCCGTTGGAAGTAGAAAATTCTTAAAAAAATATCACTTATTCAATCAAGATGGGGTTATTATATTCTTATATAACGGGTCCTGAATTTTTTGGGCATGTAATACAGGTCCAACTTAATGTCAATGTCATCGGAAAAGACACTTGATGAAAAGCCTGGTAACAAAATTTTGATTCTTAAAAGAACATATGTCACAACAATAAAATTATCAACGATGACCAAAGAAAGGGATGCAGTATACAGAGACTACATAATTTCAAACATGCAGTCTAACTTACAGGAGTAAATAGCCTTTGGCCTCCCTAACGGAATTCAAATCTCCACGAGAGCCCCAGCCAACAAAAATGAAAAATATATATATATATATATATATATATATATATATATATATATATATATATATATATATATATTTTGGGTAAGACATTAGAAGTAAATCTAGGTCACCCCTTATCTAGATATTTATATTAATGCCTAAATTACCCTCCTGATTAATTTTGGGTAATGATTAGTTAGTGTAAATAATAGGTAGTGTAATGATTAGTGAAATGATTAAGTTAAAGATAATTAGTGAAATTAAAAAAATCAGATGGATTTTTTTTAAAAGAAGTACAATTATTGAGAGAGTAAAGTTAGAGAAGATGAAGAAGGAAAACATGAAAAACGAATTTTACCAACCACAACCGGAGGAAGAGTATTTGGGTATCCAGTATGCTTCAAACTTAGATAATGTTGGTTAAATTGCTCCAAATTTTCAAAAAAATGTAAATTTTTAGAGTAGATTTGGGCTTGTTCGGTTAACTTATGTGAAGAACAAAGTTACCGAACTCATCCAAAGTGTAGTTCGGTTACTTTTTCCAAACACGCAGGTTACCGAACTAGCTCTTTAGTGGAGGTTTTTAGTCGTTCGGTTAACAGACATGTTACCGAACTTTGTTTATAGGATTTACAGAGTAATGTTTGGTTGGTTCACAAACTTTAACCCAACAGCATATCTAACCGAACTCCACATGTATGCAACTGGTGAAGAGTTCGGTTTGTCAAGATTTTTTGCGAACAAACCGAACATAGTGGGACAAGTTCGGTTAAATTGAAACTCAGCATAGTAGGCAAAATAGCACAGTTCGGTTACATTGGGAAAAAAAATCTTTTTGTAATATGGGTAGAGTTCGGTTAGTAGATAGTTTTAGAAATTTTTGCGAACCAACCGAACAGAGTAGGCAAAGTTCGGTTAAATCATAACTCAACATAGTGGGAAAAATAACACAGTTCGGTTACATTGGATTTTTTTTTTTATTTATTTTTTTTGTATTATGGGTAGAGTTCGGTTACCAACTAGTTTTGGAATTTTTTGCGAACCAACCGAACAGAGTGGGAAAAGTTCGGTTGAATGAGAACTCAACATAGTGGGAAAAATAGCACAGTTCGGTTATGTTGAAATTTTTTTTATTTGTGTAATATGGGTAGAGTTCGGTTACTAGATAGTTTTAGAAATTTTTGCGAACCAACCGAACTCGCAGTTCGGTAACCTAATTTAAAATCCCATTGAACCGCATTGTTCTTCGTGTTCTTCCTTTCAGGAAGTTCGGTTAAGAAACTAGGGTTTTGTGAAACGCGTCCTTACCGAACAAGGCACTGTAACTTCCATTTGAACCCTATTTTGATGATTTCTATTCAATTAAAAGTAATGGGGTTTTGATGATTTCTGATTTGCTAGATGTGCTAAATCGGGACCTTTTCCAGGGAGTCTTGGGATTTTCTTTTGAAGAACCATTCTTATACTTGATTTGGGGAAGAAGAGAAGAACATGAGAACAATTTTCTCCTCAATTTTTTTTTTTGTGCGGCTAGGTTTAGGGATTCTTTTGTTTTTGTTTTAGATTAAATTAGGGACGGTTATTAGGTTAGGGTTAATTTTAATTAGAGTAAGGGGCAAATTAGTAATCTCATGATTTTAGGATATCCCTTAACATTGTAGGGTAGATGGCCTAATAAGACCATTGTCCCCCAAAAAAACCATGGTCCCTAAAAAATGGTTCAAAAAAAAAAAGTTAACAGTGATGGCACTAATGCAGTGTATACACAAACATAAGAAGCCCAACCCAATTAGGAATCACGCCAAAAGATAGCACTTGAGTTCCTGAAGAAGCAATGAATACTAAACCTCATTTGATTGGGGGCCAACCATTTTAATTAGGGGCCACAACTTTTTATTTGCACCCCAATTTTTTGAGGGGCGTAGTAATCCGATATTGAAAAGACTGTTTTACCCTTACCTAAAACTAAACATTAAAAATCAGTTAACCTTAATTAGAAACCTTAATTAGGCTTCTCTTCTTCATCTTCCTCTCCTCCCCGTTCTCTTCTCCACCACCACCATTAACGACTATTTTGAAGAAATTTTTTTTCTTCAACCGATTCATGGCGTAATCGTCGCCAAAAATCAAAACCCAAGAAAGTTATGGCTCCAATTAGAAGGTATATGAACTTAAACCTACCTTGTATTCGTTAGTATCGAAATTTCAGTGTAAGAGTCGTTAGTATCGAAATGAAAACCCCTAACGACTTTTCATTTGGGCGATTCTATGAAAAATCGTTAGTGTATTAGGATGAAGATGACGACCCTAATTCTGCTACTTCAACATTTTTTGCCCTAAAAGTTACCGTATTAGGTTGAAAATGACGACCCTGTTTTGACGACCCTTTGTTATTGGTTAACGACTCTAGGTGAACATTATAAATGGTTGGTTAGGGTCGTCAGTATATCAGAATATCCCTATGACGACTCAAACACACAAAAATGGCCTTTTTATACAGAGAGTTTGGATTCGAGAGTCGTCTGGGTATTAAACGAATCAACTAACGACTCTAGGTGAACAATATAAACAGTCGTCATGGTTTAACACACCACCTTGACGATTTTTCATCACCATTAAAAGTTGCAGGTTAGAGTCGTCGCCATGTGTGTCAACAGTATGACGACTCTTAACGACCCTCACTCACGAGTAGTTCCATAGTGACCATGAATCGACCACTTGGAGCACCATTCAGACAATTTGAAGAGTATATGAAGTTTATCTGATTGTTTTGAGCTCCGGGTTCTTCATTTTAAGGATTGGTTCCTTCATTTTGAGCAGTAGGATCTTCATTTCCACCATTATTCATGGCTTCCTCCATTAACATCTCTTCATCAAACATCCAATCCATAGGTTTTAGAGAAAATCTCACCATCAACACAATCATGGTTATTGTTTGAACCTTCACCAACCTCATTCCCTTCACTTGAATCACTCATTTCTAAAAACCCTAGTTTTTTCCTCTCAAAACTACTCTTCTTCTTCTCAAAAAAAAAAAAAACCCAAAACTAAAATTTCCCAAATTTTAATCCCAAAACCCGATTTTTATCTAAACAAAATTATCACACTAATCAACTTAATTAAATCTTAATACTAATCACTCAGGGGCATTTTAGCCATTTAGAAAATATTTTTATAAGGGATGACCCAAATTAGGATTGGGTGATCTTTTTTGTCCTCTAGTGCTTGGCCCCCAATTAAAATGTCCGGCCCCCAATCAAATGAGGATACTAAACTTAACGCTATTAAAGTCTTGGCATCATAGAAATTAGGATATTACCCGTGCCGTAACGGCACGGGGTTCAATGTGTTCTTACTACAGCGAAGATTAGCTTCTTAATGTATTTGAGACCTATCTTACCCGTGTATAATTTAATGTTGGTACTATATTAACATATACATGTTAGATGATGGGTATAAAAAAAAGTATATACACATATACATGCACTAAGAAGCTAATTTTTACAATAAATTTATTATTTTTGAGAGAGCGTGGGTCCACACTTTTATTCACACACTATCTCAGTGAGTTTTTTCAATATTTTTATAAAATCCAAGGAATAATAGATTTGAAGTTAATATTTTGATACGATCCTCTTACAAATGCATACACTCTTACAAAACCATATGTTCGTATAAAAATGAGCACAATACAACCACAACCATCTATTATTTCTGTCGATAAAAATTATTGTCGGTTGAGTTTTGTAGAAAAATTGGCACAAATACTATGAAACGACTACCCAATTTTATTAAAAAAGGGGAAGGATCCGTTGACATGGTTATAATGACATAATATTGATATTTTATTGTCATTTTTTCAACCAAACCCAACCGGTAATAAATTTGAAGCTAAGATTTTGGTGGCATGTCCCTCTTATAAATCTCTATATTTCTACCAAAAATGAGAGTATTCCGAAATATGAAATTTCACCATCCACAAATTTTAATTTTAACCGTTAATCTTCAACGGTTTATATTCAAAATGGTAGATGATGGTCTCACACATTTCAGAACGTTTTCATTTTTGGTGGGAGTGTATAAAGGCTTATAATAAAAAAATGTCATCAAAAAATTAGATTCCATTTCATTATCGGTTGGGTTTGGTAGAAAAAATGACGCCAAAATATTAAGATTATGTCATTATAACCATGTCAACGCATCCTACCCTTGGCAAAATTACTAAGAAACACAATTAAGGTTTCAAAAGTTTTAGTATCAATTTTACCCAAGGAAAAGAATTGTTTTACATGCATAACCATACAAAATTGGAGAGCCCTTTATGCTAAAATAAATGTCTTTCCTCGAGGAAAGGGAAATCTTCTGCTGGCCTTATTCCTAGATGTTGGTGGCATGACCCATATCCACTGTTCTCGGAGTCACTACATGGTCAATAAAAGTCTAGAAAGATTTCGCACTAATTAACAGTAATAATGATATCCGAAAAAATATACTCCTCTTCCACATATGGTGATGGGTGCAGCATTTAACAAATTTAAGATATAAGACGAAAACTTTTTCAATTTGATTATGTTTAACATATTAAAAAAAAATACACTATAAAAATTGCAATGATCTTATCCTGGTTGATAAGAAATGAAAAAGGTTTCAAACTTGTTGCAAACAAAAAATAGTTATATCAAAAAGCAAAATTAAATTTTTTGATCTGAAGGTCATGGTGGGAGATGCGGTCCCTTGCAGGGTTCTGTCCAAGATCTTCCGACGAAACAAAGCTACTATCTGAGGATTTTCTTGAGCATACATCGATTGGTGTTCCAAAAGTCATTTCTTCTTGCAGTATCAACATCAAAAAATGATAAGTTTATGGTCATACAAATCTCAATCCTCCCACATAAAAACATTTTTGAATTCCATATTGAACTCCTTGATCCAAAACCAAAGGTTTGAGTCTTCATTCTCATCACGCATAAAAGGGTCTTCCTCGTTTTCTACAAACTATTCAACTGGTATGCTTCCCTGATTCACCAAAAGCAATATAACATTTTTGGTATTCTAATAAATCAACCTGAACTACAAGTCCAACATTCAGCATAGATATCCTCAATCTGTCTCATAAATTCTTGATTTAAGATCACCTAATTTATATGGTAAGTTGTTGCATAAGGTTGAAGCACTTTAAGGATTTTGTTTCAATTAACAACTGTCAAGAATAATACTGGTTAAATATAAATCCCAAAGTGGACATTTTAAGAGAAATGACTCAGATCACATATGCCAGGTTCAACTGCATTGCTCCTTTCTATCACACCATTCTTTAGTTCACCAATCATGCTTTATGGTCGAGAAAGTTTAATTGTGATAGAAAATAAATGATTAGATGACAACTCCTACAAACTTAAAGAGTTATAAACCAAAATAATTAAGAGATAAACTTTTATGTTTCAAAATATGCTTAAAACTGAAGACGTCTTTTCCTTTTTTGTTTTCATCAAAAATTGAAATTGTCTTTTGTTTGGAAAATCATTCATTCTACTAATGTTCCAGAGATTCCAAGTACCTAGAGGCTTTTTTTATGCATAGGGTCACAACAGAAATATTAGCAACTCAAGTCTTAAGTAGATATGAACTTAGCCGAACTAACAAATGTAAAATTGAACAAAAGCAACCATAAAGAAAAAAGTTTAGAGTAGGTTTGACAATTCACTATGTGACCATCAGTACCTAAATTGCCTTAAAATGGTCGTTGGAAAATGGAAGACCCAAATGATAAAGTAAGTTAAAAAACTTGTGATCTAAAAGACCAAAATGTTATAGGAAGCTCGGAAACCACATAGGCTCACAAACCATGTCAGATAGAATGTCATTCATTCAAAGTTTTGTATTCGAAGGATGTTAGGAAGATTACCTCAACTTGGTCACTCGATCTCCAGAGCTCATCATCCAATATCTGAAACAACTTTCTCAAATTGAAACAAAGGATTTACATATGTTAATTTACCAAAAAAACAAAAAACAAAAAAACAATCTGAAAGAAGGTACCGAAATGAGATGTAGTGAATTTCAAATAAACAGTTACCAGAACAACGTACTTCTTCTGCTCATTAACTAAAAACTGATTCTGCATATTCAGCTAAATTAAGTTCTTGAATCGAAACCATATTCAGGAACCATTGAATATTTGTACATCAATTTCCATCCGCAATAATTTGATGAACTGAGCACCAATACGAAGGTAATACATAAAACCGAAAAATAAAATCAAAATAGAAAATATGGAACTACGCAACTATCCAGTTAAACAAATTCATTGTTGAACATAATCAGAGAAACAATCCAAAAGCACCTTAAGCACCCAAGAAAAACAACAAATATACTTAAATAAAAACTGAAATGTAAACGAAAAGGGAAATATCAATACACCAAACTTTAATAACAGCCGAGAAAAGGTTGAAAGAAGTATCCTTTCCCAGGTAAAGCAACACTGGAATCACACCAAATAGGCAAACCCTAATTTTCCTTCTTAAGAATCAAAATAACAACGATGAACGGAGAATCAATAGCTACAAAAAATTGTGAATAAAAAATCTAGGGCTTAACAACGAAAAATCAAAACCAAAATTTGGGAGAAAGATTTAAGAACCTTAATCGATTGAACTGATTTCTCGATACGCATATGTTTTAGGAAAATCCGTTCCATTTCGCTTTTTTGAGCTTCAATTCGAAACGGCTAGGACATTAAGTTTGTTTATGTGTTTCTTCCTTCCGGATTATATTTAGGAATTAATGATCCAGGGTGAGAGAGGGGAATAGGAAACTAAGTGTCACAATATCCATAGCATTTTATACCCAAACACTGTATCTCATTTAGATGAATCAGGACCGTCCTTTATGTGTCCGAAATGTAGATAACCGTCGATATGGGAAAACACCATTGTCCCTTATAATATAGATCAATTCGAAACGGCTAGGACATTAAGTTTGTTTATGTGTTTCTTCCTTCCGGATTTTATTTAGGAATTAATGATCCAGGGTGAGAGAGGGGAATAGGCAACTAAGTGTCACAATATCCATAGCATTTTATACCCAAACACTGTATCTCATTTAGATGAATCAGGACCGTCCTTTATGTGTCCGAAATGTAGATAACCGTCGATATGGGAAAACACCATTGTCCCTTATAATATAGATAGAATACAAAAAATGATTAGCTGAATCTATAAAAGTAGAATCAAGTCACCTGAATCCCTATCGTATAGAACCATCGTCTAAGTGTCCATCTTGAGGATTACTCCGTGTAAGTGAAAACATAGACACCAACGAGCCATCATCCTGGTAGACCAACAATCACAAACAAGTTAGCATTAGCAAAACAACAACAAAGCATTACATGATTTAATCAATGTAAGAGTGCAAGTTAATAATACCAGTTTCATCTACAATTTAAGCTCCAAAACACCAGTATCCACTCCAACTGCTTCTGAAAGGATTTAGAAGCATACATTAGATGCATTACAAAGAAACTACAGTTCAAAAGGAGACAAGTATTCAGTATACCCTGCATCATAAGATGCCATTAATCCAAGGTAGTAAAAAGTAGTACAAGTGGTTAAATTTTCAAAAGCATCCGTAGTACATGAGAAAGAGAACTTGGAACCACTTGCTAAAGGAAATAGTTTACATAAGTGAAGAAGTTTAGCATATTTACTTGAAATAGATGGAAACATCCTCCTCCTCAGTAAATGTACTTTCAGCTGGAAAAGTCAAATAAATTTGTTTAGACCCAGAAACTATTGAACCAACATCATATATCTTGAGGCATCTTCAGCCAAGACAACAGAGTGTTGCCCATGAGATCTGAGACTCCAAAGAAAAAGAAACCCATAATAAATAACTTATAAAATATATTTCAGTGTTAATTCAACTTTGAACAAAAGAAAGAAAGTAATGTATTCATTGGCATCTTCACTTACTTCTCTTATACTCTACAATATATAAACACATGAACTAAATAAGAAAACATTATTCTAGTGGTTGGCTATAAAAGACCCACCAATATCACTAAGAAGAGCAGTTAGCCATATTCAAACGAGAATTCAGAAAACAAAAAGCCTAATACAGAGATAATTAGGGTCAAGGATTTCTGCAAGTAAGATTTCATTGAATTCACTAATAAACAATCAATTGGAAGCAGCATGAAAAGAAAAACCTAATACAAAGATAGGAGAGACATAAAGAGAACTGACCTGGTTTAAGCTCAGGGTTTCAGCTCTTTCATCAGTTGCATAACCACTACAGCCTCATCTTTGCAACAGACTCAACCAATCCTCAGCACTTACACTTGCATCTTCTACTCAACTGCAATCTACACCACAACACCACATCTCCAGAACAATCACCACCAGTTAAGTTAAATAAAACCAAAAAAGAAACAAACATATTATTCTATTATGTTGGGACCTTAGTCCCACATTGGTTAGATGAGGCTTAATTGGGTAGTTCATAAGTCAATGGGATCCCTCATTTAGTTAACCGGTTTTCGAGTTGAGTTCTACCCATGGGCTTATGACGAGTTGGGTTCGGTACCCTAAAATTTGGTATCAGAGCCAACCCCCACGACCCGTGCCCGCTCCACGGAAGGGGTGACCTATATGCTAGATTTAAATACTGGTAGGCGAGTGGAGCCGTCGTAAGAGAAAGGGCTACCGTAGGCGAGTGGAGCCGCCATAAGAGAAAGGGCTACTGTCGGGCCAGTGTCAATAGAGTGGGCCAACAAGGACGTTGGGTCTGGAAGCGTGGTGGGATGTTGGGACCTTAGTCCCACATTGGCTAGATGGGGCTTAATTGGGTAGTTCATAAGTCAATGGGATCCCTCATCTAGTTAACCGATTTTCGAGTTGAGTTCTACCCATGGGCTTATGACGAGTTGGGGTCGGTACCCTAACATATTAGAGATTACAAAACCAAAAAATACCCCCAAAACAAGAAATAAAGGTAAGTTTGGTTACCAGCAATTAGGGTTTCTTGTTCAACCACTCTTATCTGTTAAATGAATCTCCATCGATTGGATTTAGGACATGAAAACGCTATGCAAGCAAACATCGTTGAATCAGAATCAGTGCATCACAAACTCATAACCCTCAATTAAACATGCAAAACACTTTCATCTCCAAAAAAATCAATTGATAAAATCGAGATAAATAGAAATCAAACCTTTGCATAGTAAGAGATAATTGAAGCAAAAATAATCTAATAAACCATACTTTATCTCTAACAGAAACCCTAGAGCTAAGTTTATCTGTCGATTTCCAAATCTTTCTCGAACAATCTCCATCCTTTACATATACTTCGATGTCGATAATCGATTGCTCAAGAAAAATCAAATTCGTTGAAGAACAATCTCTCCATCAGTTGCCGCCGCTCTAGGGTTTGGGAGGAGGAGAGGAGGAATAAAGTTTGGGAGGAGGAGGGGAGAAATGAAGAGGAAGGACATGAATGGTCAAGAAGGGAATACCTAAGTGGTGGGGGGAATTTCCACTAGCTCAACCAATATTGGGTGGAAAAAAATTAGGCACACATGTGAATGGCACACGCGAAAATATGCCTGTTACGACCCTAGTGTGTCCAAGCGTGTGAATGGCACGCCTAAAAAAAAATCGTAACGGCTGCTCCGCGTTACGAAACATTAAAATATTCGTAACGGCTAAGACCTGTTACAACCATTTCGTAACGGCCATTTGTAACATGAATTTCGTAACGGCTAAGACCTGTTACAACCATTTCAGCTGCAAAAATGGTGGATTTAAAGAAAAAAAAATCAAATTTTCAACCTCTTAGCAGCTTTTACTTGTGTATTGGGGATACTTGTATGTTGTGCAAGTTTACTTTCTTGTGTAGGTTCTTCAAAAAACTCTCCATGCTCGTAAAAATCATCATTCAAGGGTGTTGGCTTAACAAAGAATTGCAATTGTGAGTTGTTGTCATTAGCTGAAGATTCAAGATATGTTCCTTGTTGTAGTTGAGCTAAAGATTCAGCAGCAACAATTCTCTCTTCACAATCATCCTCCATTTTCACCAAAAATAGTTCCCTCTCAAATATTTTTTCCCTCCTTCTACTCTCACCTCACTCACCCAAATACAAATAAAAATACACACTATAGTAGAACCTCTATATATTAATACTCTATATATTAATAACCTCTACATATTGATACAAAATATAATTCCGATTTGTAATATCTTACACTCGTCAACCTCCATATATTAATAAATTTGTGCTTGCCCAAGAGTATTAATATGTGGAGGTTCTACTGTAATCATTTAACAAATACTTAAGATTTTTCCTAATTATAATTAAACACTAAACCTGATTAGTGAGGGGTAGATTAAGAATTATATAAAATACTTAGATAAGGGGTGACCCTGATTTGATATTTGGCTCCGGTTTTTGTCCTTTTCCTCTATTCCCCAATTAGTTTAAGTATCCCAATTGCGCATTCTTGAAAAACTGGGCAAAAAATTGATTGTGCACTTTTTTTTACGATGAATTTTGAAATGAAAACTAGTGAAATTTTATTTTTTCAGAGAAATAAATTGAGTTTTCACCCTTGATATTTGAGTGAAAAATCCTTTTTTCGCCAATTTTACACGTGAAAATTTTTGTCATTTCATGGGAAAATTGAAGTTTTAACCTGTTTCCATTGGAAAACTGTGTTTTCATTAGAATACATTTTCTTGGAAAATTCTTTTTCAAGAGATAGAAAATTGTTAGAACACCATTGTCTATTTGTCCTTTTATACCAATTGTAGCCTGACAGGTGTCAAGGGTCATGTCCTGTGTCCAGGTCATGTTCTCCTTCTCTAGTCTTCTGTCGAGTCCTGCTGTTTTATATAGCAGTATCTCTGTATCTGTAATCTTCTTTCTTGAACAATCCTTAATACAATTCCTAAATCTCACAAAAATGAAGTAAGAAATTGAAATAAATAAATAAAAATTCATTTATGGGTTTGTAAGATAGAATCTTTTTTCTTTTCTCGCTAGAGAAGAAAGTTAATCCACTGCTAATGCCTAATTGGTGCTCGGAAAATCTGACAGCCGAACAGCTTTTATGTTTTTTTTTTTCGACAGTTGAGCATCTCAACTTCCTTTTGACGCTAACCGGATAATGTAGTCACTTCAATTCCGGACAAGTTTTTACACTTCTTCGGCCGCTCCGCCTCTTCTTTGTCAGCCTTGTCCCTGTTGTTCCAGATGTCGGGTCCATCTCAAATTTTGAAGCTTCAGAGCCTCTGCAGCTCTCACCATCCCGATACTCGGATAGTTCAAAGTTGTTTCGGGCATTTCCAAATTCAGGAATTGCGTCAGCAGGTGCAAAAATTCCTAGTGCTGTCTCATTAGCTTGAATTTCCTTTAGATTCTTTGAGTCTGATTGTTGCAACTCCAGCGCCATAGAACCTTGAGCCAAATCATCAGCCAAAGAAGAGCCTTCTCTCGCGGTCTTGGCCTGAATCCTTCTAGTAGTCTGTTTAACAACTTTCAAAGATTTTGCAAACTGTTTCTTTCTCTTTTCACCAACTACGCCATTTTGTTCAGTCTGGAGATGCAGATTGTCACCAGACACCTTTGTGCTACCTGAGTTATTATGCACTGACACGGAACTCGTCAATTGCTTCACTTGCTCTCCAACAAACTCCTTTCCTGGCTGTATATCCGTTCTATCTCTCAAATCTGACACCACAGTTGTGGCTGCTTTGACTGTTATTCCCCTTCTTAGGCTAGTAATCTGTTTGTTAACCATCACCACTGTAACAAAAGGATCCAGCAAGCACCATTTATGAACCAACGCATACGAAGCTTCCATTTGACTGCAGTCCTCTTTCTCAAAATCTGTCAATGCTTCTGATAAGTTAGAGCCAAACTCTTCAATATTCGTCCACTGTTTCCCATCTTCTTGCCGTATCATCTTGTAATTACCAGCAAACAGACTCTCACCAAATAATTTCCAAATTTTGTAAAATGCAGTAAAGACTTTCCCAGTGGGAGACTTGTAAATTGTATCCGCACACCGCTTGTTGCCTATCTGCTTCTTCTCAACTGCCCAACCTGCTGCCTTAAATAAATAATTGACATGGCCACGCAGGAGCGAGTATAAATCCTTCAAAGATTTATTCGACACAGCGGTTTCAATTGCATTCGGAGTAAAATGAGAGGATTCCACAGGTTTTTCATGGACAGGTAAAAGAGTTAATGTATGTGCAACTGATGCATCATCCCCTAGCAAACACTCGTTATGCTTGGAAACAGGAAATGTGATTGTTTTAGTTTCAGCAATTTGACACTTACTCTCAGAGGCATTCCCACGAGCACGTCTTCTTCGGTTTACTTCTTCAATCCGTGTATGCAGGTAAGTAGTACATACTAAACCTTCACTTGATGATTCAACCAGTGGACATGTTTTGGTTGGATAATTGTTAAACAGGTCTACAGATTGCAGGCTAACCACAATTTCCTTTGATGAGTTCAATTGAACTGGAGCCTTCTGTAGAATAGGCGAATAATCACCATTGGAGTATTCATTTCCCCCGTCTGACGGCTTCATTCGCTTAGCACCTCCTCCTGCAACGTTTCTTCCATAGAAAACATCCATGAAAATGTGGTGCGCTTCATTTGATCTTTCAAAATCATCGTCGGACAAGACATCAAGTTCTTTAAATCCCAACATAGGAGATGAAGATGTAAAGAAATTTGGAGAGTTCACAGTCGAGATCATGCTAACATTGCCGCCGCAAAATCTTACAATTCAAATCTAGGGTTAGCTCAGGAGAAGAAGAACAGAAATGACCTAGTGCCCTTGTCCTCATCGCCTTATTAAATCCTTAAAGATTTTCCTCCCAGCAGTTTTCTTTACTGCCCAATATGACTTGGCCGCTCAGCCGCTCTCTAACCGGGCGGCGCGTGGTGCAACTCTTTGTCTGTCTGTCCACCTGGCAGGCCTAGTTGGGTTTTCTTTTTTGACCGTCACCTTTGGGCTTTGTCCCTTTTTTAACAGACCGTGGAAAAAAATCCTCTTAAAACCGCCTCTCACAGTTGCACGGGAGTGGGCTGTGAGGGGCGGTGTTTTCTTCTCGGTTTTTCCCGTAGTCTGTTAAGAATTTTTGAATTGAAAATTTTCATGGCACTCGGAAAATAGAAATTTGAAAAATTCACCAATAGTCATAGCCTCTTTATTTGTATGACCACCATCTACAGCTAGCTGGCTGCAGCAGGGTTGTGGTGAACTTGCAAAGGATTCACCAAAGTCTGGTTACATGAGTTTGTCCATACTCTCTCTCAGATTAAAATATAACAAGCCACAACTTTGTTAAGAAGCAACAACAATGATAACAACTTGGAATTAGTCTCTGCAATTCACCGTGAAAAAAAGCTGCTCATTTGCTCTTTTTTTTTTCTGGAAGTAATCGGTGAAATTCCTTGAAGAGAATCTTTTTGACGCATCCTGCACTGGAAAAAAATCCTTGAGGATAGATATCCTTGAAGTTATTGTTGTTGTTACTGTTGAAGAATGAATCAGCCATGAACTTGTTGTGATGCAGATGTCTTAGTTATCAGTTTCAAAGATTACTTGATCTAAAGCATTACTGTGTGCCCATTGCATTGCCTCTATAAGTTCAGCTTGATTAGCATGCAGTGCGCTCTGTCCCATTGTCTTGGACGCCATGCGGTGTCCTGCACAATCACGAGTCAAAAATCCTATACCTGCCAAGTAAAAAGCTTTATGAATGAGACGATTTATATTCAAATGCGCAGTGATTCGATGGATGGCATTGTTAGGATTGGGATGCAAGACCACTTGGCATCTGAATTTCCAAATGAACCGAAGGGTGTTGGCTACTGCATGAATAATGTGACCAGAGGTAGGTGGACTAATTGAACAAGTATGAGAACCCCAGGAACTGATTCAATTAGCATGGAGAGTAGAATTCTGAGCTGACTGTGTTGGTGTTGCTGCGGCAAACAACCTGTGCAAATCGCTATAGCAAATGGACACTGTAGAAGCAAATGTTGTAAATCTTCTGAATGCTGAGTTATGCACAAGTTACATTGCTGATTGTGGTAGTTGACTGCATGAAAGAGCTCCTTTATCTTGACTGCAAGCACATAATGAATTAGTTTCCACCAAAAGATTTGCAGATTATAAGAGTAATTTCAATTCCAAAACTTCAACCAGAATGTTTTGAAGCATAATACTTAGTAGTGGTTAGAGGATAGATGCATTTATTTCTGTTGACTCCCACCTAACTATGGTTGGGACCTCATTTGTAGTTACTTCTTCTGTTTATCTATCTTGATAAATACCTCCTAATGGAGATGAATAAGATTATCCAACATATTGTTGATGAACCTTAAGCTTCTTGACATATCCTGGAGATTTATGGCAGATGGCCATGGTAATTGAAATCCAGGAGGTGTTGTGTCTCTCAATCAGGTAGCAAATGGTGGAATGGTTATCTTAATATCCAAATTCAACATCGCAAGATCGCTGCCAGAACAGCTAGAATCACATCGCTTCATAACTCCACGGCGTGTCATTGCCCACCGGAGTTAATCAATTCTGAACAACTCTCTGGGCCATCCGAGATAATGAAGTGATTGTGATTCGAGCCATTATTGCAGCGATATAAGTCTAGCCATTCTACCACATATGATAAGTTATCAATTTTCCACATCCCTGTTGACAAGACCAAATTACAGTATGTGGAGTTCAGTTTCGTCATTACGAGTCAAACTGATAGCACAAACAACTTTAAAAGCTCAGTCAGGTCTGTATTATTTGGGATATATATACATATGTACTTTTGGACCTTTGGTTAGACATTATTGGGAAAACACCAATTCACTCGAGGATCTGTTGCTAATGGGCGGGGTTGGCACCCAGTACTCATGCCTCTTAGCCAACTCCATGACCACTCAAATGAGGGATATGTACAACACGATACTTGTATTATCGAATTTGTGGCTGCTTGTCTGACGAGGGGCAAATGCTTAATCTTTATATTTACATTGTTAAGTTTCATCTAAGTTAGATATGCCACACTAGCAGTTTGACTGTGAAAATAGAATCCAACACATTTAATGAGAGCCGAGAGACCTATGCATTATTGATGAAAAATGTATCAGTCTTTCTTTATCTAATTTTTTCCACTTCACTTTAGTTTATTCTGTTTAGACCTTAGTTAATATGCTATACGTACTTCAGGCACATGAACAAATGAAGCAAAAAGCCCTTGCGAAACTAGAAAGTGGGTTTCTAGTGCAGGTGTTAAACCTAGTTTGAATGCAGTTTCCAAGAGTTTTACGAAGAATTTATGTTTATGAATGAAGGCAGTTTAACAATTACTTATTTTATTAAAGCAAACTTATCAGATCTGTAATCAGAAACATACCGTGTAAATGAAGGCAGTTTAACAGTGAGATTCATCTAAAAAAGCAGCATATGCAACCTTGTCGTTTTCGAGGTCCTTCAAACCGGATTTATGGGGCTTTTTGTTCTGCAGTCACCCAAAGAACATCCTTTCATTAGCAAGACGGAGAACGCAGACATAATATACTAGCTTGAAAACGCTATAAAACGTAGACATAATATACTAGCATGAAAACGCTACAAGGGGTGAAAGATTCATACACTGGGAGTGGTGCATCAGGTCTAGTTCCTACGTTATGCAGCAATCTGGTTCATATCAAACACACACACACTGTGTTATTAGAATTACAAATGGCAGTGAAATAAAAGTTTGAAAACCAATTATGACACTTTATTTGTAGAGAACTGGGGTAGTCTACCAAGTGGAATAATAGGATCCTTCAAAAGCTCGTTCTCTTTGCTAGTTATCTGGGCACCATCCAGAACCTTGTGTTAACATCCTTGTGCCAGTCATGTGTGCTGAGAGTCCTGGAATTTGACACACAGAGAGAGCATCCTAAAATAAAAGAACAATCAAGTGCCACAGTTTCATTCTGAACGATGGAAGCGCGTCGATGAAAGACATAGTCTCTTGCAAGCGGGACATTCCTTGCTCCAGAAAAGATACTGGAGCTGGCAGCCTTAAATCTATAACAAGTCCTGGCAATGCTCGGGAAAGACAACCAGACAGAGTGTGCTTGATTTCAGAAGAGCGCCCGTCACTCAAGACAATTTTGCAAGGATATGATCTCCCATTAACAGATAAAAACTCTTCTTGAGAATCTTCATCGCGCCCGTATATATAAGCCAGAGAAGAAGATGTTACCCATCCAAAAAGTGCCATATACATTGTCGCAAATGGTGATAAACTTAAGTTAAATCCCTCGGGTGGTGGTTCAAACCATGAGTTTTCAGGATCAAATAGCTCAAAATTAAAAACACCAGGCTTTGTTGGCCACTTTAGAGGCGCTGATTCTGGTTCAAGGGCATTCTCAACCATCTCGGTGTCACTTCCATTCATCTGTTGTGGCAGATAATGATCAGCATGACTGGCATCAGAATTAAAAACACCAGCATGAGTTTTCAGGATCAAATAGGTCAAAATTAAAAACACCAGGATGACTGGCATCAGATTCACCACAAGCCACAACTACAGCTGCTTGTTTCAAAGCATTTGCACATGCCTTTGCTGATGCTAAACATACAGAACCCTGAGCTTTCCCCAACAGACCTTCTTCTTCCAAACTCAAACAACTTCATCTTGCAAACTACCCCAAAACGCTAGACTATTAACAACACACTCAGAAGAACAATACATATACGTCTCTTGTAGGTCATAAACCTTATGCTCTCTCAAAGAAATCCGATACCGCCCTTTCCTAGGCCGCTCTAATGGCAATGATTTCTTACAAAGAGGCTAACCATATACATTAGAGATCGACCTTTCAGTCACAACATCTTCATAATCCCTTTTAGAAATGAAAGACCCAGCTGCATATAGTTTATTCTCATCGCGTACACCCTCAAGAAGTGCAAGCTGTAGCTTGTGTACAGCATTATTCGTAAAAGCTAATTCAGCTTTAGCCATTATAGAAAAAAACTCCAAATTAACTTCTATCCAATTCAAACCTAGATCAAAACAAAACAAAAAATCAATGTTAATTATTAATAATTAATATTAAGTTTGTACGGATGGGAAATAACAAATCAAGAATCCAGCAGAGAATGAATAGAGTCAAAAACTCTAAACAGAAGTCTAAAACAAACTAAATAGACCAATCAAGAACACAAGAAGTGGGACTATACTTGCCTGACGAAAGAAGAAAACAAACCGGAAAGTCTTAAGAATGAGGGCGAGGGATTATAGTAGTGCCAGTTACAAAAAAATTATTCTATCATTTCTGCAAATCTGACAGGCAATTTTCCTGACAGACAACATTTCCTGACATTGATTGTTTATCCTTTCAAGTTACAATTTCAACCACATTAAAAGTTCTAACATATATGTATGTCTTGTATGCAATATGCCTAGAGTACATTAATTTACTCTCAGCTTAAAGTTCCTCCGTCTTGTGCTATGTTGGGGAGGCCTGGGAAAGACAAACTATGCAAAAAAAAAACTCTCTACCAAGAGTATCATGGGAGAACTGAGCTGCAGCATACACGAATGTATGAGATTATTGCAGAAACTATTAGGTTGTCCATCTTAAATATATTAGCTCGTCTCTATGACCCAAGAACCCTCTACATGTTATGTAGTTTCAAGCATGAACACACTGACTGAATTACTCGGAGTGAACCTAAGATGTAGACTATTTTCTTGATCTAAAGCATCTAAGAAATCATAGGATGATTCATACAATGGACTTTTTGGTCTGTACTGCAAAGAAGTAAATCATGTCCCTTACTTGAAGCTAACCATTTAGAATTATCTCCTTAACAACATAACACCAATTCCTATTCAAGGTTGTATTTACAGACTCCAAAGTATAAATCCCAAATTCAAACCAAAATAAAACAATGTATAGAAAAAAGTTAACGAAATCAACCTTAACCCAGTTCATAACCTAACTAACCTTAATATTGAAAAATGCCAAAATATTTTTGATTGATTTTACAAAACCCTAGTTTTCAATGTTGTATCAGTTCAAACACATAACATGCATAACCAAAGAAGAATAAAGAGAACATACCTATTTAGTCAACGACGTTCGTGAAGGATTTTAGCGATGCGTTTGATGAAAAGTGTAAATCAAATCAAATGAACTGGTGAGCGATGACAAGTTAAAAAGAAGAAAAAGGGGATGGAAAAGTTTGTAGCGGAGACATGTTTGACATTTCGGAATAAAAAAAACGGGGTAAAAAATGTAAAGTGCATTATATATCTGGGGTACATCAGTAAAAATACTCCGAGAAACGATGGCCGTCAATGAGGATGGCGCAATGAATACCGGAGGTGACAATGGATCATCTCTCAGTTAAAGATCGTTCTAACGAGGTACCCTGATCCTCCAAATTGTTTGGATTACAAAAATTGCAAAAATTCATTAAATTTCTGAATTTGTACAAAATAAAATTGCTTGTAGATGAAAAGAACTAGCATTCATTCCAACCTTGTCTGTTTAAAATTATCACAATAAATCCCAAAACAATCATAAATCTGAGTTTATGCAGAATCACTCCTAGTGATCATAGTACAAGACATGCTATTTTACAACAGCAAAAAAACAAAAACAAAAACAAAAAAGCTCAGGAACTATGAAGTATCCTCTCTCACCATATTCAAAGAGTAGGTGAGGTTGAAATGCAAAACTAATGGTCTCGACAACCGAGGAAAAATTGTATTCCTCAATTGTGAAAGAATAACCCACTAATGAGATGAAGAGAGATCAAATCGATTCACCTTTGAGTCGAATCCTCAGAGATTGAATCATGACCTAATTCGGGTCTCTGATATTGGGACCTTGAGCAACTCCACAAATCAATGATAGGAACAATGGTGGTGATTTTGTAGCTTTGACACCGAGGAAAAACTGATATGGCCCTTTTCTCCAGCTTCATCATATGGAACCCTGATTGGAAGTGCTACAGATATCGGCTCTGGTCTGCACATTCCTACCAATAATTCGAAGATAGAATCCCCACGATGGATTCTTATCAGTAATAGCACGCTGACCAAAACGGTGTTGTTCCACATAACTTTGAACATCATCAGCCTTGATTAAACCTTCCAGATAGACACGGAGATCTCCTCCTGGACCTGTTTGCAAACTACACGAGTAAGTACTAGCAATAATCTTTACTATTAAGGGACTAGAAAGAGAAATTGAAAGAAAAAAAATTGTAGATTGCATATTTAAAGCATGACTAAATAAAATTTACAATAACTTAATCTTGTTTTAAAAAGAAAAATTTGGTTCATATCCAACACACCATCAGAATTGTTGACCATAAAAATTCCTAAAACACCTGAAACACGGGCAACAATCTAATGGAAAAAATGTTTGTTCTCCACTAATCAATGTGCTAGTTCTCAACGAAAAATTACACCAGCTTTGAAGGAAGCATTACCTAATGATTTATCACCAGCATCCTCAAACCTATATGGAGGAGGGAAAATAGCAGTATGGGGCTACAGAAGAGAACACAAAAGAAAAGAGGAAAGTGGGACATGAGACTTTAATAAAATTAAATACTACTAAAATGAGATGATTAAGGGAAGAATGATCATAAAAGCAAAGCAAGAAGAACTCACTGGATTTCGTAAGGCTTTGTACGGTGAATCATCCAACAATATCGTGTTTGATTCACTGTATGCACCCTTTTCCCACGGAAGACTCCGGTCATGCTTATTCCATAATTTCTTCAGCTCCTTTAATACCAAAGGCTTCTGCCTGTTTTCAAGAGTGCTGTACCCTGTATCAGTACAGTGGTATTGGTCCTGTCCACAAAATAAAAGAGGAGAGGAGAAGCGAGTGCATGTTTAGTAAGTTACATTTAATCATTAATCTTGTTTCTGATAATTGCGGCAATAAATGAAACTGATCAAAGAGGATTGTAAAACGCATCTCAAGCAGTAATGACTCCGAGGAAACCTGGCCACGGTATTTCTGGTACTAGCAAATGAGGTAACAGCAATAGGTAGGTAATAATTGCTTACCCAACAAAATAGCAGGTTCTTTTTCATATCTCCCATGACAAAGTCGACCACACTATCCACATTTCTCCTGCAAAATTACACAGAAAGAAGGGTTTAAACAGGAAGGCATCCATAAGTATTAGTTGCCTAGAAGATGGGAGGAAAAAAAAAAGGAAAATAAACAAACTTTTCAAGAGGGCCAACTTAGAAAGAAAGCTTATTAGGCTGGAAAAATACTTTGTTCTTGATGACCAAACACCCACATTGAAGTTCTGAAATAAAAACTTCAAGAAATCATCACAGAATGGTCTCTTAAAAACTGAAAAGAGAAACATTGATGTTAGAATTATTTCACGACGCTGCAGCAGTTTTTTACAATCGTCAGTTTTAGTATCAAATCTTACGAGCTTTCCTTGCAATAAACGTGTCTGCTTTATATCCATCAGGCACGTTGGAAACAATGTCAACAAGAATACCATTTAAATCAAGAACAAGAAGCTTTTTCCTCGTACAACTAAAAGATGTTCTAACTGGTGAAGAAGGAATATTCCCCGTCAAGACAGCATGCCCAGTTCCTTCTTCAATTAGTCCAGCATCTGAAGATATATCTAAGTTCTCTCCACCAGATACACGGATTTTCTTTGCATCAACATGTTCTTCCCCTAAAAGAGGAGTTACATCCCCTGTTAGATTTCCCTCACCAGTAACACAAGATTCGTCTCTAAATTCAGCCTCATTTGCAGGAGGGTCACATATGAGCATACTCTCAGAAGCCTTGTCTTCATTGGTAGTACGCATATCATTTTTCCTCTTTTTTCTCCTATTGCTATGAGCATGATCCAAATCATTAGCAGCATTCTTGCATGAAGAAACATCTGTAACAGCTGATAATAAAGAGCTATACCTTTCTTTCCTTGACCTCCCAAGAGCGGTGTTCCCTTCAACAACAATACCATCTTTTATGTCGCTCTTAGTTGCCAAAAGAGGAATAACTTCTTCCTTGCTATGCTCATCTACGGATACTGCTGGAGTTTCTTCACCAAAAACAATTGGCCCTTCTTTTAAATTTTCTCCACCTATATCTTCTGACTGCTTGAGCTGAGGTTCTTCTATGGTTGGTTTACTAACTTCTACTAATAGCATCTCCTTTCTCTTCTTTTTCTTGTTCTTCCTCTTGCTTGCAGGATCACAATCTTCAGCGGAAGACAAACCTAGGGAAACATCCATGGTTGAGGACTTCTCTGATTTGATTCCCCTTTTACTTTTCTTTGAACTAGCTTTCGGAACTTCGAGAGACAGGCTAGGGGACTGCTCTTTGCTCTGTAACAACTGCATCCCACAGAAGTCAAGTAAGCTTTTCTTCTTTTTCTTCTTCTTCTTCTGATGTTTTAAAGGGCTACTAGTCTCCTCAACTGAGACCAAATTATTTCCAGTCGGTAAATCACTCTTTGTCATCGAATCAATATCAGTTTTTACAGAGGTGCACGGCCTATCGACTTCATGATCCGTGCGCACAGGAACTACATCTTTCTGCTTCTGATATGATGATATCACATCTGCTAAAGATCTCTCTTTTCTCACTCGCGGAGTTGCATCTGGCTCATCTTCTTGGGAATCAAGAGGCGTCTTCCTCTTCTTGCTGGTCTTTATCGTTTTACCTGTATCATTCCCATCTGATAAAGGTTTCTCCATTTGCACCTCTGGAGTTTCATCTGGATCATTGTTTTGAGATTCAGTACGCCTCTTCCTCTTCCTCTTAGTTTTTATCGTGTTACCTGTATCATCTTCAGTAACACCAGTTTGATCTGCAGTCTGCGAAGAAGTCATGTGGTGCCCACAAACTTCAAATTCCGGATTCGGTCTATTTTTCATCTCAGATATAGTTTGAGTGAGATCTGCATCTGTATCCATACCATCTACTAAAGATTTCTCTACTTCCACCTGTGGAGTTTTATCCGGAACATTATTTTGAGATTCAATACGCTTCTTCTTCTTCCTCCTGGTTTTTTTCTTTTTACCCATATCATTCTCATCAACAGTATGATCACCTACACCAACCTCCTCAATTTCCGAATTCGGTCTATTTGTCATCTCAGGCATAGTTTCAGTGTTCTGTAACGGAGAACTGCAGTTTTCGCCAGTATCCTTCTGTGCACTCTCTTCCACCAGCTTTTGGTCGGGATTGTCATCTTTCGAGGTGTTAGAACTCTCACCCTTCTTCTTTTTTCTCGTCTCCGGAATCACCTCATCATTATCACTTGTTGCTGCCAGAGCGAGCACGATGTGTTCATTATTTAACCGTCTTCCATGACTTGTTTTCTTGTTTTTTGTAACATCTTCAGTAATTTGCAACGCCGTACCATTTTCTGTATCGATCTCGAAAACATCTGCTGTTTTTCTATTAGCCTTCTTAGATGGACCCATTTAACCACTGCCACCTTCAAGTTTAAACCCCAACTCAAGAGTCTCGAAAATGTTTCTCCCAATTCACTATCTACCTCTACTTTTAACTTCTTCCTCTCTGCAATATAAGTTAGAATAGGCTAGTTAGCACATAGCACTCATATTTCTAATCCAATAACAATCTAATGCAATACCAGGCTATATAATTCGAAATCATGGAAACCAGAAAACTGACTGAGATTTGTTTCAAGTGTAGCTATTGGATTAATCCCGGAAACCAGAAAACTGACTGAGATTTGTTTCAAGTGTAGCTATTGGATTAATCCCGGAACCGCATGAATTTTAACGAAATCCATAAACACGAGTTTTGAAAATCTTACCTGGGCTGCCAACGAAGTGAAAAATTCAATCAGATTCGACCGTTGCTGCTTTGGGAAATCCAAAAAGCTCTTCTCCGTTGGTTCCTTGTATTGTTTGTATCCCTAAGTTACCAAATAAAGCGAAATCGTTTAAAAACTTAAACTGAAATCAAATAAGTTTTAGATGGAATCAGAACATGAGATGTTTGAGTGAATTTTTTATAAGAATGAATCTGAGAGACGATTATGGACAGGTTTACGGTAATTTATTTAGGGTTTGAAACAGGGTACCTTTCTCTGTTGCTGAAATCGGCTTCGTCTTCTTCAGAGCTTCCGCAGACATAAATGAGTTGAGAGATTTTGCGGTCTTGGAATCCGGCCCTAGGTTTTGTTCTCGGTGGTGTCGACTAAATCAATAAAATCGGATACATACATATATAGAACGAGTTTTTTGGAAGGCTATTATTGGTACGTCACATTCCAAAACGGGGCACTCGTAAGTAATTTTAAAAATCCCTTATCTCAAATAATTGTGTAATGACCAAACAACCCTTATTTATTTAGTTAATTTTAATTGAATTTAATTATTATCTAATTAAATTAAGAAGATGAATTTTGATATATATTTGTAAATTCTGGGACAAAGTTTATGTGGGAAAAAAACTAGAGAGAAGAGGAAAAAGAAAAAATTGGAGTTTTTTTTTTTCAAAACCTAGATTGTTTGATTCCCTCAACAAAAATGGATGAAACAAGTTACAAATTCGAGGTGGGTGAATCTTTGTATGATAGAGAAAACAAGTTTTACATTTCTCATGTTGGAGACTAAGAGATTGATGATTTGTTAGATGGTAGAGAGGGTTTAACACAAAGTGATGATGAATCTCCACCAATTGAAGAAATAAATCAACAAATTGAAGAACCAATGGTTGAAAATCAACAGGTACACCTCTAAACTATCTCCCATGGGTTCAATTTCGTTGAAAACTAGCTTAAGAACGATAATAAATTTGATATTTTTAGACTTTCATGGCAAATTACGGTTGGGTTGGGCCGTTCCAACCGTAATTGATTTTACGTCCTGGGTTTGGAAGAGGGTTTTGCTTCGTTTCCAACCGTAAGTTTTGTTTACGCCTAGCTTTAGAAGAATTCCAAACGTAATTGGTTTCTAGGACAAAACTTGAGAATTATGCCTAGGTTAAATTCATCCAAAACCCAAACGTAAATAGTTTTTGCATGGGTATTTATTACTTGTTTACGTCTTGGTTAGGATTTTTTATTTCCAAACGTAAGTGAAAACGTCTAGGTTATATTTTCATCGTTTCCAACCGTAATTGAAAACGTCTAGGTTAGAGGATGAATTTTTCAACCATAACCTTTCCTATGCCTAAAACGTCTGGGTCCGTGTACCTTATAACCAGGACGTAATTCTAGTTTTCTTTCTTCTTCTTTTTTGACTAATATTGTTTTTTGGAACATGTAGAGATGGAAAGATAAAGAAGATGCAAAGAAATGGGCTAGAGAACGTGGCAAGTTAATTATGTGTGTTATAGTTTGTAATGGATCAACAAATGACCGCCACTTTCAAATGGTTTGCGAGTGTAGTGGAGAAAGTAAAAGTCATGTGAAAAAGGGTACCGTATATGAACCAAAGACGAATAGGAAGAATACTACTTTCACTAAGAAGACTAAATGCGCGTTCAAGCTTCAATTCAAGCACAACAAGAAAAGTGAGGAGTGGTATTGGTATTTGGAGAAAGTTGTATGCGGTCGTCATCACCATCCCATACCGGATACTTTGTTATCCCATCCTTATGCGGCGCGGCTTAATGATGAAGAAAAACTCATTGTAAGTTCCATGACGGAAAACCGTATGAAACCCCTAGATATACTTGGTCATATAAAGCTCCTCAACCCAAAGAATGTTTCTACTTTGCCAACCATCTACAATGCCAAAACAAAATTGAAAAATCAACAATGGGAAAATAGAAATCAAATGCAACAATTAAGGCATTTGGGGGAGAAGTATAATTATACGGTTTTCCATAGTGAAGATGAGGATGAACAAATAAAGAATCTCATATTGGCTCATCCCAAGTTTATACAATTAGCGCGGTGCTCCAATCAAGTACTTTTAATGGATTGCACGTACAAGACAAACAAGTATGAGATCTTTGGTGTTGATCATTGTTGGACAAACTTCCACCAACTCTCCGTTTAGTATCGCTTTTTGCTTCTTGGAAAATGAGCTTGAAGAGAGTTATGTGTGGGCACTACAACAAGTGAAGTTATTCTACGTGGAGGGATATACTCCAAAGGTGATTGTCACCGACAAGGAACAAGCATTGTTGAATGCAATAGAGAGGGTTTTCCCGGATGCTCATCACCTTCTTTGCACGTTCCACCTATGGAATAACATTGAGACTAAATGTAAGACCATCATTCGTCCAACAAAGAAAAGTCAAATGGAAAGAATAAAGAAACTACCGGTTGATCAACAAAAGGAAGCCAAAGAGAAATTTAAGAAGGATGGCGGGTTGGCGGAACTAAGATGGGCTAGTTTCCAAAAGGATTGGGAAGCCATGGCATATTCTCTCACTGTGGAAGACTATGAACAACGATCTCGTATGTTATGGGCTAGTTTGAAAAGTTATCCAACTATGGTGAAATACTTGGTGGACAATTGGTTGGATCCGCACAAATAGAAGTTCGTGGCCGCATTCACAAACCAATATAGACACTTCGGCAACCAAGCTACAAGTACGGTGGAATCGTCTCACAACCGGTTGAAGAAGAAGCTTCATAGTGGTGATGGTGGATTTGTTACAGTATTCCAAGCCATGCACACCTATTTCCTCCGTAATCTTGATAGAGTTAGGGAGTATTTTGAAGAAAAAAAACAGATCTAGTAGACACACTAAATGGAAAGACAATGCTTG
This sequence comes from Papaver armeniacum, assembly GCA_023531295.1. NCBI lineage: Eukaryota > Viridiplantae > Streptophyta > Magnoliopsida > Ranunculales > Papaveraceae > Papaver > Papaver armeniacum. Next base: position 329,492 of record JAJJWW010013618.1, read on the forward strand.
GCTTCATGCAATTAATCATAAAGTGTCGCATCGTGCAATTGATTTGATCATGAAAGAAGTGATACAATTTGAGTCGGGTAACTATGACGAAAGAGAGTGTGTTTGTCCTAACATGACAAGTTTGGGCCTCCCATGTCGGCATGTCATAGCCAATTACAATGACAATGTTATTCCGATACAAGATGTCGATCTATTTTGGCAACAATTATCATTCCATGAAACAATAGTCGATCAAGATTTTGGAGGAACATTTGCCGATACCGACATCGGAAAAGCGCTAGCCGCGAAATATGATACATTAACACGGGGGCAAAGGCAAATATGGTTGAGTAACTTGAGTAACTTCGTATACCCACAAACTAGGAACAATATGAAGGAACCACCTAAGAGGAAGAGAAAGGGGAGGCCTTCTACGAAACAAAAGAGGAGTGTAGTAAGGAAAACGGCAAGGGAATTGTTGGAAGAATCAAAGAAAAGAGATCCTTCGGGAATTGAATTGTTGCGAAAAGCCTATGAGGCGGAGGATGAGATGGAAGAGGATGTTCAAGGTAGAAAAAAATGAAGGAGAGGTCAAATGGATTTAGGAGAACCAAGTCATCGAAATGTACAAGAAAAAGAAGGAGAACCAAGTCATCGAAATGTACAAGAAAAAGATCTTGAGCCTCCCTCTCAAGAAAGTTCAACAAGCAAAGTTTATTTCAAAGGAAAAGGTCCGGTCTTTCGTTCCAAACAACTAGAAAAAAAAAAAGCGAAGTTGTTAAAGAAAAAGGTTCCAAACAATGCGGAACAAAGGATGGGGGAGATAAAAGAAAAGGCTCCAAAGCATGCGAAGTTCCCTCCCAAGGAAAAACAAGAAAAAGACTTGGCGGTGGAAACGGTGTTAAACAATTAGCAAGAAGTATAGGAAAAAGTATGATGGTTGGAATATTTCCGTCAAGTGAAAGGAATGGGACGGTTCGTATTCCAAACACAACTTACAAACCACCCCCTAGAGATGAGAAGGGTCGATATTCCCGGAATTTATATACCATTTATGAAAATTACCTTCTTTTTTTCCCTGACTTTGTTCGTGACTATAATAAGGTCACGGATGAGGTAGATGGAGATGGGAATTGTGGTTACCACATCTTCGTGGATCAACTTGGACCCTTTGAAGACGCGAAAGATTGGGGTTGTGAAGAAGTTGACTATGTAAGGCAAAAATGTTTAATGGAACTACGTGGGCACCGAGATTATTACATACCAATGATGAGATGTGAAAAAGACGAGTCCGAGAATGTGTTAAACGAAAGTTTTGTGGCATGGGAAAAGCGGTTACACGGCAATAAATGTTTGAAAAGTGAGTATTGGATGTCCATGCCAATAAACGACCAACTACTCGCCAATGCATTCAATTGCGTTGTCCATTATATCTCAAATGCATTGAGTTTCACATTTGCACCGACAAGGATACCATTTGACGAAGAATCGGATAAAACAAAAATAGTGGTGATTGGTTACGTGCACGGAAACCATTTAATTGGACTCCAAATGAGTGAAGGATGCCCATACCTCCATTATTCGATTGTAACGAATGGTCCAAATCTTGGTGTATTAGATTCGAGGAAATTTTTGAATTTTGGAAGGCATTACAAATGTCAAGGAGTAATGTCTCATTTGCATTGATGAGCGATGATGAGGATGACTAAACGTTCGTGAAGGGTGGTAAAAATATTTTGAATGACTCACTAGGAATAAAAGATTTTGTCTAGAAGTGATAATTGGGTCATATGTATTTTGGTAGTTTTGAATGAAGTATTTTGTTGACAATATTATATGTATTTTGGTAGCTTTGAATGAAGTATTTTGTTGACAATATTATATGTATTTTGGTAGTTTTGAATGAAGTATTTTGTTGACAATATTATATGTATAAATAAGAAAAAATAAGATGGTTGGGCATGTATGTTCAACTTATATATAAAACCAAGATGTTCAACCTATATATAAAACCAAGATGTGTAACGGCTTTATTTTCAAACCAAATAGGGACAAAAAAAACAACAAACTCACTTTAAAAACTACTTACGCCTAGGTTTTAGAGAACACGAACCTAGACGTAACTCTGAGAAATACTTACTGTCAGGTTTACGTCTGAGTTTTCCGAACCCCAAACCTAGACGTAAACCTGCAAAAATCCTAAAACTTGTTGTGTTCAGTCTTACGTCTGGGTTTTGCCTACCCCAAACCTGGACGTAAATGTTCCTGAGTACCTAATTTTGATTTTTCATTTCACTTTAAAACTAGCAGCACAAATCCAAAGAAACAACCAAAAGAAACTAAATAGTCCTCTACACCAAAGGAAACTTGTTCGTAACAACCAAAGAAACAACCAAAAGAAACTAAATAGTCTTCTACACCAAAGGAAACTTGTTCATAACAACCAAAGAAACAACCAAAAGAAACTAAATAGTCTTCTACAATGTCTACTCATTACGAGTACGACCACGACCTCTTTTGTTACCACCTCGAGTACGAGGACCGTCACGACGACCTCGACCACGACCACCCTGACCCTGACCACGAGCATGCATATCCTCTTCTGTAGATTCAGAACTACTAGGTGATGGCTGGCGTTGACCATAAAACTTTTTTCCTGTAAGATGACCAATCTCATCATCTGACCAAGATGTAGAAGGTCTCATGGTCGGAAAGTGGTCATATACCCATGCCTAACAAATTATATATAACCATAAAAATTATATACATAAAACCAATAAAAAAAATGATAAATATAACAAAATCGAAACTATATAAATTACCTGAAAAAGACCAACATTCCCAGCAAGTTCAGTGGCTCCAACCCTCGAAGCTTTTCGAAAACTATCAAGTAAAAAAGCGAGGGTGGCAGTGCCCCAAGCATACTTTTTGGTCTCCTGGAAATCTTTTAACCATTGTAGATAGTGGACATTTACTCTATTCCCCGAGTTATCAGGAAAGAATATGGTACCAAGGGAATGCAATAGGTATGCGGTAGTTGTACGACGAGCTCTTGTTTCATCTATCACCTCATGACGTTCAACTACAGCCTTTTGTGTTCCTCCAAACATATCTTTCAGATTCTTCAACATTATCTTTTTGACAGGTATAGATGGACCATCTCTTGCTTCATCTGGTTTATCTCCACCAGCCCACTTAAACTGTTTCTCCGTCTCAGCTTGCTCCCATCCAAGTGTCTCTTTAACAAGGACATAAAGGTCTTCCCAACTCATATTGTTGTCAAAACCTTCAGAAACAGATTTTCCTTCAACATTTAAGTTCAAGATTTGCTTCACATCATCCGGCGTTATTGTCATCTCGTCGAATGGAAGATGAAAAGTATCGGTTTCTAACCAATATCGCTCTCTAAAGGCACAAGCAATAATATAATCAAACTCATGTTGATGGTTGAGAATTCCATTAACTAGCCCTGTATCCAATACAAGATCACGAACCTCTTTACATTCTTCACTTAACGGCCAATAACCACCCTTTTTATGTTTCAGTTTCTTTATCGCAATTTCATGATCCTACAAAGAATGTATAAACAACAAATTTGTTAAATTTCTAAATTATTCCCAATAATATCAAGTTGAACAAAATCATGCAAAATAAGTGAAATTTTGAGATTCTTACCCTGGTTTGGAAAACCTTAGCAACCCATGAATATGGATAACCAAATAAGACCGTAGATTCATCGGGAGCTTCACCCAAAGTATACCATTCTTCTTCGCAGGCAACAAATCATTGCCTTTAGGAATATGCTTGCCTTTTGGTGAAGGTATCTTCCTCGGCTTCTTTTCCTTCACTTGAGGTTTAGGTGTAGCTTCAGGTGAAGCAACAACAACTTGTTTCCCTTTTCCTTGAACAAAAACTTCTTCTTGTTGTTGTTGATTTGGTGTATCTCTAATCACGAGTGTACCTCCCGATATCACCGGTAGTTGAAATTGTTCCCCTTCAATTTATAGATTTTGGAAAACATTATGTTCAATTTCAGGACATGTTGAGCTACTTCCTTGAATCATATCCTTCTTATTGTTAGCACCCTTGCGGAGACCTCTATAATCGACCCCACAATGAATTTCATGGCGAGGTGTAGGAGTATCTTTTGGTGTTAAGTTATTTTCTCTATTCTTTTTAGGCTTTGCTCCATCACGATTCCTGCAAGTTACAAGAAATAGATCTTATAGAATCCGTATTGATGAATTAGTAACACAATCCTATCTATTAATAAAAAAAAATATTCAGGCTTAATTACGTCTAGGTAATCCTAGAGAAAAATAGAATCGAACACAGACGTAAAAAAATACGCTTGGAAAGTTCAATCATCCAACCTAGGCGTAAGACTATACGTCTGGAAAATCCAGTAACCCAACCTAGGCGTACACTAAATACGCATGGAAACTTTGGTGCCAGAACCTAGGCGTAAACCTAAATTGCAATTCCTTTAAAACATCCAGAAACTTTTACGCCTGGGTTTTGACTACTGAAAAACCAAGCGTAAGTAGATACGATTGGAAAAATTGTGTCGCTAACTGGACGTAAACCTACATGCAAAATCAATTTACGGTTTGAATTCCTCTAAACCTAGGCGTAAGTTCTTCGAACACTAGACTTACGCTTGGCGAACCTAGGCGTAACACCTTCAAAAACAAAACAGAAACCCTAATTTTCTTCGATTTGATTCAATCTAACATGTTTTAAGCACAAAACGAGTAAGAATAGATGGGTTTGTCGATTAATACCTTACATACACTATGGGTTGTTGTTGAGGAGTTCGAAATTCCGAAAAATCAGTTGCTTCAATCGGTGGTTGTTGAGGATGAAGTTGTTGGTCAGGGGGTTGATTGAGATTTTGATTACTATCACTGCAATCAGTTTGTTTCTTCCTCATTTTTCATACAGATTTCAATCCAGAGGTTCAATTTTTCGGATCGCCGATTAATCAAAAACGATGAAATGAATTGATGTGAAAATTTACTGTGAAGAAGAAGAGAAAGAGAAGAAGAAGAAGAGCAGGATCAAAAGGTTGAAAGTGTGAAGATTAGATTAGGTTTTTATTCTGTTTTTGTTTTAATTTTAATTGAAGGGTAATTTGGACAAATTGCTATTGAATCAAAGGTATCCCTTAACCAGATTTTTGGTCACTGAGATATCCAAGTGAAGCCCCTCTAATGGAGTGTGACGCTTCAATAATAACCTTCTTTTTTGGGGACTACTCAAAAAAGGTGGGGGAGTACTTTGTGATAGAAATGTCCACTCTACATTATAAGGGGTGTCCTAAAAGATTATGGAAGACTAATCTGCCCTTATTCTAATTACAATTATAACTAACCCTAATAACCCACTAATCTAACTCACTATCCACTAATCCAACCCACTAATTAAAACCTAAATTAAAAGAAAAAAAATAATTTCAAAACTGATTATATTCTTTTCTTCTTCATCATCTTCTTCTACTTCTCTTCTTTTCCTCCTCTTCTTCTTCGTAGACATCGACGCGTTAATCGTCGATTAAAAAAAAAAATTCATCGTCGATTAATCAATCTTTATAAGCAATGCGTGCCAAGCAAACACCCAGACTTCCAGGATTGAGTCCGGGACTCCCACATATAGTGAATCTCCCAAAACAATTGCTACTTCATAAACAACTTGAAGAACCGTTCAGAGGCAGAATCAATCATCCAACAACAACCAAGAAGTTCGATTCAAGTGAAATGCAAATCCGCGGGTAATTTCCTTCGTACCCATTCTTTTTAATTCGTTATTTGTTGAAGAAATCGATTAGAAATCATGAAAACTCATTGAAAATGGTAGTTACAGTGTAGATTTCAGTTAGGAGAAATTTTGAATACCCCTAGATTTTGGTAACCGAACTTCCAAAATCAAAAACAATTAAGTTAAGTAGACTAATATATGGTGACCGAACTACACAGTTCGGTGGGCTCGCAAAAAAAAACTTTCGTAACCGAACTCGGTTTTTCCTTTGAAAGAATGAGTTTGGTTTTGTCGATAATTTTTTCTGCTAACCGAACTATGGAAATATTTAGTTCGGTTACGTCTCTATTTTTATCAGGCCACCGATCTTGCTAAATATGTAGTTCGGTTACCTCGTAATTTTTATCAGGTAACCGAACTATAGACTCTTAGTGTTGTGTTTGCTTTGTTCTTTAGTTCTATTTGATTAGATAACACAATATTCTCTTATGTTTAGCTAATACTTTGGTTTTTGTTCATTAGGAACAAAGGAAAAAAACTACAAGTAGATGAGGATTTGAAAACTCCCACCCCTCGTGGAGCAAAACATTTAGATTTCCGAAACCGTGGTGCCACAAATGCTAAACATGGAGGGGGCTCGTTACCGGTAGTCAACCAAGAGAATGTTCGTGATGTAATCCAAGATGTCAATGAAGAGGTGATGGAGAATACAATTGATAATGTTATTGAAGAAGATAATGGTGATGATGAAGAGCAAGGAAATGAAGAGGTTGAACAACAAAGAGAACATGTTGAAAATGTAGAAGAATAAGAACTAGGACCCGGCAAAGAAGGAGGAGGACAAGAGGAGGAAGAGGAGGGAGAGGAGGGAGACGATGAAGAGGATGGAGAGGAGGAAGAAGAAGAGGAGGAAGAAAATGATGATGAATAAGAGGAGGAAATTGTTCATGTTAAAGAGAAAAAGAAGCCGAAGCCGCCTAGTGCTAGATACTCACACATTCCCCCTGATAATTTGTGTTTGCCACCAGTGGACCCAACTTATGGTACTCCAAATGATGGAGGGGCAACATTGTTTGGCTACAAACACTCATGGGCTGCGAAGATCTATGCGACAAAGGTATTCTTTAAGTTCATAGTGTTATGTTCTTGTCGTACTAATAGTGGTTTGTCAAGTATTAATAGTGTTATGTTCTTTTCGTATGATCATAAGGATGCAGTTCGTCTTATTAAACGTCAAAAGGCGTCCACATGGGATCTTTCTTTGGAGTGTGACGAGTTTGTAGCGAAGGTTAAATAATGTGTGTTATGGAGATCTATTGAGTTAGCACATGTGGAATTTGACGTTGTTGCCGTATCCGCATTTCTCGAGAGGCATTATCCCGAGACATATATTATGCATCTTCCATTCGGCGAGATGAGAATTACTCCCGATAATTGTCATAATATAACCGGCTTACCAGTGGAAGGTAGATGTATTCGAGAAGGCTACAACCCCTCGATGAGTTATGAAGCTCTTGAAGAATTGGCTTTAAAATGTCTAGGATGGGATGCAAGAAAGTCTCAATGTGAGTTTAGACGTGCTGTGAGGTCCCCTAAATGTGGAGATGAGTATAATCCAATAGAGGAAAATGGAACAATGAAGAAGAAGGTCAAGAAATTCAAGTTGGTAAAGTTGAAGGAAGCATTTGGAGGGACAAAAAAGAAGGTGGAAAAATAAAAGTTGGTGATGGACAGGGAGACCCTTAGGCATCATGTCACCGCTTATTGGTTATATATGCTAGGAACTGTCATTTTTCCCAACACTTCTGGAAATAGGGTGGATGCACAATATCTACAGCTTTTGGAGAATCTCGATGAGATGAATAAATACTCTTGAGCCATTGGGGTGCTTGCTTTTGTTTTAGAAGAGATGAGCAAAGGGTCGAGGATTAAGTGTAATCAAATTGGAGGTTATTTAACTCTTGTTCAGGTGAGTTTTTCTACATTGTTAATTAGCAAATTATTTGCTAAATTTTTCTTCTTCCAATTCAATTTCCATGTATGTGGTTAATATTTTCGTATTTTTGCATAGGTTTGGATTTACGACCACTTCCCTTCTTTGGGATTGGGTTCGGAAAAGAAACCTTATCCATATGACCAACCTACAGCAGGAAAATGGTTGTTTTTGGATGCACAAAAGAAGTCTAAAGAAGAGCAGTTGATTTCGTTGAGGGAGAAATTGGATGCACTTACGGTGAATGATGTGGTATTTCACCCATACACCATACCCGATGATATCTCTGTAGATGAAAACGACTTGAAAGCTTTCTCTAGCGTCACGCCTTACTATGGACCAATTTGGTATCCAAACGGCTACGCAATATATAATCCAATGAGAAAGACAACTTTGTTGCGTCCAAATGGATCCTGACGTGGAGAATGAAAATTTCACTTTGCTGGTTCAAGGAACAAAGAACACCGAGAAATATTTTGAGCCAAAACATGAACCAACTCCTGTGGTAGCACATTGGAATGCACTTACTAACTACCACATATCTAGAGGTGATTTGGTACCTTGTGAAGGAGATTTAAATGCATGTGAGGATGATTATATGGAGTATTATGAAGAAAATAGTCATCCTTTTGTGATAAATAAAGAACAACAAGCTAAGACTGATGCGACGAAGGCAAGGGCAAATGACATGGAGGGTAAGAGAGCTCAGAAGGAGATGTCTATTTGTGGAGAAGAAGCAAAAAGGTTATGGGATAATGTGGTAAGAAAATTTCTTTCTCTTATACTTTTCGGTTGTTCCAAAGTATTGAAAATATATTTACTTGTGCTTAAAATTGGAATTAGGTGTTGAAGGGTTCGAAATTGTTGAAGAAATGGATGGCTAAAATCAAAAGTGGAGAGCCAATGTTGACTAAGGAACAAACCGACTACTACAAGTAGTGGGAGGATCTTATAACTAAAAGAATGGTGGAGCCAAGTAGGTCTAAGCAACTGAAGCGGGGTCGACAACAAGGAGAAGGTTCAAGCCGCGCTGTGGAGGGAACCGTCGAGGAGAAGATACCCCAAGTGATGAGGAAGTTCGACCTAAAACTCGTGCTAACCAAGGAAGTGGTAAGAAGGGTCGTAACAAGGCCAAGGTTCAAGTCGCGATGTGGAGGAAACTGGTCAAGGAGATGAAACCCCAAGTGATGAGGAAGTTCCACCTAAAACTCGTGGTAAACAAGGAGGTGGTGGCAAGAGGGGTCGTAAAAGTGGTCGTTAGTGATTTCGTATGATTTTAGTTTCAAAAGACATCTTAGTTATGGATTTCGTATGGTTTAATTTGGTGTGTTTGTGTTTTTTAAATAATTACTTAAGGATTTCGTAGTTTGGTATGTATAACACTTTTATATTTGTTTTAGAACCTTGTTTGTGTTTTCAATTTTTATTGGGTTTGTGTTTTCAATGTTATAAGACTGAAATGTTGAAATACAATATGGTTTTCGGTAACCAACAATTTTTTAACTTATAACCGAACTTGTAGTTCGGTAACCTGTGATAAATTACTTGTCACCGAACTTGTAGTTCGGTAACCTGTGATAAATACATGGTCACCGAACTACAAGTTCGGTGACCTGGTAAATTCTACCAGGTTGCCGAAGTCCAAGTTCGGTTACCTCGCAACATTTTCACTGCTTACCGAACGTGTATGTAGGCTGAAGCAGTAAGCTTTCATCTATAAGATACTAGTTCGGTAATCATTATTCCTTAGGTCACCGAAATCTTCTCTGGAGACTCAAATTTTTTGGTATTGCACATGTTTGAAAAGGCATTCTCTTGAAGCAGAAATTACAGAAACCAGCTCTTAGGTTTGTTTTGGAGTGTTTTTTGTATCATATATGTGTTCATTTTGGCTGTGAGCCTTCAAAAAAAACGTTCGGTAACCTCATGAATTTACAACGTAACCGAACTTAAAGTTCGGTAAGCATATCATTATTCCTTAGGTCACCGAAATCTTCTCTGGAGACTCAAATTTTTGGTATTGCACATGTTGGAAAAGGCATTCTCTTGAAGCATAAATCACATAAACCAGCTCTTAGGTTTGTTTTGGAGTGTTTTTTGTATCATATATGTGTTCAGTTTGGATGTGAGCCTTCAACAAAAAGTTCGGTAATCTCATTCGTTTATCATATAAACGAACTTTAAGTTTGGTTAGGGGATCATTATTTCTTAGGTCATCGAAATCTTCTCTGGAGACTCAAATTTTTGGTATTGTACATGTTGGAAAATGCATTCTCTTGAAGCCGAAATCACAGAAACCAGCTCTTAGGTTTGTTTTGGAGTGTTTTTTGTATCATATATGTGTTCAGTTTTGTAGTAGCAGGAAATCCCACACTACACCCCTTACTCAATTTTGCTTAATTAATCCATTGAAAGATGTAAGATCAAGAATATTTATTGATTGAGTCCATGAAATGTTTACACAGGAAAATAGAATTACACTTAGAAATTAAAACACTCTTAAACTTTCTCTCTCCTATTGACTTGCTTAACAATTCCAAAAAGATCTCCCCACCACAGATTCACTCAGCCCTTTATATAGGGTAATACATAGTGGATGACAGCTAAGCTATCCTTTATTTTCGGGAATGTCCCGCGAAGTGTCGCAGATGCACAAACATTCGCTCTCGCGACACTCCTTGACTCTCGCCAGGTCTCACGTCTTCTTTATGTTTTGCCTGTCGTTATTCATTGCGTCGTTTATTTTAGCTCTGCGACTCCTTCGCGATCTTTGTCGTTTATTAATCCCGCGAACCTTGTTTGTTGCGATATTACGATCCTACATCTTGCCTCTTTTTCCTTGAATATCGCTTGACAAGCGATCTTTAAGGAAAAATCTATTGTGGTAGCAATCTTTGATTCTTGTTGATGAAGGAATGAGCAAAAGAATACTTTCCTTGAAAAGTACGTACTTGCCTCTATTCTTTTGCGAAGTTCCGAAGCTTCTTTGAGATATATACAAAGTATCGTCTCTTATTTCTCCTCATATTTCTCCTGCGAAGGGAAGAGTATCATGAGAGTGATTCTTTTGATTTGCCGCGACTGCTTATCTTTATCTCATTTGATTTTGTACTTTTATACGGATTTTGATTATTAATGTCTTTTCTTGACACGTCTCTTTCAACCGCTTATTCTTGACCATTCATATCTCTTCTCGCATTAAATGACCTCGTTTTTCTCGAGGATCTTTTTCCCTATATAAAATTTTCTTTTCCCCTCCTTTTCATCCTTTAGTTTCTCTCTGCAACTTTTCTTTGACTCTCTCCTTCCGCAATTTGCGCTCCTGCTACTGCAAATCTTTTCTTCGTCTCTTCTATCGCTGATCCTAATCTCCCATCCATTCCCATACTGATAATGGCTTCCATTAGTCGTGCATACAAAGCTTCTTTTGATGAAGTTCAACAGAAGTTGCTCGAGAAGGGTTTCACTCTATCAACCATTCCCGATCAAGAATCTTCATCTATTCTTTTCGCAAAGTTATTTTACGATCATCAATGTGATGATCAAAAGATTATAGTCTCGCTAGGTCGACTTCTCGTGGGACTTCCCATTCCCTTGTACAATCCTGAGATGCCTTTATTTTATGAAATCTTGGCCCATGAAAAATTTTCTCGGGCTGTTTATCAATTGAGTGGCGATTGCATTCGCCTAATGCTTGAATTCGCGAATCGTGGTGCTGGCAAAGGATCTTTATATCCTACCACTGTTAGACACCCCGATTTCGCAGATTTGGAAATATTTCTTTGAGAAGTACACTGTAGAGAACTTTTTGAAAATTATTCGGTGATAAAGATGAGGAATGCGAAATCTGTTGGGGCATTCGCCGAAAAAGAAGGATAATGTCCCCGAGGATAAATTGCTCATGCAAGATATTGACTGGCACCGGGCAATAATACTACTCTCGCCACTCCAAAGATGAGAAGTGGTGGGTTGTACCCTTGATTTTAAATGGCCCTTATATCGCGGGCTCGCATATTCTTCCTGCGAGTCTCGCAGGATATCATCCTTGGGAATTCAAATGGCCCGATAAGGCAAAAGAGGTACGTTTCCCACTTCAAATCTTGCCTTTGCAACTTTTCTTTATATTTGCTGAATTTGTGAAATTTTTCAGATCGCCAAATTGAGAAGAAGCTACAAGGATAATCCGTTGGAGAGTACTGACGATACTTCGATCGCTACGGGTGAAGTAAGAAATATTTCCTTTGTTATTTAAAACAATATTGTTGCCTCTGTTTCTTATCTTTAACCGTATGCGAAGGTTGAAGTCAAGAAGTCAGAGCCGCGAAGATTAAAAGTAAGGGTAAAACGCTGTTCGCAAGGGTAAATCTTCTGCTCCATTAACTAAGAAGCGAAAGATCCAATCTTCTTCTCGCCTTAGCTCAAGCTCCGAATCTTCTGACGAGGATAACCATAATTCCAATTCCTCTCTCGCTAAAGAGATTCCGTTGGCCGGCTCTCCTATGGATCGGTTATCTAGCATCTTCTCAGATTCTTTCCAAGGAATGGGAGATGCTCCCCTAGCTTCCCTTTGCGGGACTCTAGCAAATGTGTGTAATGCTACTTTACTAGAAGGCAATGATTCTTTCAATGGAGCCTCTAGAATTGTGTCTCCTGATTTCTTGAATGCACTTGGATCTTTGGTACGCATGCAGTCATATTTCCCTGTTAATTTTAAATTTTTAAATATATATATATATTAATGATTTTTCTATCTTCTTTTATAGGTTGGAAGAACTTCTTTTGTAGTTGCCTCAGATCTCGAGAGAAGACGCAACAGTCTTGAAAAGAAGAATTCGCAATTGAACAAGAAGATTCGAGAATTAGAAATTGAAGTTGCGTCATCTCGCGATAAAGACGAGAGAATTCAAAAGTTAAATACCGAACTTGACTCCCAAAGGGATAGGGTGTCCACTCTTGAACGCTAATCAAAGAACTTTATGGTATAAGATTTTTCTTCTTTTTATTATTTCTATTTTATCGGTCGCATATTGCTACCTAACTTATTACCTTCGCAGATGTATATAATCTCTCCGATGAGGCTATTCTTCTCCATACATTTCCTGAACCTATGGATAATGATCTTCTTCTCGCTCACCTCAATCAATCTCTAAGTAGTTCCTCAAATAAAACTAACCTCCTTTCATTAAAGGATCTTCAATCCAAATATCATCTCTTGGAGATCGAACACAGATCTAGTTTAAATTTAACTAATCGCTTTAAACGAATGTACCTTGATTCGAGAAGAAAATCAAGACTTTAAGGAAGAAAATTAGTGATCTCATAGATGAGAACGATCGCATTACTAATGAGAGGTGCACGTGCATTAGCGAGAATTCCACAAATCTCTTCTTGGTGTGCAAGTTGAACGAGATGAACTCCTTCATGAGAATACCATGCTTAAAATGAGAAGAGCAAGTTCGTTCTCTTCTTGTTATTAATAGTGATGATGAATTCGCTGGGGCTGCGAAAGTTTTAGATAATGCCAGGAATAACCTAGGTGTTGATGTTAGTCTTCATGCCGAGCATACTTCCTTGATTAAAGATATGATATCGATAGAGAAGGTTACTTATTATACCCTTCTTTTTCTTACTTCGTAGTATTGCTTGTAAATTATTAACTTGTTGTTACTTATTTGCGAGAATCGAGAAGAGGCTTCAGGTTAGAATTAGAGAGCTTGAATCAAAAAGAACAACTCGCCAGAATTTTCCGGCGAGAATTGAAGAACTCAAAGCGAAAAAGAACAACAGAAAGACTCTCTCCCTTCGCGAGAATAAATATTCCAAGTTGAAGAAACAATTTCTAACGACAAGTGGAAAACTTTAATAATGATCTTTATTCGTTTTCGCAATGGATCCATGGAGTATGTTTGTAAGGACCACAATATCCCTCTGCATTCATATCCCTGGCTTCTTGAAAAGGTTCCTGAGAATCTACCTGTCTCAGACGTTTCTGATAGTGAGGCTAGCGAAGAAGAAAATTCTGGCGATGAGAATAATAGGACCGAAGAATCAGATGAAGGAGAAGAATCACCAAAGAGATAACTCTTTTTTGTTTTCTTTCTTTTTGTAATATCTCATACATTTACGTATCTTTATTATAGTGTACTTCTTGGATTTTTCCCCCCTGAATTCAATCTTCACCCATTTTTTTGGTAGTTCTTCCTTGTAATATAATTGGCTAACATTATTGATGTATAACTCTTTCATCAGAAGATGAATAACAATATTCCATCTTTTCCATTCCCATACTTGCCTCTGTTATTTATCTTCAGATGGAAGATTTTAGTTGTCATCATGTATTTGGTTGGATAATAATTTTATTGTTATTGAAATGTATTGTTGCGACGAGGTCGCAGGTATCTTCATAGATCAAGAATTCTACTTGCTTTGCCTTATCTTCATAAATGTATTTTATCTCTTCTCATTGCGACAAGGTCGCAAGCCGCCCTTACATTTTCAAGCAAGGGCCCATTGACCCTGCCTTATCATTTTTGTGTGGTCTTCCGAGTTAGACCTCCCTAATTAGAGGTCTTCCCCTGCCACCTTTCATTGCGACAAAATCGCAGGACGTCTTTACACTTGCATATAAAGACCCATTGATCTTGCCTTATCATTTTCCAAGTATTTTTGCCTCTGCAGGATGTTTTAGTTGCGACAATATGACAGGCCTAGATATCCTTGCGAACATAAAGCCCCATGACATTGCCGTCGTGCGACGAAATCGCATGACGTCCGTACACTTTCGTGTAAAGACCCATTGATCTCGCCTTACCCTCGCGTTAGTATTATTGCCTCTGCAGGATCATTGCACAAATATGACGAGCCTAAATTCTCTTGCGAAAACATAGCCTTATGACATTTGCGTCTGTTTTGACACTCCCCCTAATGGAGAGCGTCGCCCTTATCATCTCCCCGGTTGCCCCTTCAAGGAGGCGAAACATCGGCCATACAAGACTAGCTCCTCCCATCCGGTCTTAACAACAACCAGTTGTTTTCGCAGCACTCTTATCCCTTATACCTATATGGTTTATGGTTACAAGACTGCACCCTAAGTGGAGTTTTCTTGAGCGAGTGCAACATATGCCAAGACTTGCCAAGAATGGCCGGGGTAGGTTCATCCATCCTCGGCACTCGGCTCAACCGTGTACCTCGGCGCCTTGAGCATACACTGACTCCTTGGAAGAGACCCTCGGTCGCCCAACCAGGGTATAACCTTATATATATAGTTGGGAATCCAAGGTACCTCTCCGGATAGGCTTTCATGGGCCCCAAATTTTCATGACTCGAGCTTCGGGAGCGGTGTAACCTTCCCCCGAGCCATGTTGAGAGATACCCCCTTATATGACGCACTTTAGGTCTTACATTTGCCTCTTACGAAATGTTATTCGCGAACTAGGGTGTACGCCATAAAGGTTCGTCCCATTCTTTTACTCATTCATATTTGTTAAATCATTCAATCATTCATGTTTCATTATTTGTCGACATTTGTTCACGAAGTATTCGCACAATTCTCGTTTCATTTGTTGTATTTTCATTTTTCTTTCTTAACCGAATTCCCATATACTCTTGGTTTGCGAGATTCTCGCACATCATTACTTCAATTGCTGCTTTTTCTCTTGTTTTTGTTGATTATTCACTTCTTATGCCTTTTGTTCCTCATATCCTTTGCTCCTTTATTATCATAATATTCGCATATCTCTAGGTATTCACCTCGCGAGGTATGTTCAGTCCTTACTTCTATAGCATCTACCATCAGTTTTTCTTTTCTCTGCTCATCTCTCACATGTTGCTTCCAACCTTTTCTTTTGGTATTTCTTTCTTCGCAGCTTTCTACGTCGACCTCATGACATTGTTGCGACTCCTTCCAATCTCCCTGTATGATACCAATGCCATTTGGATGTGGAAATTTTATACATTGATGATATGTTGATGCGACTCCCAAGATTTCATGAAGCCATGGCCTCCCAATTAGCGCATTATATGGAGATTCCACGTCAACCACACAGAATAAAATATCAGTTGATAATCCTTGTAGAAGTATTCTCATGTGAACCTCTCCCTTTGGTTTGTTTGCAGTGCCATTAAAGCCATAAATCTTGTATGTCGAGGGGATCAAATCCTCATCTTTTCCTCCCATCGTCTTGTAAGTATGGTAGAAGAGAATATTCACCGAACTTAGGTGTCGATTAGATTCGGTTGATCGCCCACAAGCTTCGCCTCATCATCTTCTCCATCAACTGGTTTCGGGTTAATCTCTAGTTTCACAACCAACGGGCTATCATGTGTTTCTCTTCCTTTTGGCACTTCATCTGCAGAGAGAAAGAAATAGTCTTCATTTGCCACTTTTCTAATCTGCGTCGTTTCGCCCGACTCATTATTTCTTTATCATTAGCATCTCTCGCAAAGACCCTACCGAGCACATTGTCATGAAAATCTTCGATTGTGCGATAGGAGTGGACGATAGAGTTGCGATTCAAATTTCTAGCTTTTGTTCCAACTTCTATCACAAATGTTTCCTTTCCTTTCGCCGACACAACGTTCGTGCATCTCTCGGTGGTGGTGGTAATGTCCGCCTGTTTCTTCTCCTTTAGAAAGTGATTGACTTCCCCGATCAATCATCACGAGAATAATTCTCTTTATGTTTCTACAATCGTTCGTTTGATGCCCATGGAAGCGATGGTAAGAACAAAACTCATGACTTCTATCGCCTGGCGGTGGTTCCATCCCCACCCGTCCTGCCATTTCGCTACACATGGTTCTCCATCTTATTGTCAACTGCCTTAAGCTCTCGCCAACCCTTTGTTTCAACCCGAATACATCTTCAATACACTGGTCGCAAGAGTGTTACTTATGTATGCTCCCGGGAATGTGGCTTGTAAATGGTTAAATGATGTGATTATGTTCCTTGCAGACCTTCAAACCATTTTAGTGCTTCTCCTATTAGGCTTGATGCGAAATATTTGCATAATATAGCATCATGATTCTCCCATTTGTAACATACATCTCATATAAGCCTTGATATGTTGTACCGCAAAGTTGTTCCATCAAAGATGTTGGTTAACGCAGTAGATTGCACTTAGGAGGTATTCCTCCCATCTCGCACTTCTAGCGTGAAGGGATTCTTCGCGGCTTCGCAATGGCTTCGTCTAATTGTCTCCTTCCTCCTTCCCTTCTACTATTCAAGAATCCTCTCATTTCACCTGGCTTCTCTTAAGATTTGTTCATTTGCCTCGAGTTTGATTCTCTGGTCTTTTTAACTCGCTTCTCTCCTTCTTCGCTCGTGCCTATTTTGACCTTCCGCTCGTTATTTTCTCCTCTTCTTTCCTCGCGACGCTCTTCTTCGTTTTTTCGTCAATTCACACGCCATTATATCGGTTGTTCTCTCTTCTTGGCTGTCTCTCGGCTCTCATCCGCACCCTCTCATATTCTTCATTAATATTTCTATTGGTACGATTTTGTTCCCTTCTTCTTTCGCGGTTGTCATGGTTATTCTCACGGATTGCCTCTTCTATCTCTTGATTTTCCATTTCTGCTCTTATCCTTTCTCTCTCGCGAGCTAGCCGCGCTTTGTTCAATGTAGTGTCTCTCAATGTCATCCTCGATCTCTCGGTTTCTTCTCAATTCTTCTCTCCCGTGCAAGATTATTCTCCTTCAAAGATTTGGGTCATTCGGTTCTTGGAGTTGCATGTTTCCTTGATTTTCCCTATTCCGCTCATTTTGAAGATTTTAGTGGCTGAGGAATATAACGATCTTCTATTTCCCCTCTTCTCTCGCCATGCTCTGTACTCGGATTTTGTGTTTCTTCCTCGGTACTTTCTGTTGGTAAAACTCTCCTTCTTTCTTCCCTATTCGATCTTGAACTTGATCTCACGCTACTTCTAGATCTCCTATTTTGCAACCTCATATTTTCCATCCTCAATTCATGATTCTGTCTTGTCAAGTTTGCTCGTTTCTCTGCCTCTAGCCGTCTCTCTTCGTGTATTGTTTGTCTCAATCTTTCTAATCTTTGCGATTTCTTCGTTTCTGGATTCATTTCTCCATTCATTCCTTGCTCTCCTTGTCCATTGTTCACCAATTCCGCTCCTCTTCCCTCTCGTCTTCATAATCGGACCTCCAAGTATGTACACTTACTCTATCATAATCCACACCGCGTTTGCTACTGGGGAGATCGGTGGCTGGTTTTGATCTTCTCCATCGTTTCTCATATTCATCCTTGACGATTCTCCTGTTTCATTCCTCCTTTCTCCAGCAAGTCTCCCAGTTCTTCTTACAATCGTTGGTTGCCCTTGTACATTTCTTCTTCTAGCCATTTTTCTTTTCCAATGAATTCTTGGGTATCTTCTCCAAACCTTTTCTCTGTTAATCCAAATTCTTTCCAATTTCTACGTCAATCTCTGCTCGTCCCTGTTTCTAGCGCATATGTAGTAGCAGGAAATCCCACACTACACCCCTTACTCAATTTTGCTTAATTAATCCATTGAAAGATGTAAGATCAAGAATATTTATTGATTGAGTCCATGAAATGTTTACACAGGAAAATAGAATTACACTTAGAAATTAAAACACTCTTAAACTTTCTCTCTCCTATTGACTTGCTTAACAATTCCAAAAAGATCTCCCCACCACAGATTCACTCAGCCCTTTATATAGGGTAATACATAGTGGATGACAGCTAAGCTATCCTTTATTTTGGGAATGTCCCGCGAAGTGTCGCAGATGCACAAACATTCGCTCTCGCGACACTCCTTGACCCTCGCCAGGTCTCACGTCTTCTTTATGTTTTGCCTGTCGTTATTCATTGCGTCGTTTATTTTAGCTCCTGCGACTCCTTCGCGATGCTGTCGTTTATTAATCCCGCGAACCTTGTTTGTTGCGATATTACGATCCTACAAGTTTGGTTGTGAGCCTTCAACAAAAGGTTCGGTTACCTCTTGTATTTACAATATAACCGAACTCTGAGTTCAGTTGGATCGCAAATTTTTATCTCGTAACCGAACTTGTAATTTTGAAATTTAAATGTCCTTTAGCTGATACAAATATAGTACATAATTTTAAAATTAGAATGTAATATCAAGTAACGGCTAATTTTATAGCCGTTATACACCCAAGTGGTATATATATAGTGTTTCATAGTTAACATTTTGTTACAAAATTTTCTAAAAATGGCAGCTACTACTCCTAAATTTACTCTAGAAGAAGATCTTTCTCTTTGCAGAAACTACATATTATACTATCCAAAAGGGGTGAAGAACGAAGAATGAATGGTATCATGAGTCAAAGTTATTGGGGGATAATTCATGAGAAATTCATCTCCGACACAACAAACCCTTATACCGTGATCATATTGTTAGAGCACTGCTCAGTCAAACTCGCATGCGTTGCTATCTCAAGCATGTTTGTCAATGTTAGTGATCAAAACTATAAGTCTTGATTTCTAGTCTACTATAGCTAAGTCTCGGACTAGGATATTAAGTGTAGCTCATCTCAAGGACTCCATGGCGATTCATCATACAAAGACGAAGATCTACTCAAGTAACCGGTGGAACTTCTCGACAAAAAGGTATGTGGAGACTTCAACTTATCTATCACTCAAAAGTCTATTTATTCTATCTCCTAATCCTTGAGACAAAAGTCGTATTCTATATATATAGACTAATTTATACACATTTGGTATTTCGAGCCGAGTATACCTCGCCTATCTATATCTCGAAATATGCGTTGGTAAGCTTTTCGCTTCGACCAAGTTTATCTTTACCTAGTGACGAAAGTAATGATAAGTTTCAATCACTTTGAAAATTGCTTTGACGAGAAATTGTGTAAAAACTATATAACGTCCTCTAAGAATGTTTCAATGATTGGAATGAGAGTTTAGATTACATAACCATGAATTCCTTGAACCGAAGTTCTCGAACTTTGTTGATCAAAAGACCGGAAGGGCAAGTGCCACGACCGCGAACTGCCGAAGTTATCAAACCCGAGAACTTCTGCGGGAGTTGACAAACTACTTACGTGTGCCAAGTCAGCGAACCGGCGAAGTTGTCATCCCGAGAATTTCTGTTAGAGTTTGTAAACTCTGCCCGGTGTCTTAAGTCCGCGAACCTAATCTGCGAACTTGAGAAAGTTATATATCTAAAGATGATTTCTGAACTTAATCTTAAAAGACTAAGGAATGCTTTTGCAAACCGTGGCTATAAAAGTTCATGAACCGATTCATGTGAATCAAATCATATTTGCTTCAATTGTGTCTTCTATAGTTACATAAGATTTCCTTGCAATCGAACAACTCTCTAACTAGTTCATTTGAATCACTTGAACTAGTTATGGTGAAGAATAACATGGTTGATATGAAATGCTCATATGGCTAACCTTTTGTTTGACTATTGTTGAACCAACAATGTACATATTTTGGTACGGTTAACAAACCTAGAAACGCACAGTTCATTTGTGTATAACAAGCTAAGTTTTCGATCTAACGGTTGAGAAATATTAGCTTGAATCTAAATCAGGTTTTCATCTAACGGTGAATATTGATTGCTTTGTAACTAAGGAAAAAACCATGATTTGAGAGATTATATAAGGGCATATCTAGCAACTCTGCAAAACTAATCCCCACAGCTTACGTGTGATACTAGTTTGCGTGTTAGAGTCGGTTCTCCTTTAACCTTTGGTTTTCTTCTTCTAAAACCAGGTTAAACGACTTAAAGGCTTCATTGGGATTGTGAAGCCAGACCGATACTACTTTTATCGTAGTTGTGTGATTTGATCTTGCATCTTCTATCGTACGAGTACAATCATATTGATTGGCTTGAGATTGTCAGATTTCTTCGATAGGCAGGATATAAAAAGTAATCAAAAACACCTTCGTCTCATTGTTTGTAATTCCAGGACTTCTTGTTTCGCTACCATACGATTAAGATTGTTGTGAGGTGATTGATTAATCTAGGTTGTTCTTCGGGAATATAAGACCGGATTATCAATTGATTCCTGTTCACCTTGATTATTATCAAAAGACGGAACAAAACTCTTTAGGGTTTTTCTGTGGGAGACATATTGATCCTTCGATAGACTTATCCGTGTGAGACATATTTGTTTATCATCAAGTCTTCGACTTTGGGTCGTAGCAACTCTTAGTTGTGGGTGAGATCAGCTAAGGGAATCAAGTGCGCAGATATCTGCTTTGGGATCGAAGCGTAGGGAGTACAACTGTATCTTGGATCAGTGGGAGACTGATTGGGGTTCAACTATAGTCCAGTCTGAAGTTAGCTTGGAGTAGGCTAGTGTCTGTAGCGGCTTAATATAGTGTGTATTCAATGTGGACTAGGTCCCGGGGTTTTTCTGTATTTGCGGTTTCCTCGTTAACAAAATCTCTGGTGTCTGTGTTATTTTATTTTCCGCATTAAATTGTTTATCTTTATAATTGAAATAATACAGGTTGTGCGTTAGATCATCAATTAGTATAATCCAATCTTTGGTTGTTGATTGCCATTGATTGGTCCTTGGATATTGGTCTTTGGTACCGTCCAAGTTATTCCTTGTGTTTGATTAAGACTCGCTGATTTCTATTAGCTTGAGTAAATCAAAACAAGAGAGAGATATTAACTCCTTGAGATACTTTTACCTAGATTGAGTCTGACTGTCTAGTTGATTATCTAGAAAGTATTTCGGAGTTAGTCCATACAAATTGCTAAGCGAAATATTGGGTGGTGTTGTTAGACCCCCCGCTTTTTCAATTGGTATCAGAGCAGGCAAACACGTTTAAGACCTTACAAGTCAGTGTTTGTAGCGATCTGACTCTATGGACAGAGGTGCTATCTCTATTAACGTACCACCAGTCTTCGATGGCTCTAATTACTTGTGGTGGAAAATTGTTATGCGAGCTTTTCTTCAAGCACGTGATTTTCAATCATGGGTATATGTTGTAATGGCTATAATGCTCCCGTTGTGGCAGTTGGAGACGAAAGCGTTCCCAAACCTATTGGTGAATACACTCCTGCCGAGATAAATTCTGCAAAGCAAAATTCCGACAGTTTGAATGCTATTATACATGCCATTACCCCAAATCTTCAGCACCATGTGACTACGGTCTAAAGATGCTTGGGATATCTTAGAAACCGTATTTGAAGGTAACTCTAGTGAAAAGGAAGCTAGGCTTCAAAACCTTAATTCCTATTGGGAGAAACTTCGTATGGCAGATGAAGATACATTTGATGAGTTTAATCACAGAGTGTCTGAAATTGTTAATGCATCTTTTGCATTGAGTAAGACTATTCCTGAAAAGCATATTGTGATGAAAATTCTCAGATCGCTGCCATCTAGATACGAGTCTAAGAAGCATGCCATCGTTTAAGGAAATAACCTTGATAATCTTTCCAGAAATAATTTGGTTGGAAAGCTAAAGATCTTTGATCATGAGCATACATCCAAAATCGGAAAGGATGTTGCCTTTAAAGCACAAAAAAACACTAAATTACTTGATAAGAGTAAAAGTGTTTATGTCTCTGAGGATGATCAGTCTGAGGGTGATTTTTCATATGAAGATCTTGACAAATCAGTCTCCTTGATCACAAGACAGTTTAGAGATCTTCTATTGAATAGAAGTAAACGGTTTTCAAGAGACAAACCTAGGTCATCAGATAAACCTTACAATCGCATTCCTCCTAAAAATAGGGATGCTGACGAGGCTGATGATGAGGATATGCCACGGTGCTTTAAGTGTAAA
Source organism: Papaver armeniacum (assembly GCA_023531295.1). Classification (NCBI taxonomy): domain Eukaryota; kingdom Viridiplantae; phylum Streptophyta; class Magnoliopsida; order Ranunculales; family Papaveraceae; genus Papaver; species Papaver armeniacum. The sequence continues at coordinate 351,979 of JAJJWW010013618.1, forward strand.
GGTTTTGGTCATTGTGCAAATGAGTGCCCAAATCATAGAAAATACACTGGGAACAAAGGTCTTGCTGTAACACTTGATGAGATGTTTGAGATCTATGATTCTGATGAAGATAGGAAATCAAGTGTCGGTCTTCTATGTGAAAACATTGATTTTGATAGCTGTAGCAATACCCATATCAATCTTGATGGTTTCGGTAAAGAAGAGAACCCAATCAAGTTGGAAGATTCAATTGACCCATCCTTTGGAAACTCTGTTTGTGATATTTCAGGATCTACCTTGTGTCTAGTTGCAGTCGTACCACAGATTCCTGAATATTATCCAAGATTGACGTGCTCGTTTTGTTCTTAGAAGGGTCATGAACTATCAAGATGTTACAAGTACAAACATCAATTGAGGCACGCCAACAAACTTCAACGAAGAGCAAATCAGTTAGCAAGGAAGCTTAAACTTGCTCAGAAAACTGCTGAGGTATGTAGGATTTTGTCTTCGTCTAAGAAGCTAGTTTCCAAAGAAAAAACGAGACCATTTGAGAAGAGAGCATGGTCAAATCATTTTGATAGACATAAGTCAGAGGATTCCTCTCAATAGGAAATGGTGGAAAAATTGTTGTTCACCACGGCATAAATTAATTGTGTTGATTGGTAAATCTTGTCTCATGTGCCTGATCAAAAGAGACAAGGTTGTGAACGCACATGCTTTAGGAAAAGATTTGTTTTCTTAGGTTTATTCTTTTCTGTCTATCAAATAAAAGGAAGGGTTATTATCGAAAATTCTCCTCTTTATAGGGTTTAGAGTTGGACGTCCACGAACCTGTTTAAAGGTTTCGAACCCTACATTCCTTTTTCCTTTTTGATATTCTTTATATCTCAAGACTGCTTGTTGAGATAGTGAATTCCACTCACAAAAACCAGTTGGTTATAATTGTATCAAAGCATCATTTCTTTGGAGGGAAAGGATATCAACATGATTGTTAAGCCATCAATCAAGGAAAAAGAGAAATCTCCAGTAACTCCGTCCTTAAAAAGAAAAAGGAGGAATACAAGAAAGCCAAGGGCTGTACCTTCGAACTCTCAGAAGTTTTCTGATGTTCTTGATGAGTTGAAGGAAGTAAGAAAGGAGATTCGTGAAATAAAGGCTTGCGTTTGAAGGTCTTTGGAAATTCAGAAAGCCCTGATTCGACATAATCAGCCAAGACGGTTTGTTGATATTAACTCCTATCTCCACGAACCTTATGTTCCAATGGCTGTTGACAACACGGAGTTCGGGAATGATAAAGAATTTCTCAAAGACATTGTTGCCTAGTATGTCTTCTTTTTGGCTTAGTTGGAAGAATAACTAGTGCTTTGAATAGCGATGATTGTGACTACACATAGCTATTATTTTCATCTTCATGTTTTTAGGTTTTTGGTTTAAATTCTAAAAATATTTGGAGGATGATGTTTTGCAGTATTTAATCTTTATGATTTGTTATATTGCAACTTTTTATGGGATATTGGTGTTTACGTCCGTGAACTATGTTGTCCCATATTTTGTCAAAAGTAAAGTCGTTCATGATCGATATTCGTTTATTGGTTAAAGAATGAATAGACTTTTGACGAATACAAAAGTTAAGCCTATATTGTCGGGTATTGACGGAAGATAGGTTAAAATCTTTTGTGTGCAAGGATGATGTCTATTATTGTTATGCATATAATGATTGAAGATAGAATGAATCCTTGTGTATTCCACGGTATTGATCTTCATTGATCCATTCTTTTTGTATTACCGTGAGGCTCCGTAGTGTGTCTTATGTTGAGCACGATACAACAAAGTTGATTGTTTTGTGATTAGCTTTGTTGGTTGTTCCGTGAGATACTTTATGTTGAGCATTTTGGAACTAATTAATCATCTCGTTTGGTTATTTAGTTATTACTCCATAAGATTTTTCTTGTGTTGAGTATATGAACGATTAAGTCAATCACTCTCTTGTATGGTTTACTTAGTCGTTGCTCCGTAAGTTTACTTATGTTGAGCATAATCAATTAAATTGATTTTTGTGTTTAATTTGATGGGTTTACTTATGATTAATTTGATTGAGTTTTTGGATATAAAAATAATTCTCATGGTTTTGGTGTCCAATAAAAATCCTTCTTTTCTCTTGAAATTAAGGTCGCTCGTTGTTGTTCTTTCGGGAATGACATCAAATGGGGGAGAGTTATTTTGAACTTGTGCTTAATGGTCATATCTTGAGGGGTGTGCGGCTGTGGAATTTTAGAAGGGTTATCTTGTATCTTTAAACTCCTTGATGAATGTTGTTAGCTTCGGCTATATGATTGCATCTAAATAAGTTGATGTGTGTTCTTTCTTTTGGTCATGAAATGTCTCTTTCGGAAATTTCATTATGATCCCGTTCTTTTTACCTTTGCCAATTTTATTGACAAAAAGGGAGAGAATTAATATGTAGTTCACACTACAAATACATATGGTTTTTGGATCATTATGTAAGGGGAAGTGGTTTCCATGTGACATGGAGTATTGACTAAGGGGGAGTGATACATATCACCATAGTATTATTGTTGAAGTTGTGATACAATTGAACTTTGACACCGTGTAATAATACTATGACACTGTATAACAATGATCGAGAATTATGTTTTCTCATTGTTATAGCTACGGATCTTCAACAACGGTGATGCTAAACTTACAACCTTTGGGATCATTGGAGTACTTGGAAGTGACGAAGTTTTCGAGGAATGTTGAAGATTAGACATGTGGAATAGGAGCTATTAAAGTTTCATTATCTTTTTTGTATTCCATATGTATTAATAGTTTTTTCACTAAAATTGACAAAGGGGGAGATTGTTCGAGCACTCCTCGGTCAAACTCGCATGTGTTGTTATCTCAAGCATGTTTGTCAATGTTAGTGATCAAAACTATAAGTCTTGATTTCTAGTCTACTATAGCTAAGTCTCGGACTAGGATAGTAAGTGCAGCTCAGCTCAAGGACTCCATGGCGATTCATCATACAAAGACGAAGATCTACTCAAGGAACCGGTGGAACTTCTCGACAAAAAGGTATGTGGAGACTTGAACTTATCTATAACTCAAAAGTCTATATATTCTATTTCCTACTCCTTGAGACAAAAGTCGTATGCTATATATATATCTCGAAATATGCGTTGGTAAGCTTCTCGCTTCGACCAAGTTTATCTTTACATAATGACGAAAGTCATGATAAGTTTCAATCACTTTGAAAATTGCTTTGACGAGAAATTGTGTAACAACTATATAACGTCCTCTAATAATGTTTCAATGATTGGAATGAGAGTTTAGATTACATAACCATGAATTCCTTGAACCGAAGTTCTCGAACTTTGTAGATCAAGAGAACCGGAAGTATGGCAAGTGCCACGACCGCGAACTCAGTCCGCGAACTGCCGAAGTTATCAAACCCGAGAACTGGAGTTGACAAACTACTTGTGTATGCCAAGTCCGCGAACCGGCGAAGTTCTCATCCCGAGAATTTTTGCTAGAGTTTGTAAACTCTACCCAGTGTCTTAAGTCCGCGAACCTAATCTGCGAACTTGAGAAGGTTATATATCTAAAGATGATTTCTGAACTTAATCTTAAAAGACTAAGGAATGCTTTTGCAAACCGTGGCTATAAAAGTTCATGAACCGATTCATGTGAATCAAATCATCTTTGCTTCAATTGTGTCTTGTGTAGTTACATAAGATTTCCTTGCAATCGAACAACTCTCTAACTAGTTCATTTGAGTCACTTGAACTAGTTATGGTGAAGAAGAACATGGTTGATATGAAATGCTCATATGGATAACCTTTTGGTTGACTATTGTTGAACAAACAATGTACATGTTTGGGTACGGTTAACAAACCTAGAAGCGCACAGTTCATTTGTGTATAACAAGCTAAGTTTTCGATCTAACGGTTGATAAATATTAGCTTGAATCTAAATCAGGTTTTCATCTAACGGTGAATATTGATTGCTTTGTAACTAAGGCAAAAACCCTGATTTGAGAGATTATATAAGGGGACATCTAACAACTCTGCAAAACTAATCCCCACAGCTTACGTGTGATACTAGTTTGCGTGCTAGAGTCGGTTCTCCTTTAACCTTTGGTTTTCTTCTTTTAAAACCAAGTTAAACGACTTAAAGACTTCATTGGGATTGTGAAGCCAGACCGATACTACTTTTATCGTAGTTGTGTGATCTGATCTTGCATCTTCTATCGTATGAGTACAATCATATTGATTGGCTTGAGATTGTCAGATTTCTCCGATAGGCAAGATATAAAAAGTATTCACAAACACCTTCGTCTAATTGTTTGTGATTCCACGTCATCTTGTTTCGCTACCATACGATTAAGATTGTTGTGAGGTGATTGATTAATCTAGGATGTTCTTCGGGAATATAAGACCGGAATATCTATTGGTTCCTGTTCACCTTGATTATTATCAAAAGACGGAACAAAACTCTTTAGGGTTTTTCTGTGGGAGACAGATTGATCCTTCGATAGACTTGTCTGTGTGAGACATATTTGTTTATCATTAAGTCTTCGACTTTGGGTCGTAGCAACTCTTAGTTGTGGGTGAGATCAGCTAAGGGAATCAAGTGCGCAGTATCCTGCTGGGATCAGAGACGTAGGGAGTACAACTGTACCTTGGATCAGCGGGAGACTGATTGGGGTTCAACTATAGTCCATTCCGAAGTTAGCTTGGAGTAGGCTAGTGTGTGTAGTGGCTTAATATATTGTGTATTCAATCTGGACTAGGTCCCGGAGTTTTTCTATATTTGCGGTTTCCTTGTTAACAAAATCTCTGGTGTCTGTGTTATTTCATTTTCCGCATTATATTGTTTATATTTATAATTGAAATAATACAGGTTGTGCGTTAGATCATCAATTAGTATAATCCAATCTTTGGTTCTTGATTGTCATTGATTGAGCCTAGGATATTGGTCTTTGGTACTGTCCAAGTTATTCCTTGTGTTTGATTAAGACTCGCTGATTTCTATTAGCTTGAGTAAATCAAAACAAGAGAGAGAGATATTAACTCCTTGAGATACTTTTACCTAGATTGAGTCTGACTGTCTAGTTGATTCTCTAGAAAGTATTTCGGAGTTAGTCCGTACAGATTGCTATGCGAAATATTGGGTGGTGTTGTTAGACCCCCGCTTTTTCACATATAGCTTTGTTCATTCGATTTGGGAAGATTAGAGATAGAGTTGTGGAATTTATGGATTTATTTCGTATTGTAAGGCGGTATCGATTAAGGGGTGAAGGATTCGACGAAATCATTTTAACATAAAAAAACGAATGGCGAAGATGGAAGAGAAAGGATTTAAAATATGAATATCATTTTCGCCTCCTTAAAGACTTTTTCATGACGCGTTTCGGATATTAGATATTACATAATTTTATTTTGGAAAGTCCTGTAAAGGTTCGGCATTGTCCTGTAATTTCATATCCTAACCGAACTTTCGTCTCGTACAGTTCGGTATTGTCCTGTAATTTCATTTCCTATCCGAACCTCTGTCTCGTATAGTTCGGGATTGTCATGTAATTTAATTCCTAACCGAACTTCAATGTCAAATTCAGCAGTTAAAATGTTAGGCTTCTGAACTACAGTTCGGTAACCTCGTATTATTCATCAGCGTAAACAAACTTTTTGTTCGGTTACCTGGTAAAATTTGTTAGGTTGCCGAACATGTCTTCGGCTACCTGCAATATTTGGGCAGCTAACTGAACATGGCGTTCGGTAATCTCTATATTCAAATCTGCCAACCGAACTATTATCTGGCAACTACATAAAATACTAACATTTACTCAAAAATTAATACCACTTTTCAAAAAACATAGTATTCCATTGGTAAGCATACTTAGTTCCATTACATGTGTCATTTAATCATCCTCAAGTGAAATTTGACCTTCATGTACAATTTCTTCCGACTTCTTCAAAGCATTCCACATCTCCATGTTAGCCTCATAAATTATACACCAACCCAACATTCTATCCGGATTAAATGCAAGCCAATAATAGGTTCCACATATTGGAGGCAATGGACAATCGGTTTTTAACCTAAGGCCTATAAAGTGGTTGTAGTTACCCAATGTTATCACACATCTCCTTCGTTTGAGTTGCTCGACGCATACGGTTGTTTTCGGGGTGAAGGTGAAACTAGCATATTTTGAGAAATAATGAACCGCACAATTGAATGCTTCGGCGATTAAGTGTCCACATATAGGAATGCTCATCCGATAATCCGAAGTCATCGGATGCCCCCCATGAAGACGACGTTGATACCTTACAAATTGCTCATTGAGACTACCCTCCCCATCGCACAACATTGTCTTGTAAAAGGCCGGATTCTCCTTTAGTTTGGACAACAACCTTTGCCTTATATGAGTGATTGTACACCCATTATTTCTCTTTGCACCTTCGATGAAAGGCTCAAGTTGTTGATTCACAACATGAAAACCATAATTACCATCCGGAGGAACGTCTTCGGTGGAAATAACGTATTCTCTAATGTATAGAGGTAGCTCATTCAAATAGTCTTTATTTGGAGCCTCAACCTTCACTTCTAGGGAAGATCTTTGAATAGGGCACATTGGAGACTTAAGCTTCACGTCGACGGAAGATGGTTGGCTTGGTTGTGATGGACACATCAGACCCTTTTTCTTCAAATCTCGCTCACTTGTTTCGCCTTTCTCCTTAATACTCCTACCAAGTTTCTTGATTTTCTCCAAGTACATTGCCACGGTATATTCATGGCCACAAGGATCTCTAGTATTTTCGTTTTGCTCACTTTTCTTCTTACGTAACACCTTTGCATATTCTCGTAGTTGCTTTTTAGTTTCTCTTTTGCTTGGTCTACCTTTCGGTTTGCCTTTTGCCGGTTCATAGACATTCTCTTGCGTTTGTGGATATATAATTTTCCTCATGTCATCCCAAAAGTTTTTTTTTGAAGCTTGTTCATGCCACGATACATCTCTAGTACGGTTCTACCCATCTCATTATCACCAAACTCTTCTTCGGCTTCTTCTCCCTTTGGAGGAGGGATGAAACTTAGATGCTTCCAAAATGGATTAATTTCGCTTAAAGGGATTACGCCATGCTCGTAGTTGATTATCATATTGCGACAAGGGAGTCCCATAGACTTCTTCATGTTACATACACACACCTCATCCGCCTTGGTTTCCCACTTATCAATCAACTCGACTTCTATAATCAACAACTTCATACATTGCCGAGATACGTTGTAATGGATCCCCATGAACAATGGATGGTCGGCATATTTTCCGTTCATTTTGAATATACGGCTTTTTTGGAACTTCTCTTTAATTCTATCAATGTCACACTTGAAATAATTTTCCATAGCATTCGACACGGTTACGAAGTTATCAACACATCCAAAGAGATTCTTCTTCAACCGGTGGTGAGCCAACTCTACTAAACTTGTCGCTTGATTTCCCAAGTGTTTATATTGGTAGGTATAGGCATAAACAAACCTCTCTTTGTGTGGTTCCAACCATTGGCGAAGAACATACGATACAACACCATGGTAATCGGGAGTATCCCAATGGGCGATAAACTCCGCAAGATTTAGATAATACTCTTCCTCGGTAAGGGACCAACACAATGATTCCCATTCACCGTTGAATGCAACCCATTTAGTGTAATTTATATCGTATTATTTTTCAAATTTCTCTTTTGCATCCGCTCGTTCTTTTTCCGGTAGCATATTAATTTCTTCATATCCTATTTTCTTGGGTGGACAAATTATTGGCTTGCATCTATTCATCAAATTACACCATATAGTACAAAGCATATTATGTGCTAGTGGGAACACTTCCTCTATTGCATTCATCAATGCGACATCCTTATCCGTCACTATAACCCCGGGAATATCATCACCTCAGAATATTTCCTTAACTTGTTTTAGTGGCCAAACGTAACTAGGTTCTTGCTCATCTCTTAAGAAACAAAACGCTACGGTAAACGGTGACTTCGTCGAAGTACGCCCAACAATATTCAACAATGGCATCTCGTACTTGTTCGTCTTATAAGTGCAATCCATTATTAGAACTTGATAAAAGCATTGAGCCAATTGAACACTCGTCGGATGCGCAATAAAGAGTTGTGTTATCTCTCCTTCCGAATCCACATCCTTTTGAACCGCGTAGTTTTTCTCTTGGGCCAAAAAAAAACAATTGTCTCAATTGCATTGTAAATTGTGGACAAACATGAGTGGTTATCCTTGTTATCCTCATTTAGTATTTGGAGTATTTGAACCGGTGAAATACCCATTGTCCTCATTTTAGATACCTTGTCCATCTCTTTAGGAGTTATCTTTTCCGCTATGAAGTGTCCTTCAAGATGCTCCGGACGAGGATGATTATGACAACCTTGAATAACCCTATAGAGAACCCATCCACCCTTATCTTCGTTGTAATTAAATGCAAGCTTGAATAGGCAATTAATCTTCTTTGAGAAAGTTTTTTTCTTCCTATTTGTCTTTCCTTCATAAACATAACCCTTCCTCTTGTGGCTTTTATCGGGATCACCGCTTCTCTCACAAATCATTTCAAAGCGAGTACTGCTTTGTCTCCCATTCAATACTAATACGCACATGTCTTTTTGTGCATGTTGTCTAGCCCAACTCTTTGCATCTTCCAGATTTATGAATACCAAGTCATTCATGTAGTGATGGGATGTGTCATCGTACAAAATACCAACTGGGGAAGGTTGATTTTCCATTAGTTCTATTGGATCACATGGAACCTACAAGTAATAACACAACGTTAATACCACAAACAAGAAACACTTACAAGTTCGGTAATGTAAATTTTTTAATCAACCCTACCGAACAGAAAGTTCGGTTATCTAGTTTCCAGAAATTAATTAGGACCTTACCGAACTCGATCTTTAGATTTTCTATGTAAAAGTTCGGCCATGAAACTGAAAAACTCGACTAAACCAAACTCACAGGTTCGGTTAGAAACGCTGTATTTATATTTTCTGCGACCTTACCGAACACAAAGTTCGGTAACAAAAGTGTTGATATCCACTCAACCGAACAATGCACTGTAAACTCTATAAGAATAGTTCGGTTACATGTTCTGGAAAAACATAACCGAACTCTATAAAACCACCATTAACATGTAGTTTGGTTACTGCGTCTGCTAAATTTAGTAACCGAACTACACATTCAGAACGGTTCGGTTACCTCGCAAGATAAATTTGGTAACCGAACTAGGTTGACCTAACCGAATTTTTTCCAAAAATTTTGAGTTTGGACAAAATTTTCCACAATTCAAGCTACATTAACTAAATACGAGGCATACCTGAGTACCCATAGCTTCATCTTCAGGTTGTGGCTGATAAAATCCATCATTTGTTTGATTAACTTGAGTTTGGGGCAAAAAGCTTTCATCATCTAACAAATAACTTATTTCCGGATTATTAGAAGTATTGACAAATACACTATGACGTGAAGGGGGTTATGATTCTGAGGATGAGGTATCATCACATGAATCACTCAAATCATAGTTACTAAACTCAAAAAAAAAAAAATTTGGGTTCACCCATCTTCTTCTTCATATTTCCTTCTTCTTCTTCTTCTTATCTCTCAATAAGAATGTTATAACAAAACAATCCCACTAATATAACTCACTAATCAATAATCACTAACTAATCAGTTACTAATCATAACACTAACTAATCATCACACTAACTAAGTTAATCATTAAGGGTAAAGTAGGTATTTAAAAAAAAATCAGATAAGGGGTGATTGGAAATTACTACCAATAACCACCCAAAAACTTAAGAGTAGTCCCCCCCATTTTTTGAGTAGTCCCCAAAAAATCGTTATTAAAAGGGGACATTATAATCTAAGCCCAACCCATGTTACCAAGCCTTACCCGGATGACAACATGACTAGCATACCCAAGCTTTTGGCTTGTGTCCCAGATGGACAAGACTCAGGAGGATAGTTAGCATGAGGATTTACTGGTCAAGAGCCATAAGGCATGGAAGCCAACTTCCGAGTCTTTTAGTAATATTCGTATTTCTCAAAATGATACATGGTGCATGCTCAAAGATGCGTCGAAACTTTATCTAAAATTTGTGAAATTCATTCCGGGAGTGCAGATATTTCTTCTTGGCATCAATGATGATTACAGTACTATTAAGCGTGTCCCTTACTCGAGGATGCAACATTTATCTATGTCGTTATGACACCATTATATTGTGATGCTTGCCTAAGGAAGCATCATGAAGCTTAGCGGAGGAAGCATTACGATACTATTGTATCTTTATTCTTATCTCAAAAGCAAGTGGACTTGGTACATGGTAAACATCTTCATGTATAGAAATGTCAGTAATGCATCCTTAATGGTGGTTTTTCAACATTTCCTAAATCCTTACATGTAGAAATGTCAGTAAGATATTGGAATATCAGTGTTATGATATTTCCTCAATTATCAAAGAAAAATACTTGAATACCATCATATTAGAATTTATTTTATGTTCAAATCACTACGTTAACATTATGTGAACATTCCAGTCTGATCCATGTACACCTTGATGTCTACGAAAACCCTAATATAACAGACATGTCGAAAGTCCCAAGTTCGATTAGATTCAATTAGGTTGGGTCCTGGATTAGATCCTGATTAGGGGGTCGTTCTGAATTAGATTTTTGGGATCAGTCCTAAATTAGATTATTGTTTAGGATCGGTACTAATATAGATCCTTGAATCACTTTTTCAATTCCGAAACAATTTTCTCAAGTCTACTTCCTTAAACTATGTAAATAAACCTAATTTCAATATATGGATTCATCTGGAAGTTCAACGCACTAAATAAAAAAGGATTACCAATTAATATAATATAAACAATACGAAGTCCATAGATAAACTATACTTCGTAACTCCTAATATAATATAGACAATACGAAGTCCATAGATAAACTATACTTCGTAACTCCTAATACTCAAGTTATAGAAATAATTATTATGTCATTTCTTCATACTTTGATGATAATATAATAACCAAGTACCCAATACTAAAGTTATTGTAAACAAACTTTACTCCGTATGTTATGTTTTCAACTGAAAAAATAAATGATATAGACATAACAATTCAAGCATGTTTTATTAACTTCAAACTGAATGATGATATCTTTGTTATTACCGATATGTCTGCGGGTCATTCGTGACTAACCAGAACAAGTCTCAAAATTTCTATGTTCCTAGTCTAACCAAATGAAGTTAAGCAAATTTGTTAAAAATATTTATGTTTTCCTGCGGTTGGATTATAGAAGAATGGTTTGAAAAGTGTAGGTCTGGTATAAATAACCAATCAGTTTCATCGCTCCGTTTTGATTAGTGCGCAATTTTTGGTTACCCAGCCTGGACATTTCAGATCGAGTCATATTTATAGGAAATTTTGTATATATCTCATATGGTACCACACATGTACGATTCAGATGTCACATAATTAATGTCACCGATCTTTTGTATGTATAAACTCTTACGTACCGCATATTGAAAAATGTACATATTGGACAAACATGCCATACAAATGATGTTCAGCTAAATTTTATTATTAATTAATTTTCTCGAGAAAATTGATTGAAATTGTCAAATCACGACACTACGAATATTCCCTTCCTTAAAGAAGGCAGAAAAACAAAAACAAACAACTATTATTGTTATAAAAGAAAAATAAAAGTCAATAAAAAGTCAAAAGAAGAAAGAAATAACCGAAAATTTAAAAAAAAAATGATAAAATTGTTATGTTCGACCCAAACATCAACATAGCATCACTGCTACTTCTTTTATTTTCCAACACAAAACCTGCATTTGGTTTTTCTTTGCTTTGGCTTAGATCCTTCAACTTATGTTATTGTCTTCCTCCCCTCTTAGCACCATTATATGGAACATGGACTGGGATGAAATGAGAGTACATAAAGTCGACACCTTCGCATCTAGAGTTGGAAACCACTTCAGACAACAACTTGTTGTTGATTACCCCGGCATCTTCGCCGCCATTACACCAATCCACTAAAATCCTTATCCGTTCCAACTACATGATAATGAATTAAAAACGAAATAGGTGAGATGGTATATGTAAACTGGTTAGCGTAGAAAAAGGTTATCAACAAGCGAACATATATCCCAACTAGTTGTTAGCTTTTAATTCGGCACGGTGTCTTAAAGGTAAAACTGAATCATATGCCTCCGGGATAAAACACGCTACTACACCTAGTATTAGCAAGATTGTCAACTCATAAATCCCTTCAAGGAAAATCTCAAAGAATTTTAAAAAAAGAACGATATATAAAAGTTGGAATTATATAAATGACCCTCCTTTTCAAGGGCTTCACAACTACCCTTATCCTACAATAATACCCCTCTGTATTCCTAAGCCCATCAGGGGTCCATTAAGGTTTTTATGTATTCCAAATTTTCCCTTATATCCATCATCAAAACAGATCGTTTTCTTCGTCTTCTTCTTCGTATCATGTTCCTATTCTTCTTCATTGCTCCCACCACCACTAGCATCTCTACCGTCGCTACCACAAACAACACCAAAACCAACACCAGTGCCACCACCACCATCACCATCTCCGTCGTCACCATTATCATCTTCTTTTTCTTCACAATCAACAACAATCTATTCCGCTGGTATCCAACCTCCACCACCGCAACCACAAAATCATCAACAAACCAATTGAAAAATATATATTAGGATTAACTTGATTTAGATCGATGAAGCATGAAAAACCTAAATCGAAGATTTAATTTACTGTAAATCAAATTCAAAGAAATCCAAATCTGATTTTTTAGGTTTTGAAATCAAGTCTTCCACCACCATCATCACACGACATCGTAAACAACATATTTATATCGATGAATCAATAAGAAACATCAGATTCACTTTCAATATCAACTAGATTAACCTAAGTTGGTCATGAAGATAATGGTGATTCTGGTTTCTTGTGGTGTTGGAAATATTGTACGCTACTAGCGGCGGTGGTGGTGGTGGTGAGGTTAGACGAAAAGTTGCTGAATACTACTCCATCGACTATTGACGGTAATGACTGAATCTGATTTCAATAATGTACATTTGATTTAAACATTTGATTGCACTAGTATAGGTGTCAATGATTTTATGATTTTGATTGTGTTTCAATTGTTTACTGGTAATGGTTTATGTGACTTGTGTTTATTTGGTGTTGTACTGGTGGTAATGGAAGTTGTTATAGTGGTGGTGGTGGTGATTGTGGTGGTGGTGAGGCTCGAATGATAAATACAAGAAGATCAGTTCTTTGTTTCAAAGAAAACTCTGAGGTAACTACTACTACTTCGGTTACCTTACTCTTTATGTTCAATTTCACGAGTATCAACTACTGTTGTTGATGTTGTTGACGCCATTTTTTATGGATCAACTAATGTTGTTGATTCCATTACGGGATCAACTCTAGTTGTTGACAGCATTTTCTATGGGATCAACTACTGACTCCTATTGTTGACAGCATTTTCTTGGATTAGTATAGTCATGTTTGTAGTTTAAATCATGTTTGTTAAAAAATTAGCTTGATTTTCTTGTTGGTTTGTGTTTGTGTATTGTTGTTTGACTGATGGTACTGGTTGTGTCTTCGGATTTTATAGATGTATAGTTCTTCGAATGTTTAATTTGTGGTGCAATGGTAGCATGAATGACTTCACGTCAGATGATGCGTGTTCGACTCATGCCAAGTTCACTCATTCTTATATATCATTTCGTTTTTTTGTATCATAGATGGTTGTTGTAGAAATTTTTGTTACTCTTGTGTTTCTTAAGGATATGTCAGTTTGAAGGTTTCAGGTTTATTGGTTTTTACAGTAGATAGACTCGTATAAATGCTGTTAACTCTAACTGTTGATCCCAGTTTTTGTGGATCAACTTTCATTGTTGATCCCACTTAATGGGATCAACTTCAATTGTTGATCCCACTTAAAGGGATCAACTTTGGTTGTTGACACTATAATATGGAAACATTGTTTCTGAGTTCTACTTTTTGTATCAACTTTGGTTGTTGATTCCATTCACTGGGATCAACTTCGATTGTTGACGCAAAAAAAAAAAAAAAAAAAAAAAAAAAAAAAAACTGAATATTAGTTAGTAAAGTTATTTTTGAACTTTTGATTTTTTGGATCAACTTTAGTTGTTGACACCTAATTTTGATGGCGGTGGTGGTGGTGGCGGCGGCAGAATATTAATGGCGGTGGTGGAATATAAGTGGTGGTTTTAGTTAGTAAGTGGTGGTGGTGGTGGTGCAGTGGTGGTGTAGTGGTGGTGGCGGCGGTGCTGCTGGTGGTGGTGAAATGATGGTGGTGGTGGTGGCTGTGAAGTAGTAGAAAAAGAAATTTGTTAAGGGATAAGGTTTTTTAAATGTAAAATAATATTATAAATGAGGGTATTAGGGTAATATATATTTTAATGGATAAGTTTTTTAAATGATAGGGGTATTTATATTGTTGTATAAGGGTATATTTATTGGGTGTCAAAACTAAGGGTATTTAATTAATATACCCTATATAAAAAACATTGTTTCGTTGGTCTCTCTAAAAATATAGAGAAACTTTTTTTCCTGGGATGTCTCAGAAGTATGAGAAAAGTTTGTTTATATACTCCTATAATATAACTTAAGAAGTGGAGCTCCCGATGTGAGACTACAAAGTTTATATAGTCTCTTAAAATAATTTAATAAGTAAAAACTCCCTCATGTGGGACTAATAAGTTTTTCATTCACAAAAGAAAACAACTACTTCAACTTATTTATTTTCTTAAAAGCTTTAAAATTCTTTTTTTTTTTTAATTGTTTTCCAACAAGAACTTCATTTTACCAAGCAACAATCAAAAGTGCATGAACACACTACTCATAATCTAAAAAATGAAAAAACATCGCACATCAATACATCATTAACATAAGCTACCTTGATATATGCATCAAAAATAACAATTTTGGAGAACACAAGACTTGCGACCATCAAAGCATACATTCTCAATAAACTATTTTTACCACGAATATGGACGTGTCGTGTGAATTTATATACTAAGAGAAATAGCGGATAGTATGAGATGGAAAATAAATATATGTAGAAACTGTACATATATAGAGTTATTATAATATTTAGGCATGGTTGCTTACACCCATCAAGACGGGTAAGAAGCTTTTCCTACGCACAAAAGACGAGAAAAATCAAATAACCAACCGTAGGAACCACAATAGAATTACAGAAGAAATAATTAACCTTAGGCATCTGGTCAAATATTGTCGAGTAATCCTCTTTGCCAAATCAAGAATAACAATGAAACAACTTTTGTGATCTTATGGAAGATCCAAAAATTAGAACTTATCAATTAAACAACGAGAGATTCGCATGTTAGCATTTCAACCAACACTAAAAACCACGACTTAAATAAACATGTGTGTGGGGGGGGGGGGGGGTACTTTAACCCACCGCCATATGCATTATTTTGTTTGCTAAGGGCTGATTCGAACAGGTTAATCACAAATTGTCAATTGTGAATGAAAACACGGGGGTATAACAACCACACCTAATAATTCGTTCGGCAACCTGTATGGACTAACTCCAATACTATTCCGAGAGCACCAGCTTATAAAGAGAGCTATATCAAGAATGATATCAACGAGTTTTATCTTTGTTTCTCAATGTAATCAACAAATCAAACAGATATGAATCCGTGAGCCTGATTAATATGAGAAACAACTTCTACGGTACCAAAGATCAATTTCCAAGTGTCAATTAATTTATATCCAAAAACCAAAAGGTCGGATTTACCAATTTATTGAACTAAGCACAACCTGTGATATTTTAATTATATAATATAAAAAAATAATGCGGAAAAGAAATAACATAGACACCAGAAAATTTGTTAACGAGGAAACCACAAATGCAGAAAAACCCCGGGACCTTGTCCATATTTGAACACCACACTATATTAAGCCGCTACAGACACTAGCCTACTACAAGTCAACTTCGGATTGGAATGTAGTTGACACCTAACCAAGTCTCACACCGATTCAGTTATAGTCGCATTCCTTATGCCTCTAGAACCACGCCGGATTCTGCGCACTTGATTCCTTTAGCTGATCTCATCCACAACTAAGAGTTTCTACGACCCAAAGTCGAAGACTTATAAACAAATCTGTCTCACACAGATAAGTCTATTCTGATAGATAAATCTGTCTCTCGCAGAAGTACCTATGAATTTTGTTGCGTCTTTTGATAAATCAAGGTGAACAGGAACCAATTGATAATCTGGTCTTACATTTTCGAAGAACGGCCTAGAAATATCAATCATCTCACAATAACTTAACTATATAGTAGTAGAACAAGTTATTATGGAATCACAAAGAATGAGACGAAGAGCTTTGTGATTAATTTTTACACCAATTCAAAGTATCTTTTAAACGTGCATTACACCAGACGTCTAAAAGCGTGGAAGAACTTTAAGTACAGGGATGAGAAATTAGTAAGAGACTACCTTGAAAACTTACGCTGGTTGATACAATCATCTAAATACCATATCCATGTATAATTAGGTGGTCAAAAAATTTATTGGTGTGCGGAGTTTAGTTAGTGATACACAACACAAAGAAAGGCAAATTAGAGGATTCTTTTTAACAAAACCTCTAAATAATAACATATCGTAATCTCCAAAAAATATTAGAAAAGTTGTACCCCTACGGCCGAGGCTCAACCTCTATCGACTTGTTTATGTTGTTTGGTCGGTCGGGCGTGGGGTCCTAGTGTTTGGCTAATCGGGCTAAATCAGCTGGGATCTACGGTCTAGGCCGTGGATTAGAAAATCTAAGAAATAGTCTCTATATCAAATCAGATGTGATTTGGTTGGAATCTAGAAGTTGAGCGTATTACCCGGTCTTACGGCCCACGAGGAGTTGATCCTATAGATTTGCGGGGTTTGTGGCCTGGTTTTTTGTTGGTCGGGTCAAATTAGTCGGGATCGTGGATTAAAAAATCTACGATCAAACATAATCCCACATTAAATTAATTGTGATTAGCTTAAAATATTGAGTTGGTCTAGTATTTTGTTGATCGGGTAAAATTAGTCGGGACCTGCAGCTCGTCTGTGGCCCCTGAAGCATTAAAATGAATCGTTTTTAATTAGGAAAATAAATTAGTGGGAATGTTATAAATACCCTTCATTTTGGTCAACCGTACACAAATACCCCCGAGGGGTAAAAACATATTTTTTTTTGGAATTAACTTGAGAAAGTTGGTTTCAATTTGGAGCCAATTTGAGAAATTACTTCCACTTTTGGAGCCAATTAAATTATATTAGGACACTTATTAAGGCAAACTTGAGGTTAGCCGTGTTTAGGATTAGTGGCTAGGTTAGTATTAATTTTGTCTAGAGCCGCGGCATATTTCCACTCGTCCAAAATAATAAATTCTCAGCCCATTCACAACAAAGGGACGGATGTATATCTGACGAACTAAAGTTTTGTGCCCAAGGATTACCAAAATTAACCAAGGGCCGGATTATCCCGAGGCAGATACTACTTTCAAACGCTCAACCGCTTGTGCACCTTGGGCGCCGGGGATTTAAGGACTTAGTCGCATTTTCAAACTGCATTGCAGCAGTTCAAAAGGATTTCATTCATTTCCAATGTACTAAGCCATACATACCTTTGTAGCTCGTGGGATTTTTGTAGATGATATGAGACTTGAAAATTAGATGTATAATTAACTTAAAGCCTATTTCGGAATACCGATCGTCATGGATCTGCCTGCTTTATGTTGAGTTTAATTTCCACCGAATTTTCGATCTTCTTTAATGAGATGATAGAGACAAATAATTATCAAATTCGGTTCCCTTAGCACCATGAAGCACAAAAATAATTTACATACACAGTAATAATCAAATTTGTTAAGGAGATACCTGGAAAATCAAGTATGAGGGCAAAATGGTACCCAATAAAATGAAACACTTAGAAGATCAATTTTGTTTTTGACCCAACCAATAAATCAATAGTCTAAGGAAAGGTGGTGTGTATGTATGTGGGCCAAAGAGTGTTCGAGATTGTTTTTCGAATTTAAAAGGCAGAGATTAAGTCTTGGCCCAGCTATATCAATGGTCTAACCATATAACCTGCTCGGCTAATCCTAAAACTGGAAAAAAACTAACCACACGACTAACTCTAAAAGTAGCTAACCTTAACTAGCAAGCAAGATCATGAGTAGTAGAAACGGCTTAAAACACTCAAGGATTCCCAATATATTTCTTTATGAAGTTTCATAAAATAAAAGTTCATCGAATTCGATCCTTCGAAATTCAAGTTCTTTTTTCAGTTATCGATCTATACCAAGGATCACTATTTATTTATTTTTGTCTGTCACCCGGTTCAGAAACTGTGGTCGAGCAGTGTAAATTTTCAACTTAAATTTTTGTATTGAGTTTTTTCTTTGTATGTAAAAAAAGTGTGTGGTTCATAATGCAGTGCTGTTTCTTTGGACGCAAATAACCAGGGAAGCAACGAGGAAGAACATCAACTCATTGTGTAGCCAATCAATGGTAAGGGTACAAATGGTTATTGGGTTAAAGATATTAGTTACAGTGATCTTAAAGTCAATAGAAAAATCTATTTGTCACTGTGATGCATTTTAAACTATTAGCAGTAGAAATTGGACCTATTGGAGTAAGCTTTCGGCAAAACTCACTGAGATAAACCAAGTTTGAAAAGAAATTTAATGAGTTAATTATAAATTCCATTTCATTGCATATAGTATGACAAGCTCATCATTTTCTTCTTAAGAGAACAGATGCGTAAAGATGTAAAGTGATAAAAGATGATAAACAGTGATGATCATCTGATAACATCCTCCAACTAAGCAGCCAAGATAATATCCAGCATAAAAGAGCCAACCAGTGATACGTGCAAGGTCAGATAAAGAGTATACACTTCGTATATTTTTCTGAAGGATTGACGGATGTACGCCAAGATATAAAGGTTGAGCCCCTGCCGTAGGCCGGGGTGATACCTAGTTTACTTCTAAAATAATATGTTTCTATTGACAAATTCAGTTAGAGACCCTTTCTAACACTATTTTCGCTTTCTGGGATGGATGTTTGTAGTGTCTCTCTCTCTCTATATATATATATAATCAGAATGATTGGCAAAGAATGCAGTGTTGTATCAATGGTAATCAGAATTTTAACCCCAACAAACTCCATATATTCGTATCTTCAATCTCAATTGGCAACAACAAAAAATTGCCACATCCCAACACAAAAAAAGATAATCAGAATGATTGTTAAAACAAATTCACAAGTGATCCTAAACCTTCAAGATGAAATAATCGAATTCTTAAAGAGAAAGAGACAAAGTGACTGACCTCCATGAAAATAAAGGTTTAGAAATCGAACACAATACATAAATATTTATCGGAAATTTTTATTGATTTTTCTTGAGAGAGGGGAAACATGGGAAGAGATAGAGAGTGTTTTCAGAAACACACATAAAAAATGGCGACGGATACTTTGTGACTGATCCGTCTTCCAAAGAACTCAAATTCTTTGTGATATAAGTAGAGGGATTCCAGGATGAAGGATTTTAATTAGTACCTTTCACGTTATTTCAGCTGTGTACTCATTCGTTTCCTCTTCTTTGATGTTGTTATGGGTGTTGTGAGTAACTGCTAGATAAGACGACGAAGAATGATAAGGTTGACATTGATCACCAGCGTAATTTTTTAAGAGTTCTCGGAGAACCAAGAGGAAAAGAAAGAATTCCCAATTTAGGGTTAAAAAATTTTCTACCAAATTTCTGCGGTCGGGAAGGTAATAGTTGCCAAACCATTAGAAATTTTTAAAAACAAAAAACAATCAAACACAAACCAAAAAGAAACAATGATGATTTGTGTGACAGAAGAAAAGGTACCGCAGAGGTAGAAAGATAAAAGAGAAATTCGGGCTTATATGAAACTGATGAAAAAACATATCCGCAATCACCCACATCCACCCACGTAATATATTACCCGATGCTTCCTAACTATCTAGTTGAAAATTCCATCCGGAACACCCTGACCGTCGGATCGGGGTCCCCGTTAAACGTCGTCTGTCTGATAGCCCTAGCTATCTTGGAGACAAACCTCATACCTTTTTATAACAATTTATAAAATGACATTTAATAATATGTGCACACTTTCCGGAAATAAATTCTGAAGACATTCATAAGCTCATGCAAAATAGATTTTGTATTTTTGTTAATATAATTAAATATCAACGTACACAAATGTCAACATGCGACATGTCAATATCCATCAATTAATCACATTCTTTCTAAAATCAATCAAATATTATCAATTAATAATAAAAAATAATATTAATGACGACTTCGATCAAACACTAGTTCACTAAGATGATTTCATTATATTAAATTATAAAATTACCCTTTTATCAATAAACGAAAATACCCTTAAAATTTGGACTGGGTATTACAACGGCTTTTCTTAAATATAACCCACGATTTTATTATTGATAACCCATGCGACTAAGTCAATCGATTTGACCTATAAATCATGTTTGACCTTTTATCATTATTATCCATAGCCCATGAATTAGGTTTTATACAAGTAGAAGGATTACTCGTGATTCTTTATCACGATTGTATTATGAATCCTGATTAATATCAAAGTTTAGCAACATGATTTTTAATTTCTTTCGTAGGAATAATTTATGATATGCATGTAAATTAGCAAACTAAGACTAAAGGAGTTTCATCGATCTAGCTACAAGAATTTTTGGACATAACTATACATACAATAAACCCTAATTTATTTACAATTTATCGCCATGTTTTCATGGGTTTATGGAATATCAAAGTTTTACAAAGTTTCCCCATTTGCTTTCATGGTTTTGCAGTCTGGTGACCCTTTCCGATTCATCGGGAAGTTCACCATTGTTGATTCCCCATCAAGATTTTTTGTTTTGATCCATCTTTTTAAAGCGTTTTTTCCAATTTAATTATGTTACTAGTGAGTTTTTTTAACTTGTCCATGACTCTGTTTATCAATCATACCCTACTGTGAATTATTAATAAATGGTGGTGGTGGAGATATAACAGTACTCCTGACTGTCAAGCTGGGGTTTGAAGGAATTTATACGTGAAGAGAATAAGTAAACAATGAAAATCGTGGGATTTTTGTAAAAGGAAAGAAGAGGATCTCACCTTTTTCCATGCAACCAAGCTTCTCTACTGCAAAAAAAACAAACAACATATAGAGAGAATAATTTCAATCAGTGGAAGCCATGTATGAAAAAATCGAAAAGCAAAAACTAAGAAAAGAAAGAATTAAAGAATTAAAAAACGTTCAAGGATATATTAACGCGTCTTCATGGGAAACTACCGAAGAAGAAGGAGTTGGATCGCATCTTCATGGGAATTAATGAAGAAGAAGGATTTGGATCGAAATTCAAATTGTCCAAGTTAAATTTTATGGGCTATAGATAATAACGATGAAAGGTCAAATTTGATCTTAGGTCACATGGGCTATCATTAATAAAACTGTGGGCTATGTTTAAGAAAAGCCATTATAACAAGAGAACACCATGAATACAAAAAAAAAATATGATTCTTTTATAGGTTGATACAAATATACAAAAAAGTGTCTTACCAAAAAAAGACATCAACCATTATCCATTAGATCCTTATATATATTACTACTTCAGTTTTGCCTTGCGCTCCTTGAGAGCAACGAACTCATCTATTATCGAATCTATACTGATATTTCATACAAGGACACTTTCGATGTTGAGCATCATGCAGTCTCTAAGAAATTCTTCCTCCATTTTTGTTACGAAGGGCTGTTTCAACACACGAAATTGTTGAAAAATATTGTTCTGCTGTTGCCGTAGAAACAGGAAGAGTTAATATAAGACGAATCAACCTATCAACTAGAGGGTATATTTCTACCTTGTTTGTTTCCACTAACCGACGGCACAAACCTGAAACAGTAGATAAGTTCTTAAAACTTGGATGGTTGACTACATCTTCCCCATAATGTCATAATTCGCATCTCAAAGTGTGTACTTCTTGTGGACTGAAATCTGGAGGGTATAACTTCTTAGGTAGTGTACAAAGATTCTCAATATTAAATGACTTAAAGGATTCCCGAGGATCCAAACATGAGCTAAGAACCATCAATTCTATTGTATCTTCAACAAACCTTCTATTTAACTTTATCAATTGAAAATCAATAGTAGCATTAAAAATTTCGATGTGATAATGATGATCCACAATGATGTTATCATATTGTTGGCAAGAACGACCTGTACCTACCATATAACGATCCTCCATTTTATGCATTTCAATATTATGGTTAACAGAGAATAGGCACACCGTCTCGATAAATTTTTTCCAACCATCTTCTCTTAATTTCGTAAGTAAACGCTTGGTTTTTGAAACTAGAGCCATGGCATTAAAAATGTCTTGTGCTTTCTTTTGAAGGACTTGACATAGTATTTTAGTGGTTCATATTATCTCATATATCAAATGCAACACAAAAACAAACTTAAAATCTCTAATTTCTTCAAAAATACTTTGTGCTTGACCAACACCACATGTCACATTTGGATCACTCATACTGATATTTTCTATTGTTGTACAAGTTGGATCAAACTTGTCAATTAAACTGCATGCAGAATTAAAATGAGAACTCCAGCGAGTATCAGTAGCTCGTGGAAACGTACCTATTTGGTTTGCCCCTCTATCCGTCTCAAGTTCACCAACAACCAACCTTTCTTTAGTGTCATCTTCTTGAGATGATTGGAAATCAGCTAAACGCTATGAAGAACCAGTCACAAGATTAACAATAGAGGTTAACATTGAAAAAAACTTCCAAACTGGACCCAAGTTTTCAGCTGTTTTAACAAGAGCAATTTGTAGTCGATGTGCAAAACAGTGAACATAATATGCCTGTTTACAATCTTCAAGAATCAAGGATTGCAACCCATTCCACTTACCACTCATATTGTTTGCACCATCATAACCTTGACCACGAATATTTTCAATTGGAAGATTATAGTGATTAAGAACATCAACTATACCTTCTTTGAGAGTTAAAGCACGTATATTTTTTACACGCTGAATATCAAAAAATCGTTCTTGCACATACCCATTACTATCAACATACCTTAAAACAAGCACCATCTGCTCTTTGTTTGAAGCATCTTTAGATTCATCCACAAGTACACAATATTTCCTATTTCCAATATCCTCACGAATCTTGTTTCCGACTTTGTTAGAAATAATATTCAAAATATCTTTCTGAATCTGAGGCGAGGTATACGTAGCATTTCGAGGAGCATTATCTAAGACAACCTCTTTTACCTTCTCGTTGAGTGTAGTTGAATACTTTATCATCTCAATAAAATTACCACTATTCTTTGAGCTTTTTGACTCATCATGGCCTCTAAAATGGCACTGCTGAAAGGCTAGTCATTTGGCACATTCGATTGATGTTATGAACCGTAACCTATTTTTCTATATAGTCTCCTCTGACTGTACTTCGAAAATTGTTGAAATGTGCTACGATGTATTCTTCAAATTTTGACCTTTCTCTACAGAGTTAAAGTGAAAAGTATTTGGTTTCCCCATGTGCGCCAAAATTTCACATTTAGTTCCATTCTTAACATTATGCCAATTTCTGAAACGTTCACAAGTATACTCTGGTCTGGTTGGTGGACTTGTCTCAAACAAAAAACAATAGAAACAATACGCGACATCTTTAGATTTATAATACTCAATCCACTGAAAGTCATCAAACCACTTAGCAGAAAAACAACACAACTGTGTTCCAAATAGAGTACCTGGATACTTAACAAGTCTTGTTACATTGCGCCCCATTTGTAGATAAGCTCTGCGAACTTCATCGCGTTTGTTAACCGGATACTGCATAATTAGAGTACGTAATCCAGGGTCCCGTTCTAATGAAGAAAAATATGCATTTTCGACAACTTCAGGTACACATTGAGTACTCATAGCTTCAAATTCAGTTCTTTGGCCTCCAACTTCTTCATGTTCATAGTTTACAACCGGTACTTCATGATTCCTATCATTTGATGGAGATGTAATGGAACATTACTTGTTGATCCTTCTTCTATTTGATCAGGTTGTTGAGGCAACAGTAAGATCAATACTCACATAAATATAACGGTTTTTTTGTCCCGAACCCACAATTTCGTCCATACTCACTGATAGACACATTTTTGTGTCTGAATTGTCCTCAGTGTTGGTATTGTTGGAACTCGATTTTTGTACTAATATTGTGTTTTTATGTATTTTTAGGTATTTTTGGAAATAAATATTTTTGGAAAATTCGGCTCGAAAAGTTGCTCGGAACACCCTCGGAGGACATTTGATATTCGGACTCCCACATTGGATAAGGGGTAACACAATTACTAAGGGGCACCCAATTGATATTCGCACCCCCATTTTGTTGGATAAGGGGTGACCTTCTTCTCCATTTGAATTTTATTTTTGGCGGGAAAATGGTTTGGCAGAACCCGAAATTAGGGGAATTTTCAATTCATCATTTGGAGGAGTTTTAATGCGATTCTATGCCCGAGATTGCTTGGGATCCTGTTAGAGCATAACGGGGGGTTGGTATGGGTCGATTAGTGACCTAAATTTGGCTAGATAACTCGCTAGGAGAAATCGGAGAAGCACGGGTTTGCATGGGTTTTGTGAGCTTTGAGACGAGTTTGCTCGTGTTTGGAGTGTGTGTCAAAACAACGAGTGTAGAAGGTAAATAAGGAAGAAAATACGGTGCGCGGCAGCGTCGTTGCTACAAAAAATGGAAAGAATAAGAACAATATTTTGATACCGAGTAAATGAGAATTTTAAGGAGTAATGAGCGTAATATTTTTCTTCTGATGGGTTATAAATAGGTTCTGGTTGATCAATGAAGGGTTACGGAGAGTTTGGGAGGTTTTAGAACGCGAGAAAAGCAAAAAAATCGAAGTTGCAGATCGCCATTTTCTAACGCTTCTTCTCGAAGAACACGAAGAACGGACCAGATAAGCGATCGTTCTTATACAGTGTCTGCGACACACATACGGGGGTCGTAATACGGAGGGGGCAGACTTACAAGACAGAAGCACTTATTCTCTATCGTAGTTTGTAACAGTGTTTGCAACATCTATAACTGTTGCAAAACCCGATTTTCATCTTATTCTCCTTTGTTCATCATTTGTAAACCATTTTTGAGCAATAATAATGAATTTTGAGCGTGTTTCCAACATGATGAGCGGCTAATTCTCCCACAACCAAGGCAATGAGGAAGCTATTTACGCATGAATAAGCGGTAACCATTTTATTTGCTCTAATTTATAATTTATAATTCACTCAATCTTTGCTTTTGCAGAGTTTTAAATTGTTTGCAAAATTCTTTTCATTAGTTGTGATTCAATTAGATAGGTTATGCTTTGTATTAAGATAATCTATGCTTAGGGATACAATTAATTTTTGAGAATTTGTCTGATTATTTGTGAATTAAGAAACAAGGAATTTAAAAGATAATTAGAGTTTTGGGTTATTTATTGTTATCCATTCATGTGTAATAGTGGAATCAGTGTCTTGGTTATTCTCTCATTTCTTAAAACAATTTTGTGTTAATTTTTCTCTATTATTAATTTTTATAAGTCTAAAATCTTTTGCTTTCACAAGTCTCAACGAACCTTATTACTACAACATTATTGAGTCACATCAATTTTTGGCGCCGCTGCGACGCGGACTTGTCTTTAGGCTAGAGTTTTTAGAATTTTTTTTAGGTTTTTATTTGTTTTTATTTTTATTTGTTCTTCTTTACGTTTTTGGGTTTTTGTCTTTTCCTTTCAGATTTTGGGATTTGGAGCGAAAGAAATATTTGCCAAAGCTTTTGGTGGATACTTAAAGATTTGGAGTTAAAGACAAAGCAAAAGGAGCGAAAGAAGAAGATTTTTTTTTATATTTTATAAAAGAGAAAGAAAAAAAAAAGAGAGGCATTTTTATTTTATTTTTTTTAGATATTTTTTTTTATTTTTTTTTAGACTTTCCTTTCCTTTTCTTTTACTTTTTGGACTTGGACATTTGGACATTCGGACATTCCTTATTTTTTAAACCCTACGGAAGGGTAGTATTAAATATCAAACTGTTTGCAGAGAAGGACGGTGATTACGATATCACCTCGGCCCCTCGGGTTCGTACATGACATAGGAGTCGTGGCCCGAGTCGACTACAACGGTTCATCCCCCGTCTGGTACGGGAGGTAAGTTTGTCGAAACACTCGCGAATCCCCTGCTAGCGAGTTACTGTCTTCCTTCGTGTGAATATATGTTGAGGACTTGAAAACGGCTGTTTTTAATTTCCTAGTAAAGGGAAAGGACTGGCCATATAAGATAAGGGTTCGGATTTCATCACCGTTCTCTTCTTGCCCGCCTTAGGAAAACAATACTTAACGCGAACCTAAGCCTTAAAATCTGGAATAGAACGAGACCGATAGGGTAACGAGCTTAGTAGGAAAGTCTTCCGAAAAATATTGGTTACTCTTTTAGCATACTTTGAAGTTCATGATGGTCTCTGTGAAGTTGAATGCGTGACTGCGCCGCCTTGTAATAGCGGTAAGGCCTTGGGTATCAAAGCTCCACTGAGCTTCCCTCGCCTTGATTCAACTTACTTTGACTCGGATTGATCCAGAGGGGTTTGCTTAAATTGTAACGAATTCCCTTTCGGACGATTAGAAGGCTGGTCTAGAAAACAATCTAAGTGGAGCCATCATGCTTTTTGTTTGCTAGATATCATTAGGTTTCTTTGTGGTGGAGTCGGCCTTGTTTGTGCTTGCATAGAACTTCCCTTCCTTTTAGGATTTTTCTTTTTGTTTTATTTTTCTAGTGTATGCCCGAGGTCTTTAAAGAACGGGCTTGGAAAAGAAACACTCTAGGTCGTTTGATTAGTGACAAACCTAGTAGTTCTTCTTGCGAAGGCGGGAACTCGAAGACTCTTCTTTTGAGAGCCCCGTTTTTGGAAACTTTAGTTTTGAAAATCTGTCTCTTCGTGAGGAAAGTACCCCTAGTACTTCAGTTGTGCCAGCGATGGCAACTTTGAAAGATTACATGTTCCCAACCTGGGACCAACCGAGCTTCATGCATAAAATTGCCAGCCAATACGGCTAACTTCGAGATAAAAGCTAGTATCCTTGGATGATCCCTATATTCTTAGGAAAAGAGGATGAGAACCCTTATTTTCATATTAGGGACTTTGAGGAAATTTGTGGGACAGTTAGAATAAAAGATCTTCTTGATGAAGTTTTGAAACTTAAGATGTTCCCATTTTCCTTAAAAGATAAAGCCAAGACACTGGCTAAACAACCTACCATCTGGATCCATTGAAACATGGCAGGAACTTATTCTTTGCTTTCTATATGAAATTCTACCCTAAGCATAAAGCTGCAGTTTGTTAGGCGAGAAAATTAGTGCTAGTGTGCAACAAGAGGGAGAGTCTCTTTATAGGTTTTTAGAGATTCAATGATCTCCTATCTCGGTGTCCTCACCATGGATTTGATAAGATGAAACTTGTAGGGATTATTTATGATGGTTTAGACTATTCGACCAAAGCCATGGTCGAGTCTATGTGTCTTTGGTGAGTTCACTAATAAAAGTCTTTGAGGATGCCTTTACCTTCTTAGGAGTTGTTCTTTGAGAAATCCCAACAATGGGAGTCTTGTGTTGAACCCCTAAAAGACTCTTGGTTAATAGAAGTAGCACCAATGTGGTAGATACAAGCTTCGGGTCAGATGCTAAGTTTGCTGCTTTATCTAGAAGGTTAGAAGCTTTGGAAATGGGTCAGTCTAAAAATAGGTCCCTTGGTGAACCTAATAGAACCTCTCAAGTATCTAGTTGTGGAATAGAGCCCGATAACTCATTTTGGGAAGGTCAGGTTAGTGAAGAGCAAGCTCATGCTTGTCTATAACAATGCTAGGTTTGAGAACCGTCAAAAGTATGACCCATACTCGAGAGACCTACAACCCTGGTTGGAGAAACCACCCTAATTTCTCTTGGTCTAAGGGCCGAGAATCAAGGTCGATCTAGTAATTCTCGGCCTCCCCCCAGGTTTTGGTTATAATAAGAGTTCTTCAGGTCAAACCCAGTTTCAGAACCCTTCGGATAAAAAGATCACAAGTTTAGAGGATACTCTCGCCTCATTTATTAAAAGCTCTGAAAAGATCAACCAAATGGTTGCGCAAGGGATAGAAGAAAGTAAGAGTATAGGTTATGCTAACTCTCATGCTATTTCCGAGTTGAAAACCTAGGTTAGTCAGATAAACGAGTCTTTGAGGGAAAAAGGTAAGTTTCCTAGTCAAACTCATCCCAATCCTAGAGGAGTTCATCAAGTAGGTGAAGGACCATCCCATCATGTGAATGCTATTAAAACCCTTAGGAGTGGTAGAGTGGTAGACAACAAGGTAACCATGCCTGATAGTGAACATGTTGTAGTTCACCCTGATGAGCCGGAAAATGATAAGGAGACTGATAGAGTCTCTAATGAGACCAATGAGGGTCATATTGAACCAGGCTTTGTCCCTAGAGCCCCATTCCCACAGCTGCTAGTTCCAACTAAGAGAGAGTCCAACTTTAATGATATATTGGAGGTTTTAAGCGAGGTTACTATCAACCTCCCATTGTTGGATGCGATTAAGAAGATTCCGCTTATGCCAAGTTTCTTAAGGACTTGTGTACACGAAAGCGTAAGCTTAGTGTTCAAAAGAAAGCCTTCCTAGCTAGTCACGTGAGTTCCATTATTCGAGAATACCACTACTCCTAAGTATAAGGACCCGGGGTCCCCTACTATTTCTTGCACAATAGGTAAATACCGTGTAGAGAAAGCTTTGCTTGACTTAGGAGCCAGTGTGAACTTACTCCCATACCATGTGTACCTTAAGCTAGGACTTGGTTAGATGAAACCTACCCGAGATGACTCTTGGTTAGGCGATAGGTCCGTTAAAATTCCTCGGGGTGTGATCGAGGATGTTCTCATAGAGGTCGACAAGTTTATTTATCCAGGTGGATTTTGTTATCCTAGATACCCAACTTTGTCCCGACCCGAGAGAACCAGATACCGGTAATTTTAGGTCGCCCGTTTTTAGTTACATCCAATGCGATCATTAAGCTGTCGAATGGTATTATGAATTTGTCTTTTGGTAATATGACTATTGAGTGAACGTTTTCCATATTAGTAAGCTACCCTCTCGAACTAGATGACTCGAGCATAGAAGAGGTGAACATGATAGGAACATTAGTCGAGGAGTCATTACCAAACACTTTGTTAGAAGATCCATTAGAGAAATGCCTAGCTCACTTTGGGATTGATTTTGATGATGATGATGTGATTAATGAGGTGAATGCCTTGTTAGATTCAACCCCTTTGATAGACACTAGTAATGGATGGAAACCCAAGTTCGAACCTCTACCCGGTTTCTAAGTCTACCCTAGTTCCTTCGTTAGAAGAGCCTCCTAAGTTGGACCTAAAACCATTGCCGAGATACTGAAGTATGTGTTTTTAGGCCCATCGAAACTTTTTACTGTGATTATTGCTTCCAACTTGGATAGTGATCGGGAAAGTAGGCTAGTAACCGTCCTTCAAAACAACAAGGAAGCTTTAGGGTGGACCATAGCGAGACATTAAGGGTATAAGTCCTACTGTTTGTATGCATCATATCTATTTAGAGGAAGATACCAAACCTTCTAGGGAGATGCAACGTCGACTAAACCCCAATATGAAAGAAGTAGTTCGAACCGAGGTTCTTAAGCTGTTAGATGCAGGCATTATCTACCCTATTTCAGACAGTAAGTGGGTCAGCCCCGTTCAGGTTGTTCCCAAGAAATCCGGTATTACTGTAGTCCAGAATGATAATAATGAGTTAATCCCAACCCGAGTGACCACGGGTTGGCGTGTTTGTATTGACTATAGGAAATTGAACAAGGTCACTAGGAAGGACCACTTTCCCCTTCCCTTCATCGACCAGATGCTAGAGAGATTAATTTGGACATAGTCATTCTTGCTTTTTAGATGGCTACTCGGCTATAATCAGATCGTTATTGCCCCAGAAGACCAGGAGAAAACCACCTTTACCTGTCCCTTTGGCACCTTTGCGTATAGACGCATGCCTTTCGGGCTATGTAACGCCCCTGCAACTTTTCAGCGTTGCATGATGAGCATATTTTCAGATATGGTAGAGCGGTTCTTGGAGGTCTTTATGGATGATTTTTAAGTGTTTGGTTCGTCTTTCGATGAATGCTTGCATCATTTGTCATTAGTGTTGACTAGATGTAAGGAAAAGAATCTAGTGCTTAATTGGGAGAAATGTCATTTCATGGTTCAATCAGGAATTGTTTTAGGGCATATCGTATCTTCTAAGGGTATAGAGGTAGATAAAGCCAAAGTTGACCTTATCAAAACTTTACAGGTCCCAAAAACCGTAAAAGATATTAGGTCATTCTTAGGGCATCCTGGTTTTTATCGTCGATTCATTAAGGATTTTAGCTTGATTTCTAGACCTCTTTGCAATTTGCTTGCAAAAGATGTTAAGTTTGTCTTTGATGATGCTTGTTTAGAGGCTTTTGAGAAGCTTAAGACTTTACTCACTCGCCCCCATAGTCCAGGCACCTAACTGGAACCTACCCTTTGAGATCATGTGCGATGCTTAAGATTATGCTATTGGTGTTGTGCTAGGTCAGCGAGAAAACAAATTACTTCATGTGATTTACTATGCTAGCAAAACTCGAATGATGCCCGGTTGAACTATACCACTACGGAGAAGGGCTGTTAGCCATTGTGTTTGCCTTAGACAAGTTTAGACCCTATCTCTTAGGTTCTAAGATCGTAATCTATACGATCATCTTTGCTTTTGAAATACCTTTTGTCTAAGAAGGATACCAAACCTAGATTGATTAGATGGATCCTTTTATTACAAGAATTTTGTCCCGGACATTAGAGACAAAAGGGTGCGAGAAAATGTAGTGTGAGACCACTTGTCTAGGCTAGTTGTTAGTTCCCTGATGATTCCATTCATATAAGGGATAGCTTTCTGATGAACAATTGTTCTCTGTTTCCCAATCACCTTGGTATGCAAATATAGTGAATTATCTTATTCTTGGTCGAATGCCCCAACATTGGGGTAAACAAGATCGTTCTAGGTTTTTAGCCAAGGTTAAGCACTTCTTTTGGGATGATCCTTATTTATTTAAGTATTGTCCGGACAGTTATTAGGAGATGTATACACGAGTGACCCAGTCCAGTATTATTTCCTTTTGTCATGATCATGCTTGTGGGGGTCACTTTAGTGCTAATAAGACTGCTGCTAAGATATTGCAGTGTGGATTCTACTGGTCTTCGTTGTTTAAAGACTCCCCGATTCTTGTGTTACTTGTGAACGTTGCCAGAAATTAGGAACCATTTCCGTAGGAACATGATGCCCTTGAACCCTATTTTAATCGTTGAGGTCTTTGATGTGTGGGGTATTGACTTTATGGGTCCGTTTCCTAATTCCTTTGGTAACCTATACATCCTTGTCGCCGTAGATTATGTCTCTAAGTGGATTGAGGCGGTTGCGTGTAAAACCAATGACCATAGGGTTGTGATTGAGTTCTTGAAAAATAATATACTTACACGTTTTGGTACACCGCGAGCTATAATTAGTGATGGAGGGTCGCACTTTTGTAATGGACCTTTTAGGCTTCTGATGAAGAAGTATGGTATTACACATAAGGTAGCTACCCCGTATCATCCATGAGACTAGTGGTCAAGTAGAGGTTTCTAATAGGGAGATAAAACGTATATTAGAAAAAAGCAGTTAATCCTAATCGGAAAGGCGGTCGTCTAGGCTTACGATGCCTTATGGGCTTACCGCAAATCTTTGCGTTTAAAACCCCTATTGGAATGTCGCCTTATCGGATTGTTTATGGCAAGGCATGTCATTTACCTGTTGAGTTAGAACATAGAGCTTATTGGGCTACATTAAGCAGCTAAATTTTTCACTCGACAAGGCGGGAGCCCATAGGAAACTCCGGCTCAATGAGTTGGACGAGATTCGTATAGATGCTTACGATAGTGCGAAGGAGTATAAGAACAAAATGAAACTTGTGCATGATAGAAATATTTTACGGAAGTCATTTTCTCCAGGTCAAAAAGTTCTTATGTATGATACCCGCTTGCATCTTTTCCCACGGGAAGTTACGTTCTCGATGGACGGGTCCTTTTATTGTTCGCACTGTATTTCCTCATGGATTTGTTGAGATCGAGACACCGGATGGTAGTAGTTCTTCGAAGGTTAACGGTCAGAGATTGAAACCCTTTTTAGAGCCCTTTCCTACAGGTGATGTTGAGGAGGTCCCTCTGGAGGACCCTGTTTACCCTTGATTGACCATCAAGGCAGTTGTATGTTGTATATTAGTTTTGATTTTCTCTGTCTTCACCCAGGTACTATCTTTCCAACTTTTCCTCGTGTTATTTTACTTTTGGTTCTGCTCTTTCATTAGAAACATTGAGGACAATGTTAGATTTAAGTTTGGGGGTGGGGAAGAACTTTTTAGTTGCACTTTTGAAACTTCTAGCGTCACATGGTATCCGGTTAGCTAAGTTTACATACTATTTCTCACCGAAAAGATAGAAATTGGAATGCTAGGGATAACAATCTATTGAGACATTAGAGAAAAAGACATTGAGATCCGTGAAATCCAGGAGAGAACTTGTTCCTTTTAGAGGGTAACCGTGATGGACCTAACCATCCATGATAGAAAGGCAAGTAGGTCAGGAAATGCCAGAAAGACAAAGCAACCTCACGATGTAGTCTTAGTTACTGGATTACAACTCTCTCTCAGTAGAAACTTATCATCATCGACAAACGGAGCGACATCAAAATCTATAAAGAAAGAGGAAGACGTTTTAGGTTTAGAAGCAACAATAGAAAATCAGAATCAAGGGTTACAAGAAGTTATAAGAGCAAGAAAAATCAAATGATATAAGTTATTGAAGTTCATGATACTAAGACATTACAAGTTGCGAAGATCCAAGTGTTAAATTCCTTCTGTGATGGCCATGTAAATTTTTGTTTCGTTTCCAAAAAAAAAAAAAAAAAAAAAAAAAAAAAATGAAAAAATGAAATCATCATGTTCTTTTTGTTCTATAATTAGTTTTTGTTCAATAAAGCCATAGGAAGTAGAAATTTTATGTCAAGCAAGAAATCAAAGAGAAGAGTTAATTGTCAAGGTTCTACGAGGTTCAAGAGTTTATCATCAATGGTTGAAGACCGAAGAAGACGTTGTTTCTACCGAGCACTATGAGAGAGTCGAAGAAAGATACATTTGGTTGCTTTGTTAGTCCGCTTTCAATCGGCACAAGATCTTTCTAGCACTTGGTTTAACTCATCACACGTAATTAGTCAGTTTGTGTAGCAGATGTCCCTCTCATCTTTTTCTCTCTCTAATCTTAGTCCATTTGTAAATCGGCGGACGCATCTTACAATGTTTATCTAGCGTGTAGCGGATATCTCTTTATCTAGCGGTGTTGCGGATGTGTCTCCCCTTTTCTTGATCGACTTTAGAGTGACACCATTAATTTCTGCGGCATTCTAGTCACTTGGAGATAGGTCGAGAATTTGTATGTCCTCATAGCTCTTTGGATACTTGTGACCAATTAGAAGTTAAGGTTTTGTGGGTACACCTCTGGTAAACCCTCCGGAGACAACACTCCGCCACTAGGGCCACCTAGGGGTTCAAATGATTTTTATTTCTAGAATAAATTTGCTCGAGGACTAGCAAATAATAAGTTTGGGGGTATTTGATAGACACATTTTGTGTCCGAATTGTCATCGATGTTGGTATTGTTGGAACTCGATTCTTGTACTAATATTGTGTTTTTATGTATTTTTAGGTATTTTTGGAAATAAATATTTTTGGAAAATTCGGCTCGAAAAGTTGCTCGGAACACCCAGGAGGACATTTGATATTCGGACTCCCACATTGGATAAGGGGTAACCCAATTACTAAGGGGCACCCAATTGATATTCGCACCCCAGCTGTTGGATAAGGGGTGACCTTCTTCTCCATTTGAATTTTATTTTTGGCGGGAAAATGGTGGCACTTTGGCGAGAATTTCAATTCATCATTTGGAGGAGTTTTAATGCGATTCAATGCCCGAGATTGCTTGGGATACCCTGTTAGAGCATAACGGGGTTGGTATGGGTCGATTAGTGACCTAAATTTGGCTAGATAACTCGCTAGGAGAAATCATAGAAGCACGGGTTTGCATGGGTCAGGATTGTGAGCTTTGAGACGTGCACCGCTCGTGTTTGGAGTGTGTGTGTTGTTGCCTGACGAGTGTAGAAGGTAAATAAGGAAGAAAATATTTCATCGGGAGCGTCTTGCTACAAAAAATGGAAAGAATATTTTCCGAGAACAATATTTTGATACCGAGTAAATGAGAATTTTCGGAGTAATGAGCGTAATATTTTGCTTCGATGGGTTATAAATAGGAGTTGGTTGATCGGTGAAGGGTTACGGAGAGTTTGGGAGGTTTTAGAACGCGAGAAAAAGCAAAAAATCGAAGTTGCGAGATTGCCATTTTCTCTGCTTTGCTTCTAAAGAAGAACACGAAGAACGGACCAGATAAGCAAATCGTTCTTTCTACGTCTGACATGGCGTGGGTCGTAATACGGAGTGGGGCGGACTTACAAGACGAAGCACTTATTCTCTATCGTAGTTTGTAATGGTGTTTGCAACATCTATAATGTTGCAAACCCGATTTTCATCTTATTCTCCTTTGTTCATCATTTGTAAACCATTTTTGAGCAATAATAATGAATTTTGAGCGTGTTTCCAACATGATGAGCGGCTAATTCTCCCACAACCAAGGCAATGAGGAAGCTATTTACGCATGAATAAGCGGTAACCATTTATTTGCTCTAATTTATAATTTATAATTCACTCAATCTTTGCTTTTGCGAGTTTTAAATTGTTTGCAAAATTCTTTTCATTAGTTGTGATTCAATTAGATAGGTTATGCTTTGTATTAAGATAATCTATGCTTAGGGATACAATTAATTTTTGAGAATTTGTCTGATTATTTGTGAATTAAGAAACAAGGAATTTAAAAGATAATTAGAGTTTTGGGTTATTTATTGTTATCCATTCATGTGTAATAGTGGAATCAGTGTCTTGGTTATTCTCTCATTTCTTAAAACAATTTTGTGTTAATTTTTCTCTATTATTAATTTTTATAAGTCTAAAATCTTTTGCTTTCACAAGTCTCAACGAACCTTATTACTACAACATTATTGAGTCACATCACTCACATAAATAAAGGCAGCAGTAAGATCAATCTCTTCACGTTGAACAAAATTATTAGCCATTTTGAATGAAACTAAAATATAAGAACTTGAGTAGTAGAAGATAAATATAAAAATCAAAGAAGTATAGTAAGAAGAAGAGAAATAAGAAATCAATTGATGTAAGAACAAGAAAAATAAGAAATCAATTGATTTGGGGTGATATGAGAAGAGAATTAGAGTGGTTGACCATTGGGATCCGACGGTGGAGAAGATAGAACAACTATTAATGATGGATGGTTAGGATCGGATGTGACAGAGGTGTAAACGAAAAAAGGTCAAACAAATATATCTACGGAAACGGCTACTCAGTAGCTGTGTAAAATGTTACGGCAACTCAGTAGCCATATCAACTGCCGTACAGCTACTCAGTAGCCGTAAAGGTAAATTCCTACGACAACTGAGTAGCCTTGTGATTTCCCTTCCCTATTAACAGGATCAGATGTGATCCTCCTTGTAGGGAAAGGGAGGGATATCCCTACACATGTAGGGATATCCCTACACATGTAGGGATATGGATGACCACAGTGGTTGTTGCTTTGTTTCTTTCCCTACATATGAGGGATAGGGGTAGGGAAAAGGGGCACCATAGTGCTTAGTCTGAGAGCCACTTCCTAAAGATCAACATAGATGCAGCTTGGGACTCAGCTTTTGTTCCTTCTAGTTTTGCCTTAATCTTGAGAAATGATGCATGAAATTTTAAAAGTGGAAG
Organism: Papaver armeniacum; assembly: GCA_023531295.1. Classification (NCBI taxonomy): domain Eukaryota; kingdom Viridiplantae; phylum Streptophyta; class Magnoliopsida; order Ranunculales; family Papaveraceae; genus Papaver; species Papaver armeniacum. The sequence continues at coordinate 388,149 of JAJJWW010013618.1, forward strand.
AGCAGGACCATCAATCTCACCAGATCCGCAAGAAACAGAAGCAATGGAAGTGTACCAGGCAACATCTTGGGCTACAGAGAAAGGCATAAGGAATTTCAGCTTTGAAGGAGATTGCGAAAGCTTGTTCAACTTTATGAATGGTAGCAAATCACAAGGCTCTTGGCAAAATAAAGCCCTTTTGGAGGAAGCAATCAAAATTATAAAAGATTATGAAAATTTTCGGGGTTTTAATTTTGTTCCTAGGTTAGGTAATGCAGTGGCATATTCTCTAGCCAAGTAGCAGTAGATAAACCTAATATTCGGAGAGCACCACAAATCACCATATCAGATGGATCTACTTCTGATGTAATTTTGCCTCCTTTAGAGGGATTGTCTCTCAATGCAATGTCTTATTCACAGACAAACAGGCAACAAAAAAAAATTGACCCAAACGCAGTGAAAGAGTGTCATTGTTCAACTAATGTAACAAGATTTAGTTGAAAAGCCACCTGACACAGCATAGTAGAGTATCTTCTTGATCTGTAAGAACTGGTGGAATGCTTATTAGAGCAAACAGATCCATCATTTCCTGTACTTCTGCTGCTTTGAGATTCCTACACAATCTTAAATTCCAACTCCATTTTCCATTGCATTTTTCTGATTGGAGATTTTGTATATTCTTGGAAATCTTTCCTTCAGTCGAACAAATAGTAATCAACTATAGAACACTCAATGATCAACTATACTAGACTGCAGATTATTCCAAAATGCTACACGTAATAGTCTGATAAGAATATGGCTCACGTCCTATGGATTGTTTATAATTATTCTGATTCTGATAAGCAAAGAACTATGATTTTAGGCATACATAAAACTTTCGGGGCATACAAAATGATAGTCCCATCTTGGGTGACCTTATAAAGGGTAACCTATGGGTAGCTCAATTACCTATATAACCTTAATACAAAAATCTAAAATCAGTTTTCTAAAAAATCAAAATCAGTTTCCCTTAACATCTCTTCTTCTTCCTCCTCTAGCCGAACTCTTCCCCTCCCGCGAAAAAAAAAATTCATCACCGTGATCAATCGTCGATTCGTAAAAATTTGATTGTCGATTAAACTGAACTACATAATGACTCGTACAAACAAAAGCAGGGACTAGGCAAACCAAATCGTCTTCTAATCCATCAATTGAAGAAGAAGAACCAATTGAAGATGAATGTGTAAAAACTGAAAATCAACCACCAATTGAACCAGAAATTGAACCAACTGCATCTCCAACTCCGGAAATGAGGATAAGAAAGTAAGTTTTACAAACCCTATCTCCTATTTGCTGTTTTTTCGATTAAATGACGGTTACGGTGTTGGGTTTGGCTCAAAATTGAGTTGCGTTTTTAGCCGAACTGTTCTTCACAAAAGCTTCCTGTAACTATATGAACAGTTCGGCTTGAAATTTCATGAAATTTCAAGCCGAACCTAGTCACAGAAAGAGATGCATAGGGGTTCGGCGTATTCGATAATCATAATATGTGCCGAACCTATCACATTTACGAGGTTCGGCTATTACGATATTCACAATATGTGCCGAACCAATACAAAATTATTAACCAAGGAATGTACATGATCAGGTTTGGCTTATATTCTACTTATTCAAATAATAGAACAATGTGTTTCCAACAGGTTCGGCGCTTACAATTTATAAATATAATCAAGAACCCTAAACATTTTTTTTCTTCCAGACAGTTCGGTGTAGGGTTCCGCTTGTTAGGACAATTCGAACCAAGCCGAACTTCGGTCTACAAGGTAGGTTCGTCTCTTAATCAACACTTTGGCTAAGCCGAACTGTTCATCCAGACTCGCCGAACCTTAGTGAAAAAACACAAACTTTTGATGATTTTAACCTACAAAAGTGAGATTAAACATAAGATATGTTGGAAAATTTCCGACGAAACGCTGTCTCGCACTATGCGGGGAGGCCCTTGCCCCCTACACCCCAAATGACTTTGGTAGGCGAGGTCGAACCCATGAACAACCTAAATGACTACAATTCAAGGGTAACTAAATAATCTATACAAATTTTTTCTCACTTTCCCCTTCTCCTTCTAAAACAACCTAACTTTTTTTTTTCTTACTCAAAATTTTTTATCTACACAAATTAATAACTAAATAATCTTAAAACTAATCACTAATCATAATTATTTTAACTAATCATTAGTATTAACACTAATCCTAAAAGGGCAGATTTGCCATTACCAAAAATATTTGGTTAAGGGGCTTCTAATTTTGCTATTTACACTCCTTTTTTGTCTTTACTTGTATGCCCTAAAAGATTTCCGTATGCCTAAAATCATAGTTCTAAGCAAAACTGGAACACACGAACTACACCAAACTATCAATAATAGCGTACCATTAAAATAATTAACCAGGCATATGTATTTTGTTAGTCTCTGCCAACATTTAGATTAGTTAAACATGTGAACCAAATTCAAAACCAGATTCAATAATTCATCCTACAAGTAATGCATCCCTCTGGAATCATCCAATGGAAGCCCTATTCAAAATAACTTAGTATAGAAAGCTTGGTTTAACGTAACTTAGTACATTCCACTGTCCACATATAACTTGGTATATAAAGCTTGGTTATACATAACTTAGTTGACATTCAGCTCTCTCCTTTAATCGCCTGAGGCATTGCCGTACTCCTCGACTGTATTCATCTAACGGAAGCTTGATTCTACACAACTTACTATGCTCGGATGATGCACAATTTAGTTTCTCCTCAAAACGCTGTCATGCATAAACAAACAAACAACCATATTAGTAAATATTTTACAAGAAAGACGTAGAAAAGAAGAATGCATTTGGTATAATCCAAGATCAGTACCATATATTTTTCCTTTAGGGCGAGCATGTCTTTTTTTGTCTGGGCGTTCATCGAATTGCATTTTCTTACTTGGAAACCCCGACTCTTATCCACTCGCTTCGCTTTCATCAGATTTTCAACTTTGGCTCCCATCTCCTTTAATGAATAAATTAAAGACCGTTCCTTATCTTCACAGCGGTTTAAGTACCTCAAAATGTCCTCTTTGCTTCCGGCATCTGCCATCTTCTGCATCATCCACTTCTTAATTTCTTTGACTTTTACCGAGCTTAACATATCCGCCATTAGAAATTGTATCTGTTTCAATTTCAGAGAACCCACATACTTAAACCACATAGAGTCATCCTGCTTGTACTAAATAAATCCGAACATAAATTTGTCTATGAAACCCAGACCATATCTAACGTTTCTTCAGTATATTTAATGAACTGGAATGATCTTATGTCTGAATTCTTTAAGATGGTAAATAAGAACATCTTGAAATATATATAGCAATGTTGTATATCAATTTGAACCAGTTAAATAATAAGAACATCTTAAAAATATGTATCCAGATTCCAGAGAGAGAAACCATCTGGCTGGAGAGAAATAGCTTGACGTCGTCAAAGGAAACTTTGAGAAACAGAGAGACAATGAGGAAGGAAAGGGTTATCAGTCACCACACATTCTGAACTCAGTCATCAAGGTGGTGTTGAGGATCTTAAGTGGAACGAAAGAGCTGGATATAGTCTGTACCAAGCAGAGATGGAGGTGCGTTTATCCAGACCCAGACCAGGACATAAAATGAAAATCAACACAATCTGGATTCCAGCAGGTGTTAATAGGACTGCTGGTATTCTTGTGGGGAATCATTGGGGGAGTATGTGGTCTCTAAGAAGCAGCCAAAGGTCAATATTCAAACTCAGTCAAATTGACAGAGCTTGAGGTAAAAGAATAGAGAGGTATGGTCATGTAGAGGTTTCCATGCCAACTTTAAAGAGAATGGCTCAGATGCTATAAAGCAAGTAAACAACTAAACCCAACCTGTAATCAAATAGCATTACTTGTTGGAGAAACGATATTTGGACACCATCAAAATGGGTGGGAGATAAGGTCTGTTTAAAGGTGTCTATGAAGAAGAATTTTATTCTGCCTATCGAAGCCATAAATAGATAGGAGATTGGTTAAAACTTAAAACTCGGTTTAAAATCAGAGAAACATTAGGGAAGGTAGCATTATTTAATGACAAGAGACAAGACTCATCAACTACAACATTGCTACAGTGAAATAGTTCATAATAAAAATGGATAGAGATGGGACGGAGAGGAAGGCAGGATTTCAAAATTCAAATCTAACCTTGAGAATTCGTTGCATTGCTCTGGTTTCTTCAAGTAGATTCCTGAGGATATCTTCTTGGAGCTTCATTCTTTGAGGTTCAAATATTGAACTCAGATTCTGTCATGAAGAGGGGAATAATAAGATTCAACATGATTGAGCACCACAACCTAACAAGTTAAAATTGGGGGTAGATGATTTTATTTACTTTGATGATTTCCATATCTGCAAGTAAATCATCCTTAGATCGATATGCACGATTGTTTAGATTGAGTTGTACATCATCAACAAATAATTGTAGGACTCGGTCCTTCTCTTCTGGTGGAGAAGTTTCCCATCTATCCACAACACGCATCATAATATTCCTGAATAATCATAATATATGCATATGTGAGCCGCAAACAAACAAATGCTAACAATCCTAACTAGCCAAATAATTCTACACCCAAATGAAATAATCCCGGAAAGGGTAAGGGTGAGTATGAGTGCCTACAGAAAGCTCCAAAGCCTTGTACAAACAAATTTCATCACTTCCTCTAAATAAAAATTAGTAAAATAAGTAAACTACCATGAAAACCAAACCAAAATTATTCCATTCCAAACAAATTATAAAACTTCATGCGCACTTATAACACAACAGTTAGTCCCAGACTCACTACAACAAGCAAACTCATCAAACTCAAACAGGGATAGATATAGACAAAGATACAATTCGAATTACTGAATTGGGTTTGTGGGTATGAATCCTTCACCGGAGTCACTGCAGAATCTATTGTTTGTTTTTCTTTAAGAAAAAAAACTTGGAATTTCTTCAAATTGATCATGTTTCATGGTTTAAAATCAGAGAATCCTGAACTGTAATGAAGTACAGTTTCTCTGATTATCCCAATTCGATGGATTTCACAAAAATTGGATATTTAATTGATGAAAAACTGATCAGTTCGATCAGAGAATTGAAACTTTTTAATGCTGTACTTATTATGTTTAACAGATTAGCCAGCTGAAAACAAAAAAGCGACTGACATTCGCATAAATCTGATCACTGAGGAGTCCGACTCCTCAGTCGTTCATTAATCAAAACTAAAGTAGTTTTTCAATTTAACGTAGCTTTGTACCCCAGAAAGACGAAAAGCAGAAACGAGCAGAGATTACAAGAGCCATGGTTATACCTGTGAGCAGAGATTACAAGAGCCATGGTTTATGGCGCAGCCGTAATACCAAAGAACAAAACTGTGTTCTTCTGATTTCCACAACCGAATACAGAAGAGTTCACAAACTTATTTCCAGGTAAAAGGGCTAGATAGTAAACTTCAATCCTAGCCCCTTAATCCATACGAAAGGCATCCTAATTGTAAGGCATATTCGGGTATGGAAATCCAAAGATTTCTTTTTGGCCGTTCCATTATATCCTGGCACTTTTAGGGGTGACCCCAAAAGAATTAGGGGCGACTTTTTTATTCCCAACCCATATATCTTAGTTAAAGGATGTCCAAAACGCGGAGAATACGTTAATGCCCTTACACAATCGGAAGCTATAATGCCCGATTATTATACAAAGAATCGGAAGATTAGTAACTATATTATACTACCGATTAATATCGATTTTGTGCCAAGCGCGTATCCTGCTTCTATAACAATCGGTAGGAAAAATAACCTCACGAGACTACCGATTGTTAAAGTATAGAAATAAGAAATCTTTTGAATTTTGCAATGGTGAAATTTGGGGCTCTATATAATCGACGAATAAAAAAAAATGTCTAAGCTAACGATTGAGGGCTTCCCATAATCGGATGGTAAAAGTAACAATTCCTACCGATTATGGTAGATTTCATGAATCCCTGCAATGAAGGATTTTCGAAAAAACTCATTTTGGGGCAACCTATAATCGGGAGGTTGGGTAACTTATTTGGTTTCCGATTATGGATAAATCCAAATCACGGACCACATGGTTATGGTCGGATCTGCACCCCTCAAAACCTAGGGAATTTGGCCAATGCTCAATTTGGGGCTTTCAATAATCGGTAGGTTATAAGTAACCCCCTCTACCGATTTTGGGCTACTCAACAATCGGTAGCTAATTAGGTGGTATTACCTACCGATTAATAACCGTTTGACAGATAAAACCAAAGTCGACCTAAATTCAAATTCATTTCATTTTCTTTTCAACTTCAACTCCTCTTCTCCTCTTTCCTTCCGATTGCAACAGCGGAAAACTCCCCCCCTCTCCTCGCTATATATCGTTAATCGTCGAATCGAATCATCGTCGATTATTATCTATAAAGATGAAAGAAACAGAACGTAAGAAAGCTCGAACCAAAAACGTAGTGCGCGGTGATGATCCGAATATTGGATTGCATGCCCGTAATAAAGAGGTTTTAACTCACGAACCCGAAGAACACGAAGAAGATGAAGTCCCTGATGTAGGCGATACTGATAGCCAAACTCTCAGGCAACTTGAAACGGCGCCGATTAGGTAAGATCTATGTTGAATTAGGCGCTAGGCGAGGCGAGGCGCCAGTCCCATCGCCTAGCGCCTAGACGCCTAGGCGCGCCTAAGGCGCCCTAGGCGATCACTAATACGAGTTATGCCCATTAGACTTCCATGATAGAGTTCTATAACACTGAGATGATGAAAGAAAGTTGATGATGTTATCCCTCCGCTTATGAGATGGTGATGAAGAAAGTTGATGATGGTATCCCTTCTTCTTATGAGATGATGATGAAGAAAGTTGATCCTCATAATAGGAACATGGGATAATCGACAGAGAGACTACAAAGAACAGATAAACTATCCATGATGAAGTTTTCAAGGACGCTTTATTTAATTTGGTTATTTGATGATTGCTTATTCTTGTTAATGGAAGATTGGTTCTGATGATTTGTGTATACTTTTTGAGCTAGATCTCCATATGAAACGGTTTACTAGATTTTAGTTAATTAAAACCATTGTGTTAGCCTCTTGTCAAGTGGTACAGCTAATACAGTTGCATTACTCCGACAACAACGCGCGGGGGAATTCGTAAATCTTTTATTAGTGATTGAGAATATCAAGGAATATATGTATATAGTTATTTTGGCTTTCCTTTTTTTTGAGGGTTGATTGCTAGAAAATCTCTGCAATTAAGATTTGATTGAATATTTGATAGCTAATTTGCTACAAAATCTCTCGCAATATCTTTGATTAAGAGAATATATACATAGTTTCCTTTATATTTGGTACAAAGATAACTCTTATCTCCATATATAGATATAGAAGTATACAAACTAGTTTTACATCAATCACGGTGCTTTCCATAGTTTCGTCATTGACTTGTCGATTTTTCCATAACTAGATTAAGTAAAAATCAATTAAGAACTAAATTAGGATATAAAAACCAAGAATTGAGTCGAGTTGATGAAGTAGAATGGAGGAATAAAGAAAAAGGACACGAGAGAAGGATAGGGATACGAGTTTCGCGACATAGAGAAGAACATGGCGCCTTTGGCGCTTAGGCGGCCCCACAGATTCCGCCAGGCGCTCAAAGCGCCAAACTCGCTCGCCTTAGGCGCTAGGAATGGAATATGGGGTCGCCTTGAATTCCTCGGGCGTTGTGCTGCGCTTAGTGCGCCTTTAGCGCTTAGGCGCCAAAGGCGAGCGCCTTTTATAACATAGGGTAAGATTCAACCATTAATTTGGTTTATATTGCTTCAATTGGACGAATCCATGTTTATTTTTTTTTAGGGTTTTCGGTTATTACACAGAATCGGTAGGTTAGGTATTGTTATAAACTTCCGATTATAGTCGAACTCTTCATTTCACGAGAAAATTTTGTCATATTCGGGTGGTAAAAATTTAGGTATCCTACCGATTATATAACGTTTTTCATTACTGAGGCCTAAATCGATCATAATCGGAAGCTAATTGTGATTTTTCCTTCCGAATATACTAGGGAAGAACAAGAATTAGAGACGCAATAATCGGGTGATATATTTTGTACTTTCTGTCCGATTGTTTATGCTAAACCACTTGAGTAATTTCTGGACACAAAGTGACGCATATTCGGTAGAAATTAGTTTTGTGAGGCTTCCGATTGTGATGCATTCGGTAGGTGGACTTTATTATGCCTTTCGATTATTGGTATTCGGAGGGTTATGTTGACATTTAGATTCCGATTATTGTGTGTAGAGAAACATATTCGAACACCAAAAAAATGCTTTTGTTTCCGATTATACGTATTCGGTAGATTTAGGTGAACTGATATTTACGATTGAGAGTAATCGGAGGCAATTTGTTAAATCAACCAACCGAATATTTAGTTTCATAACCTGTTGTACTTTCTTTTGTTGTTTAGGGATAGGCGAGGTAAAAACATCCAAGATGCAATTGTCTCGGCTAGTGCAAGGAAGGATAGGCGTCGAACACGATGCCTAGTGCAAGGAGAGCTAGGATCTGCTAACGCCGCTCAAGTGCTCAAGATGGAACTCAACAAGCAAGCCAAGAAGCTGTTCAACCTAGTGCCCCTCAATCACAACCAATCCAAGAAGGTGTTCAACCAAGTGCCTCTCGGTCACAACCAATCCAAGAAGGTGTTCAACCAAGTGCCTCTCAATCACAACCAATTCAAGAATTTATTCAACCAAGTGCTCCACCATCACAAACTGAAGTAGGACAACCTAGTGGTGCTCAAGAAGAAGGAGAAGCCGAAAAAGAAAAAACCTCCTCTAAAGAAAGCGAAACACCTTGTCCCGGATGAACTGAAGGTGAAGGATATTCGAAGGTGTAATCCTTGGGCTTAGGAGTATGGAGGAGAATTGTTATTTGGATACAAAGAATCTTGGGCAGAGAAATATATGAAAGCGAGGTAATGATCGTATCCATGTTTTATTAACCTATTATGTTTTTCTTCGTAATACTTTTAAGGGTTATAGGTTTAGGTAATTCTAATTTAATTTTTTAACTTGTCATGTGTTTAATAGTATCATTCCAATGCGGTTCGTTTACTCAAAGCGACCGCCGCACCAACAAAAATGCTAGGTTGGCCTTTGGAGGGTGAATGTGAAAGGTTCAAGACCATTATTGCAAATTCGGGGTTGGGCGATGTCTGTGGGAACTCAATGTTGGAATATGACCGGGTGGCTATATCGGCGTTTGTGGAGAGACTTTATCCCGAGACCGACACCTTCCATATGCCGTTTGGGGAGATGACGATAACCCCGAGATGATGTTGAGCAGATTCTTAAACTCCCCGTCCATGGCAAGGGTGTTAGGGTAGAGTTCACTAAGCGGTTGGAATGGAGGAATCTTTATGATCGACTAAGAAGTGTTTGGGTTGGGATGAAGAAACATCAACAACTGAGTTCAAAAGATGCATGAAGTATAGAACTAGACAGGTTCAACATGGGTACTCGATGGATATATTCAAGGGCACCAAGGATAAAGAAGAGAAATGAACTTTAACGGACGAGCAAGTCAACCACGCGGCCACCGCACATCTCCTATGTGTATTGGGATGTGTCATTTTCCCCAATACCAGTGGCAATCGGGTCGACGCCAACCTTTTACAACTTCTGGATACTCTCGATAAAGTGCATGAGTACTCTTGGGGCACGGCATGCCATGCGTGGTTGATGGAAGAGTTGAGAAAGGCGTCGAGGCTTGGAATTAGCCAAGTGGTAGGGAACGTGAGTCTGCTACTGGTATTGTTTATTAACTCCACATACTTGGTTTTTTTTTTATTCTTATATACTATTGAAGAATCAATTTCCTAATACTTGCAAAAATGACATTATAGACTTGGATCTACGACCACTTCCCTATCTTGGGATTGGCCATTAAAAACCCGGCGTGGGAGAAAGGTGACCCTATAGGAAGAAAGTACGTCTTCGATGACAACCATTCTAGGACGAAGGAGCATCACTGATTCGTTTGAGGGAGATTTTGGACTCACTTAATGCCCAAGACGTATGCTTTGATCCATACAAGGGAAGACCGAGCCATTGGACATATCGCGAGTCGGTCCGATTTGGCACTTTATTTTGGACCGTTGTGGCACCCCACAGGATATGTGATGTACAATTCCTCAAGGGTGATGCGACAACACGGTTTTGTACAAGGTATACCAAAGGAGAAAATCCATGGCAATTTCACTTTGGATCCGGAGCACTGCATGAGTCGATAAAGATTCGATCACGGTGGTTCACAAGGGTTCACCATCCTGTAAATTCCATTGGGATAGAAGGCGCATTACTTGATCAACCAAGGAAGGGCAGCCAACCAAGGTCTTGAAAATGCTCCCAACTATATGGATTGTTACCGCAATGTTTCTCATATTCGTGTAATCCGTGATCTTAAAGCAAAGCCAGCTTCGTACAAGAGTATCCTCAAAGAGAATCCGCGGGTTTTGATAGATTGGTACGTATTGTTTTGTTAATTTAGTTTAATATTATGGGTCAAAATAGAGTAATAACCGTTTGATGGTATGCTATGTTTTAAAACAGATAAACAGGTTCAAGCGTTTGTCAAAATGGTGCACTGATTGTATAAATTCCGGAGAGCCTGTTTCAATTGAGAAGATAAAAAAGCACCAACAGTTGATTGATAACGTTGACAATGAGGAGTATGCATCTCAGTTCGGGGAAAATTGCAAAAGAAACCTACAACCAAGGTAAACAAAAGAACTCAAGGCGTCATCAAGCACTCAAGTTGATGAAACCAATGATGATCTTGGTCCAAGTCGTAGAGGTGGTAAAGGTCGCAAAATCAAAGCAAAAGGAACAAGTAAACTTTCGATGTTGTAAACTCTCGATGTTTTCGTTAACTTTATGGATAACCTTGTTTATGTTGGATTATGTCGTTTTCAAAGTTTGCGTCGGAATATTAGTTGTTACGTTATGTTTATGGATTAAGAATAGTTATTTTACACATTTTATGCATTTAACGATGACTCGCAAGCGAATCACATGAAGAGACATGAAAGTGTTGAATTTTGGAACACAATCGGAAGATAAGTTTATATATTAACCTACCGATTCAGGGATGTTCCATTTTTAGTCGGAGAATCGGTAGGGTTATACGTTATTAACCTCCGATTCTCGGGGGATTTTGCAAAATATTTGGTGAGAATCGGAAGATTGCTAATATACTTTTCTCTCTCGATTATCATGTGTAAAGAAAACTTGTCTTCTTATCCAAACAACACCACAATCGGAAGGTAAATGTGCACCTTCACTTCCGAATAACAATAATCGGTAGGTTTATTTGTAATGTTCCTTCCGACTGTTATATGTAAAAAAACTTTGTTCTCTGTAACAAAACAACACCATAATCGGAAAGTAATTGAGCACCTTGACTTCCGAATATTTTTAATCGGAGGTTTGTGGTTTTGTTAATTTAGATTATTCTACCAAAAAACAACTATGGTTTCTGTAACCAAACAACACCAAAATCGAAAGGTAACTTTTCACCTTGACTTCCGAATATAGTTAATCGGTAGGTTTAGTTTTTGTTGGTTTTCGATTATTCGTGTGAAATAACCAATGTTTCACGGAACCAAATAACACCATAATCGGAACGAAAGTTGACACATAATATAACCGAATGTGTTAATCGGTAGTTTGTTTAACAACATAAGCTTAGTTTATTTATAATCGGAAAGTTGTTGTATTAATAATCCTCCGATTACATCCATTACATAAAGTTCAAACGACCTTAACCTTACAATTTCGTCAAAAGCACCTAAATCCATACTCCTAATTGACCATAAAAGTATTAAAAAGATCATAACGTCCAAACACCACGCAAATTGTCCCTCTTGATCTTGTAACATCCTTCATGTTCAAATCGTTTCCGTAGAGGTTCATATACCGATGATCAACAAGATTTCTCACGAAATTACGAATGAGTAACAAGTTAGTACTAACTTATGTTAATGTGAGTCGGAGTTATAAAGACACTTACTCGTTTTCATACGTCCACCAAAAAAGCGTCCCTAACAAATCGTTCTTCATCTTCAAGTTTGTCAATCTCCTTGTCGACCGCCTTCTTTCTCATCTTAATGTCATTGGATGATCTTGAATTCGATTACCATCTAACGCCTCAAATACCATTAGAATACGGTTCCATAACTTCGCTCTTGGATTCCGTTTGTGGAGCTTGTGAACACGATCATGAGCGATTACCACAACCCACGCTCTATAAATAGCACAATCTTCTTCTTGGCAAAAGCAATATCCATGTTTTTGGTTTTCAAAATTAGAACTCAAGAGAGGAAAGAGTTTGGTGCAATTGGGTTGACAGATATGAGTTTCTTTATATAGGTTTAGGGTCCAACGGCTCTTTTTCTTTTTTCCCAAAAACTACAACGGCTATTTCTTAAATTTGGTTTAAACTGCAACGGCTAATTTGAGGTAGGTAGAATCTTGGGAAACCAATAATCGGTAGGTATGTAAGTTAGTATATCTACTGATTATGGTATCTTTCAAAATTTTAAAAAAAAATGATTTTTGAAAAAACTCATTTTGGGGCAACTTATAATCGGTAGGTTGTGGAACCTATTATCCTTCCGATTATGGCTACATCCAAATCACGAACCACATGGTTATTCGTGGCTCGTACACTCAAAACGTATGGAATTTGGCAAGGGTTCAATCTGGGGCTCCTTACAATCGGGCGGTAAGAAGTAATAAACTCTACCGATTATGGTAGATTTCAAAATTCATCACATGAAGAATTTTAGAAAAAACTCAATTTGGGGCAACCTATAATCGGGAGGTTGTGGAACCTATTTGGCTTACGATTAGGGCTACATCCAAATCACGAACCACATGGTTATGCCTTGCTCTGTACACTCGAAACCAATGGAATTTGGCAAGGGTTCGATCTGGGGCTCCTTATAATCGGTAGGTTGTTTAGTTGGAAAACCTACCGATTACGATATATTTCAAAATTCATCACATGAAGGATTTTAGAAAAAACTCATTTTGGGGCAACCCATAATCGGATGGTTTGGTAATATATTTAACTCCCGATTAACGATGCATCCAAAACACGAACCAAGTGGCTATGGCTGGCTGTGTACACTCAAAACCTCTGAAATATGGCAAAGGTTGGATCTGGGGCTCGTTATAATCGGTGGGTTATATAATTATATACCCTACCGATTATGGTAGATTTCAAAATTTATTACGTGAAGGATTTTTTTAAAAAACTCATTTTGGGGCAACTTATAATCGGTAGTGTATGTAAGCTATTAGGCTTCCGATTATGGCTACATCCACAGCTCAAGCCAAGTGGTTATGGTTAGCTCTGCACCCCTCAAAACATATGAAATTTTGGACAGGGTTGAATATGGGGCTCCTTATAATCGGTAGTCTTACGAGTTGGATAAGCTACCGATTATAAAAGGGATTATTAGCCGAAGTATCTACACAATAATCGGTAGGTATAGTTTCAATGTAACCTACCGATTCACCTTTAACCTACCGATTATGGTGTAGGCTACCGATTATATAAGGGCATATTGGCCATTTCTAAAAATCGAAGATAAGGGGTAGCTTAGATTTACTTTTGGGTGACCTTTTTGTCTTTTAGTGTCGCCCCTAATTCGTTTGGGGTCGCCCCTAAAAATGCCAGGCTTTATATACCCCCAAGAAATACTAAATAGTGGTTAGTTTTTTTTTGTTTTTTTGGCACGTTCCGCGACGGGATTCGAACCTCTGACCTAACAACTCGAGAGTTTGTCCCTAGCCAACTGATGACCTAGCCCCAGCTGGTCCCTAGTGGTTAGTTATACTATTAGTTATAATTTAGTTAGAATGAAAATCCTAAAATTATTTGAACTTTTTTATACTCATACCCCAAAACGCTAAACTATAGAAAGAAAGAAACAAAACTTCCTTATATATGGCACAATATTGGGAAAGAACTTTGGCAACTCAATTATGGAATCATTAGAATCATGTTTAGGAAATCCATGGCAGATGATGCACAACGTTTCAATTTTTTTGTTTTGAAGATTAATTGTTGCACATCCTTTAAATCAAAACCAAAACTTAAGAGTGATGCTTACTGGGTATATAAAATTGGTTTTAAAAATTAATAGATATAGCGGAATCATTATTTTAAGTACAAGCAACTGGATGAGTTATGAATTTATGATACTAGATTACTATTATCAGAGTTATCCGATTCTAGATGACATAATGCCCACTTCATTTTGTTCTCGAGTCCATAGGCTTCTTAAACCACCAATTAATCAGGTATAGATGTGTTTGTAGGTGAAAATAGTTTATGTTGATTTCGGTAATTGCGGGTGTGCAGGTGAGAAACAATTTAAACCCTAAACAATGTACTGCAAGGGAGTACTTTAAATTCGAGAGATCAATCTGTACAAGTGCGGCCTAAACCAAGAAATGGCCGTTCCATACTTGCTTCGGTCACAAAGTGGAGGAGAATGGGTTGGTTTTGGGGAGGGAAGCAAGGAAAGTGGTGAGACCATAATAGTTGATTCTGGAAGAGTAGTTGGGTTACTACGACTTGTTATCAGAAAAGTGAGAGAGCTCACAAGGTGAGCTAGCAAGTAAGTATTTTTGAGTGTAGTATCTCCCGTATGAACTTGTTGTTCAATGGAAATAGGTAAGACATATTTATACAAGTCGGAGTAAAAACGTACCCTGGTATCATTAAGGAGTGGGGAAGTAAATGGGAGGAGGTGGTAACCGTATGCATGGAATTGATGTTCCATAAAGTGGTTAACGCATGTGCTTTATGTCCCATGAATGCTTCACACATAACTTCCCGTGTTACTAACCGCCTCACCCTTATGACACTTCCTTATGACGGGCGTAGTGTACGCCGCACGTTTGTAAACCGCAAAACCAATACCCAAAGAGGATCCCCGGTTTGTGTTGATGTATCGAATGTTTTGGAAAACATGTAGCACGTTTTGTGGCTTGGAAAGTCAAGCTCGGGAAACTTGCCTGACTGGTGACCTTCGACGGTCGAGATTTTGCATCTTGAGGAGGGGCACGGTTGATCGTTGCACGCCTTCGTTTTGGTAGCCGTGTAGTGAGGGACAACGTGGTGGCGTGGCTAGGTTGGCATGCCGTTGGCATGGCAAGGTTGGCATGGCCAAACTTAGGTTTTCGGGCCAAAGGTTACCATGCGTCGTCTGGTAACCTTGGATGGCTAGGATTTGCTCCGGGATTGAAGGGAAACCGTTGATTTTTGCACGCCCGCGTAGTGAGGGCAAACGTGGTGGCGAGGCTAGGTTGTCATGCTGTTTGAATGGCAAGGTTTGGCGTGGAAAAACTTAGGTTTTCGGGCCAAAGGTTACCATGTGTCGTCTGGTAACCTTGGATGGCTAGGATTTTCTCCTGGGATTGAAGGGCAACCGTTGATTGTTGCATGCCTTCGTTTTGGTAGCCGCGTAGTAAGGGCCAATGTGGTGGCGCGGCTAGGTTGGCATGCCGTTGGCATTGCAAGGTTTGGCATGGCCAAACTTAGGTTTTCGGGCCAAAGGTTACCATGTGTCGTCTAGTAACCTTGGATGGCTAGGATTTTCTCTCCTGGGATTGAAGGGAAACCATTGATTGTTGCACGCCTTCGTTTTGGTGGCCGTGTAGGGAAGGCCAACAGGGTGGTGCGGCTAGGGTGTGGTTAGGCTTGGCATGTGGGGCCAAGGTTCGCCTTGAGCGTGGCTAGCTTTGGCTAGGTGCGATTTTGGCTTGGCATGTGGGTCCAAGGGTTTGCCATGGGCGTATGGCGTGGCTAGGTCCAAGGCAAGGGCGTTTGGCTTGGCATGATGTGACTAGCATGTCTAGGGCCAAGGCAAAGTGCGTTTGGCATGGCGCGACTAGCTTGGCTAGGTTTGGTTTGGCTTGGCATGTGAGGCCAAGGGTTTGCCATAGGCGCATGGCGTGTCTAGCTTGGGCTAGGTGCGGTTTTGGCTTGGCATGTGGGGACAAGGGTTTGCCATGGGTGTATGGCGTGGCTAGGGCCAAGTCAAGGGCGTTTGGCTTGGCATGATGTGACTAGCATGGCTAGGGCCAAGGCAAAGTGCGTTTGGCATGGCGCGGCTAGCTTGGCTAGGTTTGGTTTGGCTTGGCATGTGGGTCCAAGGGTTTGCCATAGGCGCATAGCGTGGCTAGATTGGGCTAGGTGCGGTTTTGGCTTGGAATGTGGGGCCAAGGGTTTGCCATAGGCGCATGGCGTGACTAGCTTGGGCTAGGTGCGGTTTTGGCTTGGCGTGTGGGGCCAAGGGCTTGCCATAGGCGCATGGCGTGGCTAGCTTGGGCTAGGTGCGTGACCAAGCTAGGGTTTTGGGCAAAGGTCGTTTGGAAACCTTAGACGGCCAGGATTTTCTCACAGGATTGAAGGGAAACCGTTGATTGTTTCACGCCTTCGTTTTGATAGCCGCGTAGTGGAGGCTAGTATGGTGGCGCGTCATGGGGCCATGGCGGTGCGTTTGGCATGGCGAGTACGTGTGGCTAGCATGATTTTCCATTGGCACGGAGGTGCGGCTAGCATGGCTGGCATGCTTTGGCGATGGCTGGTGGTGTGGTGGCATGATTTGCCATTGGCACAGAGGTGCGGCTAGCATGGTTGGCATGATTTTGGCTGCGGTCGGTGTGGGCGGCATGATTTGCCATTGGCACGGAGGTGCGGCTAGCATGGTTGGCATGCTTTGGCGCGGTCGGTGTGGCTGGCATGATTTGCCATTGGCACAGAGATGCGGATAGCATGGTTGGCATGCTTTGGCTCGGTCGGTGTGGCTGGCATGATTTTCCATTGTAGCAGGTGCGGCTAGCATGGTTGGAATGCTTTGGCGCGGTCGGTGTGGCGGGCATGATTTGCCATTGGCACGAGAGATGCGGCTAGCATGGTTGGCATGCTTTGGCGCTGGCTCGGTGTGGTCGGCATGATTTGCCATTGGCACAGAGGTGCGACTAGCATGGTTGGCATGCTTTGGCGCGGTCGGTGTGGCTGGCATGATTTGCCATTGGCATATAGGTGCGGCTAGCATGGTTGGCATGCTTTGGCGCGGTCGGTGTGGCTGGCATGATTTGCCATTGGCACAGAGGTGCGGTTAGCATGGTTGGCATGCTTTGGCGCCGGGTCGGTGTGGTGGCATGATTTGCCATTGGCACACGCGGGAATTAGGGTTTGGCTTGTCGTAACCCTAATTTTTTAAAAGATACCCAGTAATTATTTAGGGACACATTAAAGGTTTCAGTAAATGTGCCTAGTAAATGCTTGTTACTTTAAATGTTGTGACATCACTGTTCTGCTAGGGTTTAGTGTTTTACGATTTTAACCCTTACCTAAAAACCACCATCAATATTAAGTCCCCACTTAGCTCGGAGCAGTGTCTTGTTGCAAGGTAAGCATATGATGGTGACAGACAATGACGGAATCGAGGTGTAAATCATTGCAAAGATGGTCAGGAGAATCCGACTAACCTTTTTGAGTGATAAAGAGAGTTTTGACTTCCCGTGTTGGCGACCCTGCGTAAGTTGTACTGGGAATGCAGGCCAGTGGAGTGGTGAGATGAAAGTTCGGCTTAGTGCGGTCTTACATCTCAAGGCAAAGGGGCGCGGTCTTGGAAGGCGACGCAAGTGGGCGACTTGGCTCGAGGGCCAAGAGATGGCGTGGTCTTGGTAAGGCAAACGCGCGTGGATGATAGGGTCACGACAGTGGAGCAGGCGGCTTGGCATAGTGTGGCCTTGGCGAGACGAGACGTACACGTACGGCTAGGCATGGTGGGGCCGCGGAAATGGAGTGAATGGCTTGGCTTTGGCGTGACTATGACAAGGCGCGGTTGGGTGGGGTGAGACGTGCCTGAGATGGCCGATAGCGGTGAGGATGAGACATGGCACGGATTGCTTGGTGATTTTTCTTCGAGGGCTTGGTTGCTTCTTTCCTTATTTGACTCGACCAGGAAGTTTTTCTTCTCTTCAACCCAAAACATTACGCCCACGAAAAGAGGATAAGCGTTACTCTTTCTGCTTTGTTTATGTTGACGGTTTTGCTTCCGAAGCTTAGCGTTGGCGGTGGGAAAGGAAAACACGATCTAGTGTGCCTCGAGCACGTTCTTCCACGCTTTCTCACCAACCATAATTATTTTCTCATAGCCAGGCATGAGGTTTAATTAGGATCGGATATCATGCCTTAACTCACATACGGTATAAAAGCTTTCCCTTTTGAGGTTGCGTCATCTTGCTGTGCATAAAATATTATCTTGAACTCTATATTCGCGTAGTTCGTCTTCGTCCATCCTCTTGCAATGTATCGCCTCGCGTTTCCTTCTTATTTTTATTTTATCCTCTTTCTTATGTGTGTATAGATAGGATGGACCATTTTCCTTGTTCTTTGTAGTGTATGACGGGACCCTCCAGGATAGCCATGTCTTTAATTCTTCGGAGAAGGACTTGAGTGGCGGAAACCGCTCCTCTTCTCATGAGGAGGAATTAGCTAGAATCGAATCTCTGTTCCATGAAGTGGTGACATCATCAAGGACCTCCCTTCCATCTATCTCCATGAAGTGCGGGCGCGTGTTCAGACTTTCTTGGGTTCGGTGAACATGGATGAGGGACGAGAAAATGAGGAAGAACCTTAGCATGTTGAGAAGTTCGGTCTGCGGCAAAACCTTTCCTCGGTCAGATTATAGGGCGGATAGAAGCTGTTTCTAGGTCGGAGCAACAAAAATCGAGCATGTGAAGCTTTTGGGGGCAAAGCGCCATGGTTCTCGATTTTGATGCGGATGAATCAAAAAATCTTCTTGAAGGGTCAATGAGAAAACCTCCGAGGAGCGTATGAGCGGGACCAAAGTAGCCTTTGGAGTTGACGCCCCGAGAGGTGTCGTTGGCGATATTAGAGGGGTCATGGTGGCGTATCTTTGAACCGGTCGTTGAAGCGGACGTTGTTCTTTCTTTGTGGTTGCTTCGGGATGGGATATTGAGGTTATTGCTGCTAACACCGTTGAATGGAATCTTTGTTACCCGAGAGATTGTTGGGAAGTGCTTGAAGATAGCCTTGACCAAGGGGACTCGTGCTCCATCCTTCGAGGTCTAGTTCCTCCATTTTGTTATTCATGTTAGTTGCTTAGTTCCCCTGATGCTTTTCGTAAACTCATCTTTACCTTCTTCTTCATCAGTCAACATTTCGCTTTATATATTATTTTATTTTATTTTGAATGATTGAATGAGGTATTTCTGGTTGTGGTATGATGGCTTTGCAGTGGTTTTCTGGGTTAGTTTGATGTATTTCTCTGATATCTGGAGAACTCGTTTGGAAAGAGATGTATTTATACTCTCTTTTTTTTTTGACGAAAAATGAAATTTCAGGGAAGAATACAAACGATGTATTCATCTTGGGGAAATACAACTACTAAGAGGAATTGTCAAAGAAAATACTAAAGGGAGAGTGGCGGGAAAAGTACATCATTTTAGGGATTGAAGGCCTTGAGTCATCGCGAGTGAACTATCACGCCTTTAGGTGTGTTTGTGTTGATGAGCTTGCAATATCCTCCTAAAAGGATGTCCGCCACCAGATACGGCTCGTCTTCTCTTCCATTGGGCGAATCAATTTGAATAGCCATTTTTACCGTCATCTTCCCAACTTGAAACGAGTTTACCTTAACCACTATATCTCCATTTGAAAACGGGTTCAGGCATCGTGCAACCGTTTGAGTCTTGGCTCTATTGGTTTCGGTGGAAGTTTCCAAGCTTTTTGCAAAGTGTTCAAATGGCCCAGCACCCCATTCACATTTCTTGACAAAGCGTCCGTGCGATGTCGCGCGAGTCCCCATGGCGGAATAGGGGAAGGAATGACTGGTTGTAGAGAAGGTCGTTCGGCCAGACTTACTTGTGTTTGAAATCCATGAGCTAGCGCCAACAGATCTTCTCTAGATGTCTGGGTTCCATTGATAACTCGTCGATGCGATAACCAGTGGGATGATTTGTTAGAAATTCTTTCGGGCGTGGACGGTCGGTAGAGGGTGCACATTTAATTTCGCTTTGTTGTCGAGTACCCATAAGTGCCCCAATATCATGTCGTGACCCAGTTCTTTGACAATGTGGAATTTGCTATGCGTTATAGCGTCTCCCATCTTGATCTCGAGGTTGATGTAGCCATGCGCGTTCAAAGCTCCTCCTCTCGAGTTCTTAATCACAGACGGGGAATGGGTAGCGTCTTGTTTTGTAAATCCCGCAGTCTTTAGTGTATTGAAAGTTATGATGTTGAGGTCAGAGGCCGCGTCGATGAGCGTATTGTCAAATTCGATACCTCTTAAACGGGACGTGGTCAGCAGTCCCCAGTTCTCCCCTTTGATTTCGCCCGTTTGGAAAGCTTGGGCCCCTGGTGTGGTTTCCGGGGAGAGAAAAAGTCGTTTGCCGGATACAACGCGATTGAGGGCTACAAAAATACCTTGGCGCTGCACCTTGGAAAGATAGAGAATTTCGCATACATCTTTGCATCATGGATTATGCAGGTCTCGTGCACGGAGTCCCCGAGAGAACCCACGGTTTCTTATTGGGAGTGGGTCTCGATGTACTCCCTCATCTCCTAGTAAGAGCTGTCCCGCTTCTATCTTTTCTTTGAAATATGCTTTAGTATGTTGCAATCACTGGTCGGGTGGTGAACGAATCTGTGGTAATGGCAGTACTTGGGGTTCGCCATCTCATCCTCAGTTGGTGGACGCCTGGGAGGTGGCAGTCTGATAACATCATCTTGAATCCATGCTTCCAGGAGGTCAATCACCTCCTCGATGGGAAACGGTAAATCGAAGGTATTCCCTTCGGTTTCATGATGATGCATGGGAGCTTTAGTGGCGGTCTTCCGTGGTGGGGTTTCCCGTTGCGCCGGTGCTTCACGTTTTGGCTGGTGGCCTGTAGTTGGGGCCTTCCTTTTTCCTCTTTCATTCACTATGTTCACAGAGGATGAGTAGGCATTAAATTGCTTCTTTGGTGAGGCGTCTATTCCCACGAGTTTCACGCGTATCTTCGGTTCGAGTTGGCCTAGTTCTTTCCAGTAATGCTGGTGGTGTCGTTGCGGATCGTCTAGCGGCTTCATGGAGTTCGGAGAATGTTTGAAAGCGCAAGTTTTCTAGCAAGGCGCGGTAAATAGGAACCATACCATTGATGCATGCGTTCACCAGTATTGTTGCTCGGGTCACGTTTGGGTCGTGATAGTCGAGCGCTTGAACCCCGAACCTTTTACAAAATCATTCGGATGTTCGTTATCCCACTAGTACATTCTTCCGAGGAGGCGAGAAAGTAACTTGTTGGACACGAAGAAGTACTTCTGTCAAACGCAGTAACCATGCTACTCCAGTTGGGAATACTTGTTCGGCGGGATGATGTTGTACCATGGATACGCCTTTCTAGGTAAGTGATTTTTAGAACTCCCTTAGACGAAGAACGTGATTATATTCATGTTCACCTAGGGATTCAAGAAATGGGAGACATGCTCATGTGCATTCCCGGTACCATAAATACGGGGTGAATTGAGGAGAGGAGTACCCCTTGGAAGAGGGATTCTTTGCATTTCGGATGGGTAAGGGGTTGGTGTTGATGCATGTCACATTCATCATTCTTGATTCGATTGCAGAAGTTGCTCGGATCTTCTCGCGTGACGAAGTTGGGCCTGATTTCTTTCCAATGGGATTCTAACGCGAATTTCCTCGTCCTCGGAGGCGTGCTCCGCCGAGGTGCTAGCGTCGGGGTTGTTGGAGACGTTTCTAAACGGCTCTGGAGGACGCGAATCCCGTGGTAGCCGCTCTGTCAGGGTCTTGAGAAAGACGAGTACTTCCTTATGTGTTGAAACCATATCCGTCTGGGCTCTGGCGAGCATTTCCTGTCGTTCCATCAAATCAGTGATGGTGACATAAGGACGGCTTCCTCTGGTCCCTCCGGTCTCGTCCCGTCCTTAGTTGTGGTTGGAGGTGCCATGCTAGACGAAAAATTAGGAGTTGCGGCGCAACTGCGCTCAGGTATTTGGTGGCGTAACGCCCGAAGAGGTGTTTTCATTGCGTGATTAGAGGGTTGTGCAGAGACATTAGAGGCGGCGGCGGCTCTCGGCCCCAGTGATTGGCGGTGTTACGCTTGAGGGAGTGTATTCGGAGTTACTGTAGTCAGTAGGTGATGTAACGACGCTATTGGGAGAGACGTTAACATCAGGGACGTGCTCTGTGCTGGTATTCTCGGCAACCGCTCCAGACCTGAGTTCCACCATATTGGGATTGACGTTCGGGAAACGAAATCAGGAGTTGGAGTTGATATTGTAACCGATAGATCAATCCTCCCACTGTGGTCGCCAATTATTTGTAGGTGAAAATGGTTTCCTGCGATTTCGGTAATTGAGGGTGTGCAGGTGAGAAACAATTTAAACCCTAAACAATGTCTTGCAAGGAGTACTTTAGATTCGAGAGATCAATCTGTACAAGTCCGGCCTAAACCAAGAAATGGTCGTTCCGGACTTGCTTCGGTCACAAAGTGGAGGAGAATGGGTTGGTTTTGGGGAGGAAGCAAGGAAAGTGGTGAGACCCAGAATAGTTGATTCTCGTAAGAGTAGTTGGGTTACTACGACTTGCCATCGGAAAAAGTGAGAGAGAGAGCTCACAAGGTGAGCTAGCAAGCAAGTATTTCCGAGTGTTGTATCTCCGTATGAACTTGTTGTTCAATGGAAATAGGTAAGACCTATTTATACAAGTCGGAGTAAAACGCACCCTGGTCTCATTAAGGAGTGGGAAGTAAATGGGAGGAGGTGGTAACCGTATGCATGGAATTGATGTTCCATAAAGTGGTTAACGCATGAGGCTTGGTTTTCATGAAACCGCTAACGTTATGGAATTGATGTACCATAAAGTTGTTAACGCATGTGCTTTATGTCCCATGAACGTTTCACACATAACTTCCGTATTTACTAACCGCCTCACCCTTATGACACTTCCTTATGACGGGCGTAGTGTACGCCGCACGCTGTAAACCGCCAAACCAATACCTAAAGAGGATCCCACAGTTTGTGTTGATGTCTCAAATGTTTTGGAAAACATGTAGCACGTTGTTGTGGCTTGGCAAGTCAAGCTCGGGAAACTTCACCTGGTGACCTTCGACGGTCGAGATTTTGCATCTTGAGAGGAGGGGGAAACCGTTGATCGCTGCACGCCTTCGTTTTGGTAGCCGCGTAGTGAAGGCCAACGTGGTGGCGCAGCTAGGTTGGCATGACGTTGGCATAGCAAGGTTTGGCGTGGCCAAACTTAGGTTTTCGGGCCAAAGGTTACCATGTGTCGTCTGGTAACCTTGGATGGATAGGATTTGCTCATGGGATTGAAGGGCAACCGTTGATTGTTTCACGCCTTCGTTTTGGTAGCCGCGTAGTGAAGGCCAACGTGGTGGCGCGGCTAGGTTGGCATGCCGTTGGCATGGCAAGGTTTGGCGTGGCCAAACTTAGGTTTTTCGGGCCAAAGGTTACCATGTGTTGTCCAGTAACCTTGGATGGCTAGGATTTGCTCCTCGGGATTGAAGGGAAACCGTTGATTGTTGCACGCCTTCATTTTGGTAGCCGCGTAATGAGGGCCAACGTGGTGGTGGCGGCTAGGTTGGCATGCCGTTGGCATGGCAAGGTTTGGCGTGGCCAAACTTAGGTTTCGGGCCAAAGGTTACCATGTGTCGTCTAGTAACCTTGGATGGATAGGATTTGCTCCAGGGATTGAAGGGAAACCGTTGATTGTTGCACGCCTTCGTTTTGGTGGCCGCGTAGGGAAGGCCAACAGGGTGGCGCGGTTGGGGTGTGGTTAGGTTTGGCATGTGGGGCCAAGGGTTCGCCTTGGGCGTGGCTAGCTTTGGCTAGGTGCGATTTTGGCTTGGAATGTGGGGCCAAGGGTTTGCCATGGGCGTATGGCGTGGCTAGGTCCAAGGCAAGGGCGTTTGGCTTGGCATGATGTGACTAGCATGGCTAGGGCCAAGGCAAAGTGCATTTGGCATGGCGCGGCTAGCTTGGGTTGGTTTGGTTTGGCTTGGCATGTGAGGCCAAGTGTTTGCCATAAGCGCATGGCGTGGCTAGCTTGGGCTAGGTGCAGTTTTGGCTTGGCATGTGGGGCCAATGGTTTGCCATAGGCGCATGGTGTGGCTAGATTGGGCTAGGTGCGGTTTTGGCTTGGCGTGTGGGGCCAAGGGCTTGCCATAGGTGCATAGTGTGGCTAGCTTGTGCTAGGTGCGTGACCAAGCTAGGGTTTTGGGGAAAAAGTCGTTTGGAAACCTTAGACGATCAGGATTTGCTCCTGGGATTGAAGGGCAACTATTGATTGTTGCACGCCTTCGTTTTGATAGCCGCGTAGTGAAGGCGAGTATGGTGGCGCGGCATGGGGCCATGGCGAGGTGCGTTTGGCATGGCGCAGTAGGTGTGGCTGGCATGATTTTCCATTGGCACGGAGGTGCGCCTAGTATGGATGGCATGCTTTGGCGCGGTCGGTGTGGCTGCCATGATTTTCCATTGGCACAGAGGTGCGGCTAGCATGGTTGGCATGCTTTTGGCGCGGTCGGTGTGGCTGGCATGATTTGCCATTGGCACAGAGGTGCGGCTAGCATGGTTGGCATGCTTTGGCGCGGTCGGTGTGGTTGGCATGATTTGACATTGGCACAGAGGTGCGGCTAGCATGGTTGGCATGCTTTGGCGCGGTCGGTGTGGCTGGCATGATTTGCTATTGGCACATAGGTGCGGCTAGCATGGTTGGCATGCTTTGGCGCGGTCGGGGTGGCTGGCATGATTTGCCATTGGCACAGAGGTGCGGCTAGCATGGTTGGCATGATTTAGCGCGGTCGGTGTGGCTGGCATGATTTGCTATTGGCACAGAGGTGTGGCTAGCATGGTTGGCATACTTTGGCGCGGTCGGTGTGGCTGGAATGATTTGCCATTGGCACACGCGGGAATTAGGGTTTGGATTGTCGTAACCCTAATTTGAAAAATATACCCCGGTAATTATTTAGGGACACTTTAAAGGTTTCATAAATGTGCCTAGTAAATGCTTGTTACTTTAAATGTTGTGACATCACTGCATCGCTAGGGTTTAGTGTTTTTACGATTTTAACCCTAAGCTAAAACCACCATCAACAAGATGACAATAAGAATGACAAGTTTTTCTTTCGATCCAAAGTTGATAAAAAAAGTTTTTCCTAATTTGTTTGTTTTTGCAGAGGAAATTTAAACTTTGTACCTCCTGCAACCCTAAACCACCAAGGAAACTCGTCGGAAAACCACCTAAACCACCTCACACCACCATCTCGATGGGTTAGGGTGGTGTGTGTGTGTGTGGTGGGGGAGGGGGGTGTTCCCTTGCTTGATGTTAGTTTTTCTTTGGGTTTTCTTCGATGCTTTCCCATATTGATTGAATAATCTTATTCTTAATCGTCCGCGGTCGAGCAAGAATTATACACTACACTATAAAGAACTACCTGTTGTGTTTACCTGTGCTGCAAATTGGGTGAGATTGCTGGTACTGAAACCCAAATCCAGGAACTGTACACTACAAGAACTTCCTGTTCTTCGCCCGTGGTGTTTGCCTGTGCTGCAACTGTTTGTTTTCTCACCTGAATGATGCATACGGGCAAGGGCGTTATGCTTTTCCCTTTTAGGGATTTCCATGGGTGCCCATATGGAGGAATTGGGAAGGGATTTGCGTGTTTAATTCCCATTTAAAGAGATTGCACCCGCAACATGGAGAAGAAGAATGCAATTCAACAGGCTATCAGTTCTGACTTGGATTTGTTTGTTGGTTTGGAGAATTCTCTGAGGACGTTGAAACAGTGGCTATGTTTTGACACATGAATGAAGTGGAATGCTAGAATAAAATACATTAATGTCTGAAATCTATAAACTGTTTCTTAGAGATATGGCAGAAGAAACAAAACTATGAGATGCGAATATGTTTAGAGTTATGTCAGATGGAATGAAAATATGAGATGCAAAAAAAAAATGGTTAGAAAAGGGTAAAAGTTGTAAGGAAAAGCCATTAAATTAACAACAAGCTGAAAAATAGAAATGTGATTGTTGTTACATGGCAGGCTCCACCTACTCATGCTGAAAAAAATCAATTTTGATGCTTCTTTCATTGATAAAAATGGATTGTCAGGAATTGGACTAATCCTTAGAAATAATGCAGGTGAGTGCAATGGAGTGCGATGCATCCCAAAAACTCAGAGTAGATCCGGAACAAGCAAAAGCTTTGGGGGCTCTGGAAGCTGTTATGTGGGCAAAGGAGCGTGGTGTTAGGAACCTTAAACTGGAAGGAGATTGCTTGAATGCGGTTAAGGCTATTCATGGACATTCAACAACGGTAAATTGGGTTACCAGTAGTATTATAAGAGACATTTTATTTATCTTAGAAGATTTTGGTTCATGTACACAGAGATGCAAATGAACTGCAGACTCTGTTACAAAGTATGCAAAAACTCTTTTAGATAGGAGGTTAGTTTTCATTGGGTTTTCTTCGATGCTTTCCCAAATTGATTGAATAATCTTCTTCTTAATCATTTGCGGTCGAGCAAGAATTGTACACTACACTACAAAGAACCTGTATGTTCTTTGTTGTGTTTACTCGTGTTGCAAATTGGGTGAGATTCTTTGATACTTGAAAACCCAAATCCAGGAATCACACTACAAGAACTACTGTTCTTCGCCTGTGGTATTTTCTGTCGTGCCGCAACTGTTTGTTTTCGGCTTTGAATGATGCATACGGGCAAGGGCGTTATGCTTTGCCCTTTTAGGGATTTCCATGGGTGCCCAGATGGAGGAATTGGTAAGGGATTTGCGTGTTTAATTCCCCATTTAAAGAGATTGCACCTCTGCAACAAGGAGAGGAAGAATGCAATTCAACACGCTATCAGTTCTGACTTGGATTTGTTTGTTGGTTTGGAGAATTCTCTGAGGACATTGAAACAGTTGCTATGTTTTGAAACATGGATGAAGTGGAATGCCAGAATAAAAGACATTAATGTCTGAAATCTATAAACTGTTTCTTAGAGATATGGCAAAAGAAACAAAACTATGAGATGCAAAAAAAAAAATGATTAGAAAAGGGTAAAAGTTGTAAGGAAAAGCCATTAAATTAACAACAAGCTGAAAAATAGAAATGTGATTGTTGTTACATGGCAGGCTCCACTTATTCATGCTGAAAAAAATCAATTTTGATGCTTCTTTCATTGATAAAAATGGATTGTCAGGAATTGGACTAATCCTTAGAAATAATGTAGGTGAGTGCAATGGAGTGCGATGCATCCCAAAAGCTGCAGTAGATCCAGAATAAGCAAAAGCTTTGGGGGCTCTGGAAGCTGTTATGTGGGCAAAGGAGTGTGGTGTTAGGAACCTTTAATTGGAAGGAGATTTGCTTGAATGCCGTTAAGGCTATTCAGGGACATTCAACAACGGTAAATTGGGTTACCACTAGTATTATAAGAGACATTTTATTTATCTTAGCAGATTTTGGTTCATGTACACAGAGATGCAAAGTATGCAAAAACTCTTTTAGATAGGAGGTTAAGCGGCCTACCACGGATCAATACTTTAATCCAGAGTGACCAAAACAATTACTCTTAATTCATAAATAAAATCTCCATTTTCCTATTACAAAAAAATAACATCAAGCTTCCAATCTAGCGAGAATGGAGACAGAAAGAAAAATGCACGAGAAAAAGAAAGCAAAAACGCAAAGATTTGAATCCCCACCTGATTTGGGATGAAAATTGGATCAATCAAGAACTAACAAGTGTAAATCATATCATACCCTTCTCTATCTCCCCATCGGCTAGGGATTGAACCCGGATGAAGATTATTACTCGAGAATTCAATGAGTTAAATAAAAAATAAAATAATTGGAGGAAAATAATCATTGAGAGAGAAAAGGAGAGAGGGGTCTGCAGTCTGCTTTCCTACATTTGTCTAAAATTTGGACTCTTCTCGCTTGATTTCTGATGCTAGAAAAAGTAACTTAGACTAAGTCTTATGGGGTGCTAGTCTAGCACCTAGATTACTTGATCGAAATACCTCCTAAGTCTTATGGGAGTGCTAATCTAGCGCTAGATTAGCAGTCCACGTCGCCCTAGCGCCCGAACCATTCCGCGCCCAATGAACCATTCAAAGACCCGAGCGCTAAACCATTCCAGCGCTTCAAATCTCCGTCGAGATCAAAATAAACCCCTGGCCCGAACCATTCCGCGAAAAGGTATTTTTTCAAGCGCCGAACCATTCAACGTAACTATCTAGCATGCTACTTCACATGCTAGCAATCGCTAGGAGAGAACTAGTGTTAACTTTTTTGCTACGCTTTTTTTTGAATTGCAACACTTAAGTGCTAATCTAGCACCTCCAATCTAGCCCATAAGACTTGGTCTAAACAAACATTCAAGTTTTTGAGAGTGGCGGGGTCTCACACTTTACATATAAACTTCCGGGTAAGCAAGACCAGAACACACTAATTACACCGAACTATCAATAATTCCGAAACCTTAAAATAATTAACCAGGCCCATATCATATGTATTTTGCTAGTCTCCATCAACATTAAGATTAATTAAGCATATGAACCAAATTCAACATTTCTCAGTTCATCCCACATGTAATGCATCCCTCTGGAATCATCGAATGGAAGCAACTTAGTATAGAAAGCTTGGTTTAACATAACTTAGTACATTCCACATATAACTTAGTACATAAGCTTGGTTGTACATAAGTATTTAGTACATTCGACATTCAACTCTCTCCTTCAATCGCCTGAGGCATTGCCGTACCTTTCTACTGTGTTCCTCGAACGGAAGCTCGATTCCACATAACTTAGTATATTCAGATGATGCGCATTTCAGTTGCTCCTCCAAATGCTGTCATGCATAAACAAACAGCCATATTAGTACTTTTTACAAGGAAGACATCAAACAGAAGAAAAAAAACATTTAACATTTAGTATTAATCCCCCGTTAGTACCGAATATTTTTTCTTTAGGGCGAGCCTGTCTTTCTTTGTCTCGGTCTTCGTCGAGTTACATTTTCCTATTATGAAACCCCTACTCTTATCCACTAGCTTGGCTTTCTTTAGATTTTCAACCTCGGCTCCCATTTCCTGTAATGAATAAATTAAAGACCGTTCCTTTTCTTCGGAACGGTATAGATACTTCGAAATATCCTCTTTGCTTCCAGCATCCTCCATCTTTTGTATCATCCACTTCTTAATTTCTTTGCCTTTTCCTGAGCTTAACATATCTGCCATTAGAAGTTGTATCTGTTTCAAATTCAGAGAACCCATATTAATAAACAACATAGATTTATCATACTTGTACAAAGTAAACCTAAACATGAATTTAAGTGGAATTATCCAAATCTTATGTTTAATTCTTTAAGATGGTAAATATGAACAACATCAGAAGAAAAACAATTATACATGACAGCAATTTGTACCAGTTTAATAAGAACATCTTCAGAAAAATGTACCCAGAGAGAGAAACCATCTGGCTGGAGAGAAATAGCTTGACGTCACCAAAGGAAACTTTGAGAAACAGAGAACAATTGAAATGGAAGAGGAAGGAAGGGGTTATCAGTCATGGATTGCCTTCAAAGCTCAGTTAGGTTTGCAAACACTGTCATCACACATCCTGAACTCATCATCAAGTGATGTGAAGGATCTTAAATGTAACCAAAGAGCTAGATATAGTCTCTAAGACGCAGAGATGAAGGTGCATTTTTCCAGACTCAGACCAGGACATAAAACGAAAATCAACACAGTCTGTGTTCCAGCTGGTGGTAATAGGACTCCGGGTAATCTTTTGGGGAATCATTGGGGTATGTGGTCTCTAAGAAGCAGCAAGGGTCAATATTCGAACTCAGTCGCAGAAAGCATTTACTCGTATTATTTTGGTATCAAATCAACAGAGCTTGAGGTAAAGAATAGAGAGGTATGGTTATGTAGAGGTTTCCAAACCACCGAGAATGGCTTAGCAGCTATAAAGAAAATAAATCAGATGGAATAGATTTTTGCATGTAAACCCAAACTGTAACCAAACAGCCATTTCTTGTTGGAGAAATGATATTCAGACACCATCAATATGGGTGGATGATGGGGTTTGTTTGGGATAGCCAACTAAAGAAGAATTCAATTCTGCCTAACGAAGCCATAAATAGACAGGAAATTGGTTAAAACCAAGAGGTTGCTAGCTAAGCACTGAAGTCATTCAAATTAAAATTTCATCAAAATGAGGACGTTGGTGAGAGACAACACTCATCACTGCTACAGTAAAATAGCTCATAACAGAGATGGATGAGAGATGGGGCGGACAGACGACAGGATTTCAAAATTTAAATCTAACCTTGAGTATTCCCTGCATTGCTCTGGTTTGATCAAGTAGAACTCTGCAGATATCTTCTTGGTGCTTCATTCTTTGAGGTTCGAATATTGAATTAAGCTTCTGTTATGAAGAGGAAAATAATTAGATTTAACAAGATTAAGCACATCACAACCTTATAGCTTAAGAATTGGGGATAGATGATTTTATTTACTTTGATGATTTCCAAATCTGCAAGTAAATCATCCTTAGATCGATATGCAAGATTGTTTAGATTGAGTTGTACATCATTAACAAATAATTGTAGGACTTGGTCTTTTTGTTCTGGTGGGGAAGTTTCCCATCTATCCACAACACCCATCGTAATATCCCTGAAAAAAGCATATATTATATGCATATGTAAGCAGCAAACAAACGAATGATAACAATCCTAACTAGCCAAATTTATGAACGACGAAACAATAAGTCCGTGTCCCAAAAGGAAGCTCAAATGCTTTTTATAAACGAATTTTATCACTTCCTCAAACCAAAAACTAACATTAAAACCAACCAAAACTATTCCTTTCCAACAAATTATAAATTATAAAACTTCATTTGCACTTGCACAATTCACCTAAAAGCACACCAGTTAGTCCCAATTCAAATTATAAATTATATTCTACTTGAACGAACCCATAACTTCACTACAACACCCTACTACCCAATCTAGGTAGAGACGGCACTAAAAATAGAAATCACTTAACCAGCTACTTAAGGCTAGTAAAAAAAAAAAAAATTTATAAATTACTACGAACTGCTATAATAATTATCTGACCGAAAATTACAGATATTGATCCCTGGTAGAATAGATATTGATATGCAGGAATGGAGCCAGAAGTTCAAGAGGGAGAAGGCAAAAGAAAAAAAAAATCAGACCTGGACTTTCTATGGGGCAAACATCACTTAGTTTTCAAATCGGGTTTTGACATTTGAAAAGCCAGCAGAAAGTGCTCATTCAAGGGTGGGCAATTGTTCACCCATGTCCAGAGTTGGCTCCGCTCAAGTATGTACACTAGTTTGCAATATTAAATTCATCAACTTAATTTCTACTATAACTTTGACGTAAAAAGCCTAGAAATGGTGCTGGTTGGGATATAGGAAGGTGTTTGTTGACCAATGGAATGCATTGAAATAAAGAATTCTAAATTCTTTTAAGAAGTCATCCCATGAATATTGAGTATCTAATAGTATTGTTAAGCTCAATTGAAGAGATAGATCCGAGTTTCTAAGTTGGGTTTGTACGTATGGATAGTCTTCGACTATAAAAATCTTTCTTTTCAATTCGAATTTCTTCAAATTGATCATGTTTCATGGTATAAATCAGTAAATCCTGAACTTCTAATTGTCGTTTCATGGCATACCTTCTCTGATAATCCTAATTTGATGTATTTCACAAAAATTGGAAACTTAGATTTATTTCATTCAAAATTCATATAATTCGATCAGTATGAAGGATTTTTTGTTTGATTGAATTGAAGCTTTTTAATGCTGTACTTGATTGTGTTTAGCATAAACTGAATAGCAAATTGCTTTAATTAGCTCTACTTTGATCGAATAAGATTTGGTTGAAGAAAACTTGAAGATGGGAATGCATAATCAAATCCTATTTTTATTTTTGAAGCAGTAAAACCCTAATTGAAAAAAACATGTATTCCAGACGAGAGGAAAGCAGAGACGCATACCTGTGAGCAGAGATGACAAGAACCATGATTTATGGCGCAGCAGCAATGAAAGAAAACTATACTCTGATTCACACAGTCGACCTTAGCAAAAACATAACTGAATAGACGGCCACAAACTTGGTATATACTAGATTACGGCTGCAGCAGTTGGGGTCGCCCGAGAAGAACAGAAAAAATTGCTTCAAATATTAGTATTCATTATAAACTGTTTGACCACGGTTTCGAAAGAGGAACCTGATAAATTAGTAACGGCATCGTCACGGAATTTGTAACACCTGTTTTTGTTACAAATAACCCAAGGAGCTTTTCTTCTCCGCCCGAATAAACTACCGTTTTTCCGGGGTTTTTTGAAACTAAAAATTCTTCGATTTTGATCAACTTTAACCAAATTACTTTCAAACCATATAAAATAAAGTGATTATAAACTAAAATGTGGTAGATTTCGAAGAAAAACGACGTACTATTTATGAAAATTGAAAAATCAAAATCTTAAGAAAATACTTCTTTTTTTCTGAAGTTTCAATCAAGAAATTATTTGATCAGGCTAATATTTTTCGATATTTCTTTCAATTTATGAGAGATATTACGATTAAGATCTCTTTTTGCAAAAATTTTGAAGAAAAACGATCTAGAATTGATCAATTTTGGAAAATCAAAATTTTTTTTGGAACTCAATTTTAAGGACCATAAAAATGTGACGGACAAAATCCATATGAGCTACCCTATAGAAGGTATCCATTTGGTCGACCAATGAAATTGGATTGCGCTATTCTCGTGTAGCCCAAATTCACTATGTGACAAAATAGGATATTGCCCTAATCCTCGAGTGTGTGTCCCTGTATATATTTCCTTTCTATAACCTTTATCATTAACACTATATGAATTATCTGGCTACAATATATAATATACTATTGCAGCATTCCAGTCGGAATACAGGGAAGATAAAGAGGCACAAAGTTTTTATTCATAATCGTAATAGGGTTACATGGATACAATAACATATATATACATGGAAATGGTAAACCCTAGCCGGGTCGCACATCTATGAACCATAGGCCCTACAACACTCCCCCTTGTACGGTCCAATAGAACTCCATATGTAGTGTTTCACATATAGTGCTTCGAATGTAGTTCTTTAAGTATCGTTCTTTCCTTGATGACTTATGATGAAATCAAGTGTCGTTCATTACAATTTTGACAAAGAAAATCCCACTGGGATAAATCCCTGGTACAACTCTTCACATGTTGTCTCGTATTTTACATATAGTTCATCACATGTAATACGATCTTCAAAGATCGTCGAGTCTAAGTTAATTTCATCATTAAAACTTCGTCAGGATAACCCAGAGGGAAAAACCTGAACTAAAAAAAAAGAGTATATGTTGCCTCATTAAAACCTTGACAAGTAAAACCCAATGGGATAAAACCTTGACGAAGGGAAAAGAGTACTACGTGATAGATACAAGTAAAGGTGACCCATTTCAGATGATCACTTTGCTCCGCTGAAGTTGACTAGTTACTTTACAACCCGTAAAGCACAAAAACCTTGTGGGAAAGACAATAGTCTTAGTTGGGAAATTATATTCTCGGTGTTTGTTGTTGTCTCATTAAAAATATTTCCGAGTAATAAAACCCTGTGGGAAAAAGCAACCTCGGTGAAGGAATATATTTCAATACACCATTAGATGCTCCCCCTGATGTCAGACAATTTGGATTAATCTAATGCAGTCAAAAGGAGTTTATCACACTTTACTTTGGTGACTTGAATGTTTATAAGACCATGTTATTGATTCTGGAAGCTACGTTGCTTAACAGACTATCGCGTTTCATTTCTTTGATTCAGATATTTTCAGCAATATCAACACGATCTTTATGTCATCAACGTTCAACATACTTGATGTTTTTAGTGTTATCTCGCTAAAAACCCTTTGGGAAAAACTATTCTCGATTGAAGGGAAAAAGAGTACAACACAACTTCAATTTCGAAGTAAAATATGTCGACATCATATTCTTGGATCCTCCCCCTAATGTCGGCATCTCCCCCTGATTACTTTCAGAGTTGTTCCAGACAGTCTTTTTAGTAATGTACTTTTCGAAAATGAATATCGGTAATGTCCCCCCGATTACTTTCGTTGGTGAAGAGATTATTTTTCCTTGATAATCAACAACCTTTGGGTTGGAGTTCCTTTAGCATTCTTTTTTTTTATTTTTGTAGGGATAAAACATACTTATGTCAATGGTTACATTTAATACATGATTACATTCGTTATACCATTCCAATGGCGCTGCGTTGGCGCCCGAGCTATATCTAGCTAACAAGTTCCCTGAGGATGTAAAATTTAATCGAGTACATCATTATACTAAGTAAAACTGAAAAGATGAGGGTACCCAAATGTGGATGGAGAAAAACGGTTCATTTGGTTTTTAGGAAAGTGAAGAGTCGAGCGTGTTGTCGAGACTCCTCAACCGAGCAGCTTCTTTGAACCTCACACATATGCACCGCTGCAAAGGGGGTGCTTAGATTCGAGAGATCAATCTGTAGGACTCCGGGCTAAACCAATATAATGGCCGTTCCAGAGTCAATTCGGCCGCAAAGAGGGAGATGGGTTGATCTGTAGGTTGGAAGCTGAGAATTATGTGGGATCAATGATGATCAAGGATTGTGGGTGTGTTGAAGGTTTCTGCAATATTGGTGAACTGATGAGTTCGAATAAGTTCTGATAGATTGATGAATTCCTGAGAGTATTTACTCGAGAAATTCTGTGTGGACGATTGCTGATAGCTAGTGATCATTCGTTGTTTTCAATCGTGGATTCAGAGACTTATTTATATTGTCCGAGTTGTGAACACCTTGATCCCTGTAAGTGTGACGGTTTCATGAGTAGAAGAGTGGGCAAGTGGAAGATCATGGTAAAGTCAGTTCCATGTCGTGTGGAGACTTGACGGATCGTGCACCCACTACTTTGCTAACTCCTTCAAACGTTTACACAACTTACACACATTTCGTCGTGGATGAAATCCAAGTCTCAGAGGCCGCCAGACCAAAACCCTAGTTGTTATCCCCCAATTTGACGTGATTGATGTCTCACGAATCGTGGAGTCTGCATGACAGGCGTGTATTTAGTTTGTCAGTTGTTGACTGATTAGAAAATGAGCCTAGGTTTTATTGACGAATCGAGCATGTTTGACAAATGCTCAGCGATTCATGAATGTCAATGTTGCTCGTCTAAGCAAATATTATAAATTCGACGAGTTATTGAATATTGATGAGTTACTGAATATATGTGGATTACTTTCGAGCAACTGAGCAAGTATTGCTCGATCGACGAAAATAGTGATAAATTACTGAATATTGATAGTTGGATCAATATTCGAGCAATTGAGCAAGTATTGCTCATTTCGACGAATTACTAAATATCGGGAATTTGACGAGCAATTGAGCAAGTATTACTCAATTCGACAAAATAATGAATGTTGATGATTTGACGTACAATTGAGCAAGTATTGCTCAATTCGACAAATTACACTTGAGCAAGTATCACTTGAATATTGATATTTGGATCAATATTCGAGCAACTAAGCAAGTGTTGCTCAATTCGATGAAATATTTATTGGTAACGTGACCCAATAAAATATTAATTAAAATATTGGTAGATTACCGAATATTATATAATTAATTCATATATTGGTTATTGAATCAATCATAAATTTATTAGTGTTTGAACCTGCTCAGAATGATGATTTCGTAGAGCGTTTATTCGAAACACTAATTTTTGATCAATCCTCCATCAATTGGCGAATTTTCGAAAATTGGTCATGAGTGAAGAGGGAACGACCACATGGGATAATGAGCGTCCATGTGGTGCCCGGTGCTTGAGTGGGCACGCACCGTGGTTCTCGAGTTGGAGAGTTGGTGAAAGAATGATGATTAAATGTCGGTTTCATCATTTTTTCAAATATTCTTTGATTCGGCATTAGGTGATCAAACCTGAGTATGAGAGATAAGACCGACCAAGAGAGCATGGGACCGGCTCTTGGTGGTCCCGGGACCAGTTGTCGGTCATTTGAATTCTCCAGTTGATTGGAGAGAGTTCGAGCCCAGTATGAGCAATTGAGCAAATTAGGTCAGAATTATGAAAACATGTGGGACCGGCTTTGTGAAAGCCCTAGGAATGAATCTGGTCGGTCATGAAGGCATGCACGCGTTTTCGTGGTGCCCGTGTCTCCATACTAAGAGTTTCAGTATTTTCTGATGTGCGTTCGAGCGACATTGTGAATTTTCAGAAGAGTCATCTTGACTGAAATTCTTGATTTTTGTTGGAATTAGCATGTATGCTGAATTCATCAATATTTTGAAAATATTAAATAGTGTTTTAATATTTAAAATTATCGTGAGAGGCTAGCCACCGTGTAACTATGTTGGCTTTTGGTTTTTCGTGATTTTGAGCAATATTTGAGAAAATATGAAGAAATCATGAATTTTGCTCAAACCCAGGAGATTCATGAATTGAGGGAAATAATAATTATAAAAGACTAGGGATTGTAAGGTGTGGGACCGGCCACGGCTAGGGCATGGCCGGCCGGCTAGGTTGCCGAGTCCCGCACACCTTTCCCTATTTTTGTATTATTTTTCATGAATCCTTGAAGTTATGGAGAATCCTTGAAGTTATGGATAATCCATTAGTTTTGTTGAAAACAAAGGAGTTTTCGTGAGATTAGGGAATAATTATTATAAAAAGCTAAGGATTGTGAGGTGTGGGACCGACCACGGTCCGAGCATGGCTGGCCGGCTAGGTTTCCCGGTCCCGCACACCTTTCCTTATTTTATAATATTATTTCATGAATCCATGAAGTTATGGAGGATCCATGAGTTTTTGTTGAACTCATGCGGGCGGAGTTTCTAGAGTTTGAACAGAATAAAGGTTCCTTCTCGCTCCATGAACGGGAATAGATGACTGGGCGCAACTATGCCACCTCGAGCCCGCAACATCCCTCCTGATTTCTTCCTGAGTTTTACTGTCGGACTGTTTTCTCCTCCTAAACGAACTCAAAACCTAAATATTCCCTCGTGAGGCTATAGGAAATTCTTTTCCGATCGGAATGGAGGGCGGACCGTCAAAATCCGAGTTCGTACGAGAATTCTACAACGATTTTAGTAAGGGGAGTTAATTAGGTTTCGGCATGCCAAACCCTAATTTAGACAAAGTTTCCATCATTCCACTAAACCGAAGCCAATCGTCATCCTTCTACGGAACTGAAGCAAGTTTCCATCATTCCACGGAACTAAAGCCAGCACTCAAGCCAGCGCCCGCGCCAAGTTTATGATATCGCCTGTTTTCCAAGCCGACCAATGCTGACATTTCCTTTCCAAGACGACCAACACTGACAGCTCCCTTCCAAGCCGACCAATGCTGATGACTCCCTTCCAAGCCGATCGCTAGCGGCTCCATTCTAATCCGCGCAGTTGCCTGCGGCTCCCATTCCAAGGTAACACATGACCAAACCAAGCTGACATCCTGCATCTCAACCAGCAACCGCATCTACTATTTCACGGTCTATCCAGTAACGACGCAAGTAGAATTCATGCAAGGCCGCAAACACAAGGATCACGGATTCTCAAAACACTCTCGAAAAAGGTTAGACGAATCTTCTTAGCAATCTTTCATGACTTGCCGTTTCGATTTTGTCCTTGCCTGTTACCATCTTATGCTTACCCCGCAACAATGCTCATGTTCCGAGCTAAGCAGGGGACTTAATATTGATGGTGGTTTTTAGCTTAGGGTTAAAATTGTAAAACGTACATCTGACATGAAGTCACTATGACCATTAGCGCATTTATTGAATCAATCAGCATGCCTACGTAAGAATTACCAGGGTACCTGTTTTTTTATATACATGTGTCATGTTCCACGACAGAACCATTAGTATTGACCGATAACATCTTCGTATATACCAAACCCTAATTCTCTCACCACCGTGCCAATGGCAAACCATTCCAGCCACGTCTCTGCGCCAAGGCATGCCAACCATGCCAGACGCACCACCGTGCCAATGGCAAACCATGCCGGCCACGTCTCTGCGCCAAGACATGCCGACCATACCAGCCGCACCACCATTGGCCAACCATGCCAGTCGCACCACCGTGCCAATGGAAAACCATGCCAGCCACGTCTCCGCGCCAAGGCATCCACAACCATGCCAATGGCAAACCATGCTAGCCACGTCTCCGCGCCAAGGGCAAACCATGCTAGCCACGTCTCCGCGCCAAGGCATGCCAACCGCACCACCGTGCCAATGGCAAACCATGTTAGCCACGTCTCCGCGCCAAGGCATGCCGACCATGCCAGCCGCACCACCGTGCCAATAGCAAACCATGCCAGCCACGTCTCCGCACCAAGGCATGCCTACCATGCCAGTTGCACCACCGTGCCAATGACAAACCATGCCATCCACGTCTCCGCGCCAAGGCATGCCGACCGCGCCAGCCGCACCACCGTGCCAATGGAAAACCATGCCAGCCACGTGATGTGATTTCAAAGTTGAGTTGTAGTAAAAAGTTAGTTCGTTGAGACTTGTGAAAGCAGTAGATTTTAGACTTATAAAACTTAAAAACAAACAAAACTTAACTCAAAATTTAATTTTAAGATATTAGAAATAACCAAGACATGAATGAATGATGGTAAATAATCCAAAACTCTAATTATCTTTTAAGTCCCTTATTTTCTTAATTCACAAATAATCATACAAAATCTCAAATATTAATTGTATTCCCTAAGCATAGATTATCAATTGACTTAGCAAAGTATAACCTATCAAATTGAATCACAACTAATTAAGAAAATTATGCAAACAATTTAGAACTCTGCAAAAGTGATTGATTGAGTGAATTATAAATTATAAATTAGAGAAAATAAAATAATTAGCAATTATTCATGCGTAAATAGCTTCCTCGTTGCCTTGGTTATGGGAGATTTAGCTCATCATCATGTTGGAAACACGCTTAAAAGTTGATTTCATTGCTCAAAGTGTTTACAAATGATGAAAATGGGAGAAATATATCGAAACCGGGTTTGTAATGATTATATTTGTTACAAACCGAGCCGTAATAGAGAACGATAAAACAAGAGTGTCGTTGTCATTGTAGCATAACGACTGTCTTTTACAGTCTAATGTTCTTCGAGCTCTCTTCAATGGCAGTAGCAACAGATTTCTCCAACTCTCGTTTCTTTGCTCGTTGTCCGCCCAATCACTCAGAACCCCTCTAGACTTCCCAGACCTTTATATATACTCGACAAGATCTAAGATTACTCCTCATAACTCCAAAATATCTCCCATAACTCGTAGTTAAGAAAATATTCTCGGGTTGTTTCTTTCCTTTCTTTCCTTCGCCATGCATCTACAACTGTCAATTATGCGTATACTCTCTTTTCTTAACTCCACAATGCCTCTGTTGCGACTCGGCATAGTCCAAACACACAGAACATGTTATGAACACACAGAACCCGCGAAGAACTCGTGTCCTCTGTTTGCTTCCACACGAGATTGTTGCCAAATTTAGACGAATCTAACTGGCATACCAGCCTTATTTAATCGAAACATGATATCTCCAACCAATTTACACGCTTTAATCTCCCTAAAACTTGCCAAAAATTCCACCAGAAGATATGCTGTCGTCTGGCAAGCTTTCCCGTCAAAATAAAATTCAAACAATGAAGATGGGTGCGATGGATAAATTTGGGATACACATAGCCGTGGGTGATGAGAATGAATTTGGGCTGCACATAACCTTGGGAGCCCCTTAGCCAAATCTGGGTTCCGTTTAGCAAATGTCCTTGGGGGGTGCCTTTAGCAGTTTTTCAAGCTGATTCTTCCAAAAATGTTTATTTCCAAAAAATACCTACAAACACATAAAACACCATAATAAGTACGAACTCGAGTACCAACAATACAGAAAATTGAGGACAACTTAGACACAAAAATGTGTATCAAATACCCTCAAACTTATTATTTGCTAGTCCTCGAGCATATCTAATTGTTTATGGGTAAAAATCGTTTCCGCCGATTTCGGTAAATTCGGTAGGTGAGTGAGAATTCGGTAGGTGAGTGAGAATTCTTGCCGTTTTGGCTTGGCGTGTGGGGCCAAGGGCTTGCCATAGGCGCATGGCGTGGCTAGCTTGGGCTAGGTGCGTGACCAAGCTAGGGTTTTGGGCAAAGGTCGTTTGGAAACCTTAGACGGCCAGGATTTGCTCCTGGGATTGAAGGGAAACCGTTGATTGTTTCACGCCTTCGTTTTGATAGCCGCGTAGTGGAGGCTAGTATGGTGGCGCGTCATGGGGCCATGGCGAGGTGCGTTTGGCATGGCGGAGTACGTGTGGCTAGCATGATTTTCCATTGGCACGGAGGTGCGGCTAGCATGGCTGGCATGCTTTGGCGCGGTCGGTGTGGCTGGCATGATTTGCCATTGGCACGAGTGCGGCTAAGCATGGTTGGCATGATTTTGGCGCGGTCGGTGTGGTGGCATGATTTGCCATTGGCACAGAGAGGTGCGGCTAGCATGGTTGGCATGCTTTGGCGCGGTCGGTGTGGGCGGCATGATTTGCCATTTGGCACGAGAGATGCGGATAGCATGGTTGGCATGCTTTGGCTCGATCGGTGTGGTGGCATGATTTTCCATTGGCACGCAGGTGCGGCTAGCATGGTTGGAATGCTTTGGCGCGGTCGGTGTGGCTGGCATGATTGCCATTGGCACGAGATGCGGCTAGCATGGTTGGCATGCTTTGGCGCGGTCGGTGTGGCTGGCATGATTTGCCATTGGCTAAGAGGTGCGACTAGCATGGTTGGCATGCTTTGGCGCGGTCGGTGTGGCTGGCATGATTTGCCATTGGCATATAGGTGCGGCTAGCATGGTTGGCATGCTTTGGCGCGGTCGGTGTGGCTGGCATGATTTGCCATTGGCACAGAGGTGCGGTTAGCATGGTTGGCATGCTTTGGCGCGGTCGGTGTGGCTGGCATGATTTGCCATTGGCACACGCGGGAATTAGGGTTTGGCTTGTCGTAACCCTAATTTTTTAAAAGATACCCCGGTAATTATTTAGGGACACATTAAAGGTTTCAGTAAATGTGCCTAGTAAATGCTTGTTACTTTAAATGTTGTGACATCACTGTCTGCTAGGGTTTAGTGTTTTACGATTTTAACCCTTACCTAAAAACCACCATCAATATTAAGTCCCCTGCTTAGCTCGGAACAGGTGTCTTGTTGCAAGGTAAGCATATGATGGTGACAGACAATGACGGAATCGAGGTGTAAATCATTGCAAAGATGGTCAGGAGAATCCGACTAACCTTTTTGAGTGATAAAGAGAGTTTTGACTTCCCGTGTTGGCGACCTGCGTAAGTTGTCTTTGGGAATGCAGGCCAGTGGAGTGGTGAGATGAAAGTTACCGGCTTGGTCTGGTCTTACATCTCCAAGGCAAAGGGGGCGCGGTCTTGGAAGGCGACGCAAG
This sequence comes from Papaver armeniacum, assembly GCA_023531295.1. Lineage (NCBI taxonomy): Eukaryota > Viridiplantae > Streptophyta > Magnoliopsida > Ranunculales > Papaveraceae > Papaver > Papaver armeniacum. The sequence continues at coordinate 429,842 of JAJJWW010013618.1, forward strand.
TGGACGACTTGGCTCGAGGGGCCAAGAGATGGCGTGGTCTTGGTAAGGCAAACGCGCGTGGATGATAGGGTCACGACAGTGGAGCAGGCGGCTTGGCATAGTGTGGCCTTGGCGAGACGAGACGTACACGTACGGCTAGGCATGGTGGGGCCGCGGAAATGGAGTGAATGGCTTGGCCTGGCGTGACTATGACAAGGCGCGGTTGGGTGGGGTGAGACGTGCACAGATGGCCAGTAGCGGTGAGGATGAGACATGGCACGGATTGCTTGGTGATTTTTCTTCGAGGGCTTGGTTGCTTCTTTCCTTATTTGACTCGACCAGGAAGTTTTTCTTCTCTTCAACCCAAAACATTACGCCCACGAAAAGAGGATAAAGCGTTACTCTTTCTGCTTTGGTTATGTTGCCGGTTTTGCTTCCGAAGCTTAGCGTTGGCGGTGGGAAAGGAAAACACGATCTAGTGTGCCTCGAGCACGTTCTTCCACGCTTTCTCACCAACCATAATTATTTTCTCATAGCCAGGCATGAGGTTTAATTAGGATCGGATATCATGCCTTAACTCACGTCCGGTATAAAAGCTTTCCCTTTTGAGGTTGCGTCATCTTGTTGTGCATAAAATATTATCTTGAACTCTACATTCGCGTAGTTCGTCTTCGTCCATCCTCTTTACAGGTATCGCCTCGCGTTTCCTTCTTATTTTTATTTTATCCTCTTTCTTATGTGTGTATAGATAGGATGGACCATTTTCCTTGTTCTTTGTAGTGTATGACGGGACCCTCCAGGGATAGCCATGTCTTTAATTCTTCGGAGAAGGACTTCAGAATTGGCGGAAACCGCTCCTCTTCTCATGAGGAGGAATTAGCTAGAATCGAATCTCTGTTCCATGAAGCTGGTGACATCATCAAGGACCTCCCTTCCATCTATCTCCATGAAGTGCAGGCGCGTGTTCAGACTTTCTTGGGTTCGGTGAACATGGATGAGGGACGAGAAAATGAGGAAGAACCTTAGCATGTTGAGAAGTTCCAGTGCGGCAAAACCTTTCCTCGGTCCAGTTATAGGGCGGATAGAACTGTTTCTAGGTCGGAGCAACAAAAAATCGAGCATGTGAAGCTTTTGGGGGCAAGCGCCATGGTTCTCGATTTTGATGCGGATGAATCAAAAAATCTTCTTCGAAGGGTCAATGAGAAAACCTCCGAGGGAGCGTATGACGGGACCAAAGTAGCCTTTGGAGTTGACATCATATTCTTGGATAATCAATTTCGAAGTAAAATATGTCGACATCATATTCTTGGATCCTCCCCCTAATGTCGGCATCTCCCCCTGATTACTTTCAGAGTTGTTCCAGACAGTCCTTTTATGAAAACATGTGGGACCGGCTTTGTGAAAGCCCTAGGAATGAATCGGTCGGTCATGAAGGCATGCACGCGTTTTCGTGGTGCCCGTGTCTCCATACTAAGAGTTTCAGTATTTTCTGATGTGCGTTCGAGCGACATTGTGAATTTTCAGAAGAGTCATCTTGACTGAAATTCTTGATTTTTGTTGGAATTAGCATGTATGCTGAATTCATCAATATTTTGAAAATATTAAATAGTGTTTTAATATTTAAAATTATCGTGAGAGGCTAGCCAGCCGTGTAACTATGTTGGCTTTTGGTTTTTCGTGATTTGAGCAATATTTGAGAAAATATGAAGAAATCATGAATTTTGCTCAAACCCAGGAGATTCATGAATTGAGGGAAATAATAATTATAAAAGACTAGGGATTGTAAGGTGTGGGACCGGCCACGGCTAGGGCATGGCCGGCCGGCTAGGTTGCCGAGTCCCGCACACCTTTCCCTATTTTTGTATTATTTTTCATGAATCCTTGAAGTTATGGAGAATCCTTGAAGTTATGGATAATCCATTAGTTTTGTTGAAAACAAAGGAGTTTTCGTGAGATTAGGGAATAATTATTATAAAAAGCTAAGGATTGTGAGGTGTGGGACCGACCACGGTCCGAGCATGGCTGGCCGGCTAGGTTTCCCGGTCCCGCACACCTTTCCTTATTTTATAATATTATTTCATGAATCCATGAAGTTATGGAGGATCCATGAGTTTTTGTTGAACTCATGCGGGCGGAGTTTATAGAGTTTGAACAGAATAAAGGTTCCTTCTCGCTCCATGAACGGGAATAGATGACTGGGCGCAACTATGCCACCTCGAGCCCGCAACATCCCTCCTGATTTCTTCCCGAGTTTTACTGTCGGACTGTTTTCTCCTCCTAAACGAACTCAAAACCTAAATATTCCCTCGTGAGGCTATAGGAAATTCTTTTCCGATCGGAATGGAGGGGCGGACCGTCAAAATCCGAGTTCGTACGAGAATTCTACAACGATTTTAGTAAGGGGAGTTAATTAGGGTTTCGGCATGCCAAACCCTAATTTAGACAAAGTTTCCATCATTCCACTAAACTGAAGCCAATCGTCATCCTTCTACGGAACTGAAGCAAGTTTCCATCATTCCACGGAACTAAAGCCAGCACTCAAGCCAGCGCCCGCGCCAAGTTTATGATATCGCTTGTTTTCCAAGCCCGACCAATGCTGACATTTCCTTTCCAAGACGACCAACACTGACAGCTCCCTTCCAAGCCGACCAATGCTGATGACTCCCTTCCAAGCCGATCGCTAGCGGCTCCATTCTAAGCCGCGCAGTGCCTGCGGCTCCCATTCCAAGGTAACACATGACCAAACCAAGCTGACATCCTGCATCTCAACCAGCAACCGCATCTACTATTTCACGGTCTATCCAGTAACGACGCAAGTAGAATTCATGCAAGGCCGCAAACACAAGGATCACGGATTCTCAAAACACTCTCGAAAAAGGTTAGACGAATCTTCTTAGCAATCTTTCATGACTTGCCGTTTCGATTTTGTCCTTGCCTGTTACCATCTTATGCTTACCCGCAACAATGCTCATGTTCCGAGCTGCTGGAGGACTTAATATTGATGGTGGTTTTTAGCTTAGGGTTAAAATTGTAAAACGTACATCTGACATGAAGTCACTATGACCATTAGCGCATTTATTGAATCAATCAGCATGCCTACGTAAGAATTACCAGGGTACTGTTTTTATATACATGTGTCATGTTCCACGACAGAACCATTAGTATTGACCGATAACATCTTCGTATATACCAAACCCTAATTCTCTCACCACCGTGCCAATGGCAAACCATTCCAGCCACGTCTGCGCCAAGGCATGCCAACCATGCCGGAGGACGCACCACCGTGCCAATGGCAAACCATGCGAGCCCACGTCTCTGCGCCAAGACATGCCGACCATACCCAGCCGCACCACCATTGGCCAACCATGCCAGTCGCACCACCGTGCCAATGGAAAACCATGCCAGCCACGTCTCCGCGCCAAGGCATCCACAACCATGCCAATGGCAAACCATGCTAGCCACGTCTCCGCGCCAAGGGCAAACCATGCTAGCCACGTCTCCGCGCCAAGGCATGCCAACCGCACCACCGTGCCAATGGCAAACCATGTTAGCCACGTCTCCGCGCCAAGGCATGCCGACCATGCCAGCCGCACCACCGTGCCAATAGCAAACCATGCCAGCCACGTCTCCGCACCAAGGCATGCCTACCATGCCAGTTGCACCACCGTGCCAATGACAAACCATGCCATCCACGTCTCCGCGCCAAGGCATGCCGACCGCGCCAGCCGCACCACCGTGCCAATGGAAAACCATGCCAGCCACGTGATGTGATTTCAAAGTTGAGTTGTAGTAAAAAGTTAGTTCGTTGAGACTTGTGAAAGCAGTAGATTTTAGACTTATAAAACTTAAAAACAAACAAAACTTAACTCAAAATTTAATTTTAAGATATTAGAAATAACCAAGACATGAATGAATGATGGTAAATAATCCAAAACTCTAATTATCTTTTAAGTCCCTTATTTTCTTAATTCACAAATAATCATACAAAATCTCAAATATTAATTGTATTCCCTAAGCATAGATTATCAATTGACTTAGCAAAGTATAACCTATCAAATTGAATCACAACTAATTAAGAAAATTATGCAAACAATTTAGAACTCTGCAAAAGCAGTGATTGAGTGAATTATAAATTATAAATTAGAGAAAATAAAATAATTAGCAATTATTCATGCGTAAATAGCTTCCTCGTTGCCTTGGTTATGGGAGATTTAGCTCATCATCATGTTGGAAACACGCTTAAAAGTTGATTTCATTGCTCAAAGTGTTTACAAATGATGAAAATGGGAGAAATATACTGAAACCCGGGTTTGTAACAGTTATATTTGTTACAAACCGAGCCGTAATAGAGAACGATAAAACAAGAGTGTCGTTGTCATTGTAGCATAACGACTGTCTTTTACAGTCTAATGTTCTTCGAGCTCTCTTCAATGGCAGTAGCAACAGATTTCTCCAACTCTCGTTTCTTTGCTCTGTTGTCTGCCCAATCACTCTGTAACCCCTCTAGACTTCCCCAGACCCTTATATATACTCGACAAGATCTAAGATTACTCCTCATAACTCCAAAATATCTCCCATAACTCGTAGTTAAGAAAAATATTCTCGGGTTGTTTCTTTCCTTTCTTTCCTTCGCCATGCATCTACAACTGTCAATTATGCGTATACTCTCTTTTCTTAACTCCACAATGCCTCTGTTGCGACTCGGCATAGTCCAAACACACAGAACATGTTATGAACACACAGAACCCGCGAAGAACTCGTGTCCTCTGTTTGCTTCCACACGAGATTGTTGCCAAATTTAGACGAATCTAACTGGCATACCAGCCTTATTTAATCGAAACATGATATCTCCAACCAATTTACACGCTTTAATCTCCCTAAAACTTGCCAAAAATTCCACCAGAAGATATGCTGTCGTCTGGCAAGCTTTCCCGTCAAAATAAAATTCAAACAATGAAGATGGGTGCGATGGATAAATTTGGGATACACATAGCCGTGGGTGATGAGAATGAATTTGGGCTGCACATAACCTTGGGAGCCCCTTAGCCAAATCTGGGTTCCGTTTAGCAAATGTCCTTGGGGGGTGCCTTTAGCAGTTTTTCAAGCTGATTCTTCCAAAAATGTTTATTTCCAAAAAATACCTACAAACACATAAAACACCATAATAAGTACGAACTCGAGTACCAACAATACAGAAAATTGAGGACAACTTAGACACAAAAATGTGTATCAAATACCCTCAAACTTATTATTTGCTAGTCCTCGAGCATATCTAATTGTTTATGGGTAAAAATCGTTTCCGCCGATTTCGGTAAATTCGGTAGGTGAGTGAGAATTCGGTAGGTGAGTGAGAATTCGGTAGGTGAGTGAGAATCTGGTTTAAAAAAATGTGCTGCACATGAGCACTTTATAGATTCGAGAGATCAATCTGTACAAGTCCGGCCTAAACCAAGAAATGGTCATTCCAGACTTGCTTCGGTCACAAAGTGGAGGAGAAGGGCTGATTTGGGGAGGGAAGCAAAGAAAGGTGTTGAGACTAGAATAATTCTGGGAGAGTAGTGTCTCGACATGTATCAGAAAGTGAAAGCTTCGGAAGCTTGCAAGAGATGAAAGCTTTCTTTGGAGAGCTTGCAAAGTTGCCTTTTCTGAGAGTGTTGTGTTTTTCTCCTGACCGAGACTTGTTGTCTGGTGGAAATAGGTAAGACCTATTTATACAAGTCGAGATTGAAATGTACCATGGCCTCATGAAGGAAGAGAGTAAAGGGTGAAATAATGGGAGGAGGTGGTAACCGCATGGTGTTAATGGGTGAAAACGTTTTCACCATTATTTCCTCATTTATTTGACCGCTTTATTCCTATTCACGCTTTCTTAATGTGAGCATAGTGTACGCTGCATCTTGTGACCGCCAAACCAAGACCACGGAAAGCATCCCCGATTTGTGTTGATGTCTCGAGTGTTGGTTGCACCTTGAGTGCAAGTGGCGCTGCTAGTGGCGCGTGTGGCATGTGCCAATGGCATGTGCGGAATGCCTTTGTTGCAGGTTGCACGTTGAGTGCAAGTGGCAATGCCAGAGCTGCTAGTGGCGTGTGTGGCATGTGCCAATGGCATGTGCGGAATGCCTTGGTGGTAGGTTGTACGTTGAGTGTAAGTAGCAATGCCAGAACTGCTAGCGGCGTGTGTGGCATGTGTCAATGGCGTGTGCGGAATGCGCCTTGGTGGTAGGTTGCACGGTTTGCAAGTTAGGCTACCAGCGTGGGTTTTGGCATGTGTCAATGGCACGCATGGCCATTAGGGCTACGTCCTGGTAAGAAAAGCTACCAGCGATGCATGTTGGCATGTGCCCATGGCATGCTCGGCCATTAGGGTCACGTCCTGGTAAGAAAAGCTACCAGCGATGCGTGTTGGCATGTGCCAATGGCATCCTCGGCCATTAGGGCTACGACCTGGTAAGAAAAGCTACCAGCGATGCGTGTTGGCATGTGCCAATGGCATGCTTGGCCATTAAGGCCACGGCAGTAAGAAAAGCTACCGTGAGCGTGTTGGCATGTGCCAATGGCATGCTCGGCCAGATAGGGCCACGGCCACAGTAGGAAAAGCTACGGCGAGCGTGTTGGCATGTGCGATGGCATGCTCGGCCATTAGGGCCACGGCACAGTAAGAAAAGCTACCGGCGATGCGTGTTGGCATGTGCCAATGGCATGCTTGGCCATTAGGGCCAAGGCTTGGTAAGAAAAGCTACAGCGATGCGTGTTGGCATGTGCCAATGGCATGCTTAGCCATTAGGGCCACGGCACAGTAAGAAAAGCTACCGGGCGATGCGTGTTGGCATGTGCCAATGGCATGCTTAGCCATTAGGGCCACGACTTGGTAAGAAAAGCTACCGCGATGCGTGTTGGCATGTGCCAATGGCATGCTCGGCCATTAGAACCCCACGACACAGTAAGAAAAAGCTACCCGGCGATGCGTGTTGGCATGTGCCAATGGCATGTAGCCATTAGGGCCACGACTTGGTAAGAAAAGCTACCGGCGAGCGTGTTGGCATGTGCCAATGGCATGCTTAGCCATTAGGGCCACGGCTTGGTAAGAAAAGCTACCAGGGTGTTGGCATGTGCCAATGGCATGCTCGTCCAGTAGGGCCCACGGCCTGGTAGGAAAAGCTACCAGTGGCGTGTTGGCATGTGCCGATGGCATGCTCGGCCATTAAGGCCATGGCACAGTAAGAAAAGCTACGGTGATGCATGTTCGCATGTGCCAATGGCATGCTTGGCCATTAGGGCCACGACTTGGTAAGAAAAGCTACCGACGATGCGTCTTGGCATGTGCCAATGGCATGCTTGGCCATTAGGGCCCACGGCCTGGTAAGAAAAGCTACCAACGATGCGTGTTGGCATGTGCCAATAACATGCTTGGCCATTAGACCACGGCGTAGTAAGAAAAGCTACGGCCCGATGCGTGTTGGCATGTGCCAATGGTATGCTTAGCCATTAGGGCCACGGCACAGTAAGAAAAAGCTACCGGCGATGCGTGTTGGCATGTGCCAATGGCATGCTTGGCCATTAGGGCCACGGCAGTAAGAAAAGCTACCAACGAGCGTGTTGGCATGTGCTAATGGCATGCTTGGCCATTAGGGCCACGACTTAGTAAGAAAAGCTACCGGCGTGTTGGCATGTGCCAATGGCATGCTCGGCCATTAGGCCACGGCACAGTAAGAAAAGCTACGGCGATGCGTGTTGGCATGTGCCAATGGCATGCTTAGCCATTAGGGCCACGGCAGTAAGAAAATCCGCCCGGCGATGCGTGTTGGCATGTGCCAATGGCATGCTTAGCCATTAGAACCCACGGCACAGTAAGAAAAGCTACCCGCCGAGCGTGTTGGCATGTGCCCAATGGCATGTAGCCATTAGGCCCCACGGCTTGGTAAGAAAAGCTACCAACGAGCGTGTTGGCATGTGCCAATGCCATGCTCGGCCGATAGGGCCACGGCACGGGTAGGAAAAGCTACTGGTGAGCGTGTTGGCATGTGCCAATGGCATGCTCGGCCATTAGAGACCCACGGCGTGGTAAGAAAAGCTACCACCGATGCGTGTTGGCATGTGCCAATGGCATGCTTGGCCATTAGGGCCACGTTATGGTAAGAAAAGCTACCAGCGATGCGTGTTGGCATGTGCCAATTGCATGTTTGGCCATTAGGGCCACGACCTGGTAAAAAAAGCTACCAGCGAGCGTGTTGACATGTGCCAATGGCTTGCGTGGCCAATTTGGCCTAGGTTGGACGGTTTGCAAGCCTAGGCCTGGCGCTACTTTGGCATGGCGCGGCTAGGGCCAAGGTAAGGGTGTTTGGCTTGGGCTGGCTAGGGCCAAGGTAAGGGTGTTTGGCTTGGCGTGGTGCGACCGGCGTGGCTAGGGCCAAGGAAGAGTGTGTTCGGCACGGTGCGGCTAGCTTAGGTTAGGTGTTGCTAGCATGATTTGCCATTGGCACGGAGGTGCGGCTAGCATGGTTGGTATGCTTTGGCGCGTTTGGTGTGACTAGCATAGCTAGGGCCAAGAGCGAGTGTGTTTGGCATGGCGCGGCTAGCTTGGGCTAGGCGTGGATGACATGATTTGCCATTGGCACAGAGGTGCGGCTAGCATGGTTGGTATGCATTGGCGCGTTTGGTGTGACTAGCATAGCTAGGGCCAAAACAGTGCGTTTGGCATGGCGCGGCTAGCTCGGGCTGGGTGTGGCTGGCATGATTTGCCTTTGGCACAGAGGTGCGGCTAGCATGGTTGGTATGCTTTGGCGCGTTTGGTGTGACTAGCATAGCTAGGGCCAAGGCAGAGTGCGTTTGGCATGGCGCGACTAGCTTGGGCTAGGTGTGGCTGGCATGATTTGCCATCGGCACAGAGGGGAATTAAGGTGTTGGTCGTTGTAACCCTAATTTGAAAAAATACCCCCTATTAATTACTGACTACATGCATTGAATGTTCTAATAAATGTGTCGCCGGTGACATTAGGTTATTCGGGGTTTTTACGATTTTACCCTTTGTCTAAAAACCACCATCAACACTAATCTAGAAAATAAAATGACTACACTTAGCACGTGCGCAAGAAGCCGTTAAACCGCTAGGTGGCCCTAGCGGCGGAGTGTTGTCTCGGAGGGTTTACCAGAGGTGTACCCACAAAACATTTACTCCAGACCCTAGCTATCTACGCAGAACCTTGGAAGGCACTAAAGAATCTCCTTGGTTGGCATACTCTCATTGGCTACAAGAGGAAGTACCCTGATCCGAAATTCCAATTGATGTACACGAGTTTGCACTCAAGCATACTAAAATTCATATAAAGTGACAGAGCTCTACTCGGATAGTTTCGGACATCATAACTTAGAAGTCAACCAATCACATGGAAAGATTAAGAAGATGGATGTAGAAAACGTAGATGGTTTGACTAAGGTGAATGGTGTTTCCCATATCTGTATGAAGGCCACTACTAGGATGAACCTATCCTAATGGTGAGATATCTGGTCCGACTAATATCAACACAGGTTGGCATATACAAGGGAACCAGCGGGTGATAATCCTAACTCTAGGTCAACACAACTGGCATATACAAGGGCACCAATGGTCGACTTTATTGAATTTATTCCGGTTGGTCTGATGGTCTGGTCTCAATTTTTTTTTATTTTTTGGTATCTCAATCACTCTATTTCAACCTAGCAATGGTAACAACTTGAATCGTGTGCCCCACCGAATCACTTAAAAGAAAATAAAAATAAAAACAGAAGGTGAAAAGGATTCAACGAGATATGGCGAAACTACCATGTTTTTTTTTAATTCTAACACCTGAGCTATGTGCTTTTATGAATAGACTCTGTATATGTTTCCATCTAATCAGATTGGTTCCTCAACTCCTACAACTAAGATGTTCCCATCCACTTAGATTGGTTAGTGCCAACCTTAATAACCATAAATTTCTAGGCTCTGTAGTTTACTTATTGCAACTAAAAGCTAACAAAAAGCTAACAAAAAGTTTCTTCCCCACCCCCAAACTTAAATCTAACATTGTCCTCAATGTTTATAATGAAAGAGAAATACCAAAAGTAAAGTAACACGAGGAATCGTAAAGAGAGAAGTCGGAAAGATAGTACCGGTGAAGAGAGAAATCAAAAACTAATATACAACATACAATCCCCTCGATAGTCAATCAAGGGTAAAGCGGGGTCCTCGAGGGACCTCCTCAACATCACATTGTAGGGAAAGGCTCTAAAAAGGGTTTCAATCTCTGACCATTAACCTTCGAAGAACTACTACCATATGGTGTCTCGATCTCAACAGCTCCATGAGGAAAAAAAGTACGGACCACAAAAGGACCGATCCACCGAGAGCGTAACTTCCCGGAGAATAGATGCAAACGGGTATCATATAGAAGAACTTTTTGACTGGAGAAAATGACTTCCTTAAAATATTTCTATCATGCACAAGTTTCATTTTGTTCTTATACTCCTTAGCACTATCGTAAGCATCTATACGAATCTCTTCCAACTCATTGAGATGGAGTTTCCTATGGGCTCCTGCCTTGTCAAGTGAAAAATTTAGCTGCTTAACAGCCCAATAAGCTCTATGTTCTAATTCAACAGGGTAAATGACATGCCTTTCCATAAATAAGTCGATAAGGTGACATTCCAATGGGGGTCTTAAACGATGCGGTAAGCCCATAAGGCATCGATAAGCCTAGACGACCGTCTTTCCGATTAGGATTAACTGTTTTCTCTAATATACGTTTTATCTCCCTATTAGAAACCTCTGCGACCACTAGTCTGCGGACGATACGGGGTATCTACCTTATGTTTAATACCATATTTCTTCATCATAAGCCTAAAAGGTCCATTACAAAAGTGCGACCCTCCATCACTAATTATAGCACACGGTGTACCAAAACGTGTAAGTATATTATCTTTCAAGAACTCAATCACAACCCTATGGTCATTGGTTTTACACGCAACTGCCTCAATCCACTTAGAGACATATTCTACGGCGACAAAGATGTATAAGTTACCAAAAGAATTAGGAAACAGACCCATAAAGTCAATACCCCACACATCAAAGACCTCAACAACTAAAATAGGGTTCAATGGCATCATGTTCATACGGGAAATGGTTCATAATTTCTGGCAACGTTCACAAGTAACACAGTAACTGTGGGAGTCTTTAAACAACGAAGGCCAATAGAATTCACACTGCAATATCTTAGCATCAGTTTTCTTAACACTAAAGTGACCCCCACAAGCATGATCATGACAAAAGGAAATAATACTGGACTGGTCACTCTCAGGTATACATCTCCTAATAACAGTCTGGACAATACTTAAATAAATAAGGATCATCCCAAAAAAAATGCTTAACCTCGGCTAAAAACCTAGAACGATCTTGTTTACCCCAATGTTGGGACATTCGACCAGTAACAAGATAGTTCACTATATTCGCATACCAAGGTAATTGGGTAACAAAGAACAGTTGTTCATCAGGAAAACTATCCCTAACGGGAGGAGAATCATCGGGGTATCCACAACAAGCCTAGACAAGTGAGTGCGCTACTACATTTTACGCACCTTTTTTGTCTCTAATGTTTAAGGAAAATTCTGTAACAAGAGGATCCATCTAATCAATCTAGGTTTAGTATCCTTATTGGAAAGAAGATACTTCAAAGCGGCATGATCGGTGAAAATTATGACCTTAGAACCTAAGAGGGTGGGTCTAAACTTGTATAAGGCAAACACAATGGCTAACGGTTCCTTCTCCGTAGTGGTATAGTTCAATTTGGGCTTCATTCGAGTGTTGCTAGCATAGTAAATCACATGAACTAATTTGTTTTCTCGCTGACCCAAAGACAACACCAATAGCATAATTTGAAGCATCGCACATGATCTCAAAGGGTATGTTCAGGTTGGGTGCACTGGACTATGGGGGCGGTAGTAAGTAAAGTCTTAAGCTTCTCAAAAGCCTCTAAACAAGTATCAAGAAAGACAAACTTAACATCTTTTGTAAGCAAATTGCAAAGAGGTCTAGAAATCAAGCTAAAATCCTTAATGAATCGACGATAAAAAACGCATTCCCTAAGAATGACCTAATATCTCTTACGTTTTTTTGGGACCTTTGTAAAGTCTTGATAAGGTCAACTTTGGCTTTATCTACCTCTATACCCTTAGAAGATACGCTATGCCCTAAAATAATTCCTGATCGAACCACGAAATGACATTTCTCCCAATTAAGCACTAGATTCTTTTCCTTACACCTAGTCAACACTAATGTCAAATGATGCAAGCACTCATCGAAAGATGAACCAAACACTGAAAAATCATCCATAAAGACCTCCAAGAACCGTTCTACCATATCCGAAAATATGCTCATCATGCAACGATTTGAAAAGTCGTGAGGGGCATTACATAGGCCAAAGGCATGCGTCTATACACAAAGGTACCAAAGGGACATGTAAAAGTGGTTTTCACCTGGTCTTATGGGGCAATAACGATCCGATTATAACCGGAGTAGCCATCTAAGAAGCAATAGTGACTATGTCCTGATAATCTCTCTAGCATCTGGTCGATGAAGGGAAGGGGAAAGTGGTCCTTCCTAGTGACCTTGTTCAATTTCCTATAGTGAATACAAACACGCCAACGCGTGGTCACTCGGGTTGGGATTAACTCATTATTATTGTTACGGACTACGTAATGTCCGGATTTCTTGGGAACAACCCGAACGAGGACCGACCCACTTGTCATGCGAAATGGGGTAGATAATGCCCGCATCTAACAACTTAAGAACCTCGGTTCAAACTACTTCTTTCATATTTGGGTTCAGTCTACGTTGCATCTCCCTAGAAGGTTTGGTGTCACTCTCTAAATAGATCTGATGCATACAAACAATGGGACTTATACCCTTAATGTTTGCTATGCTCCGCCCTAAAGCTTCCTTGTTGTTTTAAAGGACGGTTACTAGCCTACTTTCCTGATCACTATCCAAGTCGGATGCTACAATTATAGGTAAAATTTCAGATGGGCCTAAAAACACATACTTCAGGGTATCTGGCAATGGTTTTAGGTCCAACTTAGGAGGCTCTTCTAACGAAGGAACTAGGGTAGACTTAGAAACTGGTAGTGGTTCGAACTTAGGTTTCGATCCATTACTAGTGTCTAACAAAGTCGTTGAATCTAACAAAGCATTCACCTCATTAATCACATTATCATCATCAAAATCAATCCCAAAGTGAGCTAGACATTTCTCTAATGGATCTTCTAACAAAGTGTTTGGTAATGACTCCTCGACTAATGTTCCTATCATGTTCACCTCTTCTATGTTCGAGTCATCTAGTTCAGAGGGTAGCTTACTAATATTAAAAATATTCAGCTCAATAGTCATATTACCAAAAGACAAGTTCATAATACCATTTAAACGATTAATGATCGCATTGGATGTAGCTAAAAATGGGCGACCTAAAATTAGGTATCACGGTTCTCTGGGTGGGGGTGGAGGTTGGGTATCTAGGATAACAAAATCCACTTTGGATAAATAAACTTGTCGACCTCTATAAGAACATCCTCGATTACACCACGAGGAATTTTAACGGACCTATCGGCTAACGAAGAGTCATCCTGGGTAGGTTTCATCTCACCAAGTCATATCTTAAGGTACACATGGTATGGGAGTAAGTTCACACTCGCTCCTAAGTCAAGCAAAGCTTTCTCAACACGGTATTTACCTATTGTGCAAGAAATGGTAGGGGACCCTGGGTCTTTATACTTGGGAGTAGTGGTATTCGAATAACAGAACTCACGTGACTAGCTAGAAAGGCTTTCTTACGGACACTAAGCTTCGCTTCGCGAACACATATCCTTAAGAAACTTGGCATAAGCGGGAATCGCTTAATTGCATCTAACAATGGAAGGTTGATAGTTACCTCGCTTAAAAACTTCCAATATATCATTAAAGTTGGACTCCTATTAGTTGGAACTAGCGTTTGGGAACGGGGCTGGGGAACAAGCGTAGCTCAATATGACCCTCATTGGTCTCTTTAGAGATTCTATCAGTCTCCTCGGTTTCTGGTTCAGAAGGGTGAACTACAACATGTTCACTATCAGGCGTGGAAACCTTGTTGTCTATCACTCTACCACTCCTACGGGTTTTAATAGCATTCACATGATGGGATGGTCCTTCACGTACTTGATGAACTCTTCTAGGATTGGGCTGAGTTTGACTAGGAAACTTACCTTTTTCCCTCAAAGACTCATTTATCTGACTAACCTGGGTTTTCAACTCGGAAATAACCTGAGAGTTAGCATAACATATACTCTTACTTTCTTCTATCCCTTGCGCAACCATTTGGTTGATATTTTCCGAGATTTTAATAAACGAGGCGAGAGTCTCTTCTAAACTTGTGATCTTTTTATCCGAAGTGTTCTGAAACTGGGGTTGACCTGAAGAGTTCTTAGCATAACCAAAACCTAGGGGAGGCTGAGAATTACTAGACTGACCTTGATTCTAGCCCTTAGACCAAGAAAAATTAGGATGGTTTCTCCAACCAGGATTGTAGGTCTCTGAGTATAGGTCAAACTTCTGACGGTTTTCAAACCTAGCATTGTTATAGACAGCATGAGCTTGCTCTTCACTAACGATGATAGACACATTTTTTTGTCTGATTTGTCCTCGATGTATGTATTGTTAGAACTCGATTTTTGTACTAATATTGTGTTTTTATGTATTTGTAGGTAGTTTTGGGCAATAAACGTTTTCGGAAAAATTCGGCTCGAAAAGTTGTTAAAGGCATCCCGAAGGACATTTGCTAAAGGCACCCTCATGTTGGTTAAGGGGCACCTCAGGGCACCCCAGCTGTTAAAGGCGCCCGTGTTTTGGATCAGGGCACTTCATCACCTACCTTTTAAATTTTGAAATCTGGCGGGAAACTATAGCAAAGAACGAACAGCATTAGGGTTCGGATTTTGGAGCCGTTTTTAGAGAGATTCAATGGCTGATTTTCTTTGAAATAGTTTGATTGAGCGTAGCGAGGCGTGGTAGGATTGTTTGTTTCCATTAATTTTGGCGAGATAATCCAACGAGATGAAATCGGGCGGTTCGTGCATGGGAGAAATATTTCACGTGATCGCATGAGTTTTGGAGAGATTTTCTCGTGATTCCCTTCAGCAGATTGATTTCAGATGAGTTATTAAGGCTTAACATGAACGGTAAGTCTCCCAGAATCGTAAGAAAAGAGGGATAATTCACCGAGCAAGAAAACAGGGCGAGTACGTGTGCTGTTGAGATAATCACGGGTTTGTACGAGTTTTTCTCGTGTTTGGATAGATATTGGTCGCTGTAGAAGCGTGTAGGAGATAAATAAGGATGTTTAACAGCTGCAAAACGCGTGGAGACAGAAAAACAAGAAAGAATATATTGATGTAAGAAGATTTGGGAGGATTATTTGCATTTGCTGCGAGATATTTTAATCATGTCGAGTATATATAGTGTGCTGGGGACTCAGAGAACGTGTGTGGAGAGTTAGGGGAACGAAATAGGGTGAGAAATCAGAGTTGCAGAGCTCGTCTCTGCTGCTGCCATTGAAGACGAAGAACACGAAAAACAGACAGCCAAAGACCGTCGTTCTTCAACAGTGTCAACGACGGAGTTTTGTGGGTCGTAGTTAAGGAGGAAGTCGTTTTTGAACAGTGCCACCGACACATCATATATATCGTTCTCTGTAACAGTTTGGTTTGTAACAAATATAATTGTTACAAACCAGGTTTTCAATATTCATTCCATTTTCACCTCTTGTAAACACTTTTTGAGCAATGAAAAATTTTCTGAGTGTGTTTCCAATATGCGGAGCTAGAACCCATCACTGGGACAACGGAGGAAGCAACTTTTCATGATTGTGGTAAATGAATTAATTCTTTATACGACTTTTTGCATAGATTTAATTGTTTTATGATTTCTATTAATTATCTGTTATTTTGTCTGATGTCGCATGCTTAGTTTAAATTACTTTTGATGCATCATGCTTACGACTTACAGATAATGTTTTATAAAATCTATTTTTGGCAAGGAATTAGAGTCACAACTTATTTTGTTTGAGCTATATTGTCTCGAGTTAATGACTGAACCACAAGAATATGAAAAGTAGTGAAATCCTGCGTCCTAGTGACTCTTCATCATGTGACAATATTTGTATATATTTTTCTTTTATTTTCTTTTATTAATTCTTAAAATCAATCTCGTCAAGTCCGATTGAACGACAAACCCTTCTTACTACAACATCATTGAAAATAAACCATCACCTGACCTTCCCAAAATGAGTTATCGGGCTCTATTCCACAACTAGAGACTTGAGAGGTTCTATTAGGTTCAACAAGGGACCTATTTTTAGTGACCCATTTCCAAAGCTTCTAACCTTCTAGACAAAGAAGCAAACTTATCATCGACGCAAAACTCGTATCTACCATATTGGTGCTACTTCTATTAACCAAGAGTCTTTTAGGGGTTCAACACAAGACTCCCCTTTGTTGGGATTTCTCAAAGCAACAACTTCTAAGAAGGTAGAGGCATCCTCAACACTTTTACTAGTGAACTCACCAAATAAGCACATATACTCGACCATGGCTTTGGTCGAATAGTCTAAACCATCATAAATAATCTCTACAAGTTTCATATTATCAAATCCATGGTGAGTACACTGGGATAGGAGATCATTGAATCTCTAAAAACCTATAAAGAGACTCTCCCTCTTGTTGCACACTGGAACTAATTTTCCGTCTAACATTTCTTGCAGATTTTATGCTTAGGGTAGAATTTCATATAGAAAGCAACAATAAGTTCTGCCATGTTTCAATGGATTGAGATGGTAGGTTGTTTAGCAGTCTTGGCTCTATCTTTCAAGGAAAAGGGGAACATCTTAAGTTTCAAAACTTCATCGAAGAAGGTCTTTTATTCTAACTTTGTCCCACAAATTTCCTCAAAGTCCCTAATATGAAAATAAGGGTTCTCATCATCTTTTCCTAAGAATATAGGGATCATCTGAAGAATACTAGGTTTTATCTCGAAATTAGCCGTATTGGCTGGCAATTTAATGCACAAAGCTCGATTGGTCATAGTTGGGAACATGTAATCTTTCAAAGTTGCCATCATTGCACAATTTGAAGTACTAGGGGTACTTTACTCACGAAGAGACAGATTCTCAAAACTGAAGTTTCCAAAACAGGTCTCTCAAAAGAAGAGTCTTGAGCTCCCCGCTTCCTGAGAAGAATTACTAGGTTTTTCACTAATCAATCGACCTAGATTGTATCTTTTGCAAGCCCGCTCTCTAATAACCTCGGGCATACACTAGAAAAACAAAAGAAAAAGAAAAATCCTAAAAGGAAAGGAAGTTCTATGCAAACACAAACAAGGATGACTCCACCACAGCAAACCTAATGAGTTCTAGAAAACAAAAAGCATGATGGCTCCACTTAGATTGTTTCTAGACCAGCTTCTAATCTTTCGAAAAGGAACTCGTTACAACTGGCAAACCTCTCTCGGAATCAATCAGAGTTAAAGTAAGTTGAATAGAGGAGAGGGAAGCTGCGTGGAGGTTTGATACCCAAGGCCTCACCGGCATTACAAGGCGGCGTGATCACGCATTCAACTCACGAAACCATCATGAACTTGAAGTATGCTTAAAATAGTAACCAATATTTTTCGAACGACTTTCCTATTAAGCTCGTTACCCTATAGGTCTCGTTCTATTCCAAATTTTAAAGCTTAGGTTCGCGTTAAATATCGTTTTCCTAAGGCGGGCAAGAAGAGAACAGTGATGAAATCCAAACCCTTATCTTGTATGGCCAGGCCTTGCCCTTTACTAGGAAATTAAAGCAGCCGTATTCAGTTCCTCGACATATATGCAAACGAAGGAATACAAGAACCCGGCGACGAGGGATTCACGAGTGTTTCGACAAACTTACCTCCCGTTCCAGACAGGGGATGAACCGTTGTAGTCGACTCGGGCCACGACTCCTATGTTATGTACGAACCTAAGGGGCCAAGGCGA
Organism: Papaver armeniacum; assembly: GCA_023531295.1. NCBI lineage: Eukaryota > Viridiplantae > Streptophyta > Magnoliopsida > Ranunculales > Papaveraceae > Papaver > Papaver armeniacum. The sequence continues at coordinate 447,871 of JAJJWW010013618.1, forward strand.
TATCGTAATCGTCGCCCTTCTCTGCAAACAGTTTATATTTAAAACTACCCTTCCGTAGGGTTAAAAATAAAAGAATGTCTGAATGTCCAAGTTCAAAGTCCAAAATAGGGAAGTACAAAAATAAAAAGAAAATTACAAAAATAGAGAATATCCTAATACAATTCTAAAAACTAAAAAAATCAAAAAGATAAAATAAAATCTAATATAATTTTTTCTCCTTTTTTTTAATATTTTTTTTCTTCTTCTTTTTCGCCCTTTTCGGCCTTTTCGCTTTGCCTTTAACTCCAAATCTTTAAGTATTCACCAAAAGCTTTGGCAAAAAAATTTTCGCTCCAAATTCCCAAAATCTGAAATGAAAAGACAAAAACCCAAAGACGTAAAGTAGAACAAATATAATAAAAAAAAACAAGTAAAAACCTAAAAAAAAAAAAAAATCTAAAAACTCTAGCCTAAAGACAAGTCCGCGTCGGCTGCGCCAAAAATTGATGTGATTTCAAAGTTGAGTTGTAGTAAAAAGTTAGTTCGTTGAGACTTGTGAAAGCAATAGATTTTAGACTTATAAAACTTAAAAACAAACAAAACTTAACTCAAATTTTAATTTCAAGATATTAGAAATAACCAAGACACTGATTCCACTATTACTCATGAATGAATGATTGTAAATAATCCAAAACTCTAATTATCTTTTAAGTCCCTTATTTTCTTAATTCACAAATAATCATACAAATTCTCAAATATTAATCGTATTCCCTAAGAATAGATTATCAATTGACTTAGCAAAGTATAACCTATCAAATTGAATCACAACTAATTAAGAAAATTATGCAAACAATTTAGAACTCTGCAAAAGCAGTGATTGAGTGAATTATAAATTATAAATTAGAGAAAATAAAATAATTACCAATTATTCATGCGTAAATAGCTTCCTCATTGCCTTGGTTGTGGGAGATTTAGCTCATCATCATGTTGGAAACACGCTTAAAAGTTGATTTCATTGCTCAAAGTGTTTACAAATGATGAAAATGGGAGAAATATAATGAAGGGTTTATACTTGAGTTATATTTGTTACAAAAAGAGTCATTCGTAGAACGATAAAACAAGAGTGTCGTTGTCACTGTAGCACAACGACTGTCTTCTACAGTCTAATGTTCTTCGAGCTCTCTTCAATGGCAGCGGCATCAGATTTCTCCAACTCTCGTTTCTTTGCTCTGTTGTCTCCCCAATCACTCTGTAACCCCTCTAGACTTCCCCAGACCCTTATATATACTCGACAGGATCTAAGATTTCTCCTCATCACTCCAAAATATCTCCCATAACTCGTAGTTAAGAAAAATATTCTCGGGTTGTTTTCTTTCCTTTCTTGCCTGCGCCATGCATCTCCAGCTGTCAATTATGCGTATACTCTCTTTTCTTAACTCCACAATGCCCTCTGTTGCGACTCAAAGATACTCCAAACACACACAAAACATGTTATGAACACACAAAACCCGTGAAGAACTCGTGTCCTCTCGTTTGCTTCCACACGAGATTGTAGCCAAATTTAGACGAATCCAACTGGCATACCAGTCTTGTTTAATCGAAACAGGATATCTCCAACCAATTTACACGCTTTAATCTCCTAAAACTTGCCAAAAATTCCACGAGAAGATATCTTCTGTCAAATTCGGCAAGCTTTCCCGCCAAAATAAAATTCAAACGATGAAGATGGGTGCGATGGATAAATTTGGGCTACACATAGCCGTGGGTGCTGAGAATGAATTTGCGTTGCACATAACCTTGGGAGCCCCTTAGCCAAATATGGGGTCTGTTTAGCAAATGTCCTCCGGGGGTGCCTTTAGCAGTTTTTCGAGATGATTCTTCCAAAAACGTTTATTTCCAAAAAATACCTACAAACACATAAAACACCATAATAAGTACGAACTCGAGTACCAACAATACAGAAAATTGAGGACAACTTAGACATAAAAATGTGTCTATCACCACGTCTCGCGCCAAGGCATGCCGACCATGCTAGCCGCACCACCGTGCCAATGGCAAACCATGCCAGCCACGTCTCGCGCCAAGGCATGCCAACCATGCCAGCCGCACCACCGTGCCAATGGCAAACCATGCCACCCACGTCTCCGCGCCAAGGCATGCCGACCATGCCAGCCGCACCACCGTGCCAATGGCAAACCATGCCAGCCACGTCTCCGCGTCAAGGCATGCCGACCATGCCAGCCGTACCACCGTGCCAATGGCAAACCATGCCAGCCACGTCTCCGCGTCAAGGCATGCCGACCATGCCAGCCGCACCACCGTGTCAATGGCAAACCATGCCAGCCACGTCTCCGCGCCAAGGCATGCCAACCACATCTCCATGCCAAAGCTATGCCGGCCCTACCACATGCCGCTGGCTGCCAAATAGAGGGTTGCAACGATCAACGACTACCCTTCCATCTGAGATGCAGATCTCAGCAGTCCAAGTTCGCCACCTAACACATGACAACTTCTAGCCCAAGGCCAAACAACACGGTTTGTACCAAACCCTACTTTTGGTCGCGCCTAAACTATGCCAAATCTTGCCGGTCCCCTACTTTCATTGACCAATCAGGTTGCTCCAAACCTGCCACGGCCTCAAAAGAGGCTAGCTTCCCAAAACACGCTAGCTCCCCAAAACACGCTAGCTTCCCAAAACGCGCTAGCTTCCCAAAACCGCGCCAACATGCCGCACGCGCATACCAAAAAGCCATGCCATCCATGCCGCCATGACACAGCGCGGCTATGCCACCTCGGCCCGCAACATCCCTCTTGAATTCTTCCCGAGTTTTTTACTGTCGGGCTGTTTTCACCTCCCGAACAAGCTCAAAACCTAAACATCCCCGCGTGAGGAGATAGAAAATTCTTTTCCGGTCGAATGGAAGGGCAGACCGTCAAAATACGAGTCCGTACGAGAATTCTACAACGATTCTAGTAAAGGGCGCTAATTAAGGTTTCAGCATGCCAAACCCTAATTTAGACAAAGTTGCCAGGCTACAAACGGAAGGTAGCCACGATCAACGACTTTCCTTTCTCCTGAGATGCAAATCTCAGCCGTCCAAGTTCGCCACCCAATGCGTGGAAACTTCTGGCCTAATGCCAAAACTACACGGTTTGTACCAAACCCTAAGTTTTGGCCGCGCTTAAAACATGCACGAGCATGCCAAAACCAGACCGGTCATGCCGCTGGCTGCCAAACGAAGGGTTGCAATAATCAACGGCTGCCCTTCCATATGAGATGCAAATCTCAGCCACACAAGTTAGACACCTAATGTATGGCAACTTGCAGCCCAAAGACAAACATCACGGTTTGTACTAAACCCTAATTTTGGTCGCGCCTAACACATGCCAAAGCCATGCACGATGTTGGCTTCCAAAGCGAAGGGTTGCAACAATCAACGGCTACCCTTCCTCTCAAGATGCAAAATCTCGGACCGTCGAGGGTCACCACCGAGCCTCGCAAGTCTCCCAAGCTCAACTTGCCAAGCAACAACAACATGCTACACGTTTTCCACGAAAACACTCGAGACATCAACACATGTCACAAACTGGGGGATGCTCATTATGGTATTGGTTTGGCGGTTTACAGCGTGCGGCGTACACTATGCCCGTTACAAGAAAGTGTCATAAGAATGAGTCGGTTAGTAAATACAAGGAGTAATGGTGAAATGTTTCTTTCATTATGGAACATCAATTCAGCGTTACTGCTACCACCACCTCCTTCCACTTTACTCAGCCGTTCCAATTTCTTATGAGACCAGAGTATGTTTTGTTACGACTTGTATAAATAGGTCTTACTTATTTCCACCAAACAACAAGTTTTTGGGTCAGGAGCATACAATACTCAAAAATCACTTGCTAGCTTTCCTATCTGTTAGCTTTCACTTTCGGATACAAGACAAACAACTACTCTTCCAGAATCAACTATTCTGGTCTCAACACTCTCTTCACTTCCCTCCCTAAAACCAACCATTCTCCTTCACTTTGTGACCGAAGCAAGTCTGGAACGACCATTTCTTGGTTTATGCCAGATTTGTACAGATTGATCTCTCGAATATAAAGTACTCCCTTGCAGTACATTGTTTAGGGTTTAGACTCGTTTCTCACACACTCACGCGAAATTACCGAAATCAGCAGAAACCGTTTTCACCCTCAAACACTAAAGAAAATTTGAATATGAAGAGATATATCATATAGACAGAGAGAAGTTCATTGAACTATACCCAAAAAGCAGATAACCCCATCTAAACCCAAATTGCAGTTGATTAACCGAATCTCATGATGTAGCCTCGTAAAACCCCATGGCAGCACCTCCTTTAACCCATGACCTAAATTGAGAAAACAAGAAGAAAACTGAGACAATCAAAACAAACAGAGGATTAGATGAACAACAATCACAACAAACAATAAGTGTCTAGAAAATCATGATTGAAAGAGGAGAATTTAAATTACGAAGAAATCGAAATTCAAAAATCAAATTAGGGCATAACTTAAAATCAAAAAACCACAAACTAGAATTTGAAATAATAGTTAGAAAACAGAATTAATGGAAACAATTACTAGTAGAACATGAATTTGCTAATGATTTAACAGGGGAACATCTGAATTGAACAGAAAATCGAAGAAGATTTTTAAAGTTGACCAAGTCTACGTCGCAAGAAAAATCGCCTTGAATTTCTCTCTTACCAAAAGCAAACATCG